>CM010611.1:24226859-24543665 GCA_003430845.1 Xanthoceras sorbifolium
TTAAGATTATTAATTTAAATTATTTTTTTAAATTTTAAATTAATTATAATAGTTTAAAAAAATAATAAACCTTTAAAAATTTTGATGACCAAAATTGTATCTTCTAATAATATTATTAAAGATTATTAAAGATATAGTAAGATTAAATTTAATTAATTATTTATATTATATAATTAATGAAAAGTGTATTATAACTTAAATGTATTAAAATTTTTCTTAATTTTTAATATTATTTTAAAAAGCTAGATTATTATATATATTTTTCAAAAAATACTATCAAACTCTCTTTTTCATCTAAACATTTTTAATTCTTTAACTGTCAAAATAAATATAAAAAGATCTCTCCCATTGTGATATAGGAGTAGTCAAGGAAAACTGAAATGGCAACACAAGTTTATTATTTAATTGATCTAGTTGAATATACCAATTTTAAGAATGTACATCGCTAAAGTCACTAGACGAGTAAGTCGTCAGTCTTTAAAACAAACAATATAATGTACTTTATTTGTTAGATTACAAACTACTATAGCAATAGTATTTCAATTTAACGTGTCCTAATAAATGTTCAATCCGGTCTCAATGTCAATTTAAAAAAGAGTTTTATCTATGTGATAGTCATGAAGTAACGCAGTGATATCAAAGTTGGCAATGAATTTAATAAATGTTCAATAATAATGGTTGTTATTGTTAACAATTAATTGAGAATGCTTGTTCTTCCGTGAAATTGCATGCATGAATTCACTTTATTACTTTTGTTCTATGTTCTGTACACAGGAAGATGTTGGAATTCAATATTTATAAATGTTTTAGTCATGTGAACAAAATAGGCTGTAGAATTCAATTGTTTACCATGTAAAATAAAAGTCCACACCAACCCAATAAAAAAATAAATAAAATAAAGTTTTATAAATATTCAGACCGTACAATCTATCACCTAATTTTTAATAAAACAAAAGTGTTTACAAGTTTTTTTTGGCAGAAAATTTTTCTATAAAAAACTTTAAACACTGTAATATCCTTTAGGCACAAGGTTAACATCACAGTCACAGATCAAACCACTGTAAAATAAAATAAAATAAAAATTTCTTATTAATTTTTCTCTTAAATGAAAAAATAATTTTAACCTATTTTAGTCAAATACTATAAAACATATATATATATATATATAGATATAAAGGGTACGGTAGAGTTTTAAAATTTTAATTTGCAAAAAGATATTAACAAATAACATACCACGCCGTTTAAGCATAAATTTAGGTAAAAATTTGAAATATTCTATTATTACACATATAAAAATCATTTAAAACAAGGGTAGAATCTTAATAAAAGTAAAATGAAATATATTTTATAGACATGATAAATATATAAAAGGGTAAATTATTGAAAAAAATGTTTGATACTTGTAAAATAAGAAATATAAATATAAATATGTGTCTTGTTCTCTGTTTCAAAAAAAAAAAATATATATATATATATATATATATATATGGGTAAAATGGAGCAATCCCTGGACGGTAAGGGAAGTAGTTGAACCATCCGGGTATATTTGGACTTTGTAGAATTGGACGAATTTATCACATCATTCTATCATATATATATACATTATTTTTTTAAATAACCGTGATTTTGAATTTAATTATTAACTTTGTCAACCGTTCAATTTTTTAAAATAAATAAAATTTCATTCTATTTTCTCCTCAGTACGCAATTGACTTTACCAATTAAGTGTGCCCATCTACAGCTTTTGTTGAAGTATTAAAATAATTTCAAAGTTTCATATTAGATTGATAATTTATTATAAAACAGTTTACTAATTAAAAGACCCAATTTGGAGGCAATTAGAATCCTGAATACTAATCCAAATAAAACGTATGGTTGTAGGTTCAGCGTCGGTGGGAGGTCTAAGGTCACTTCAAAAATCTTCCATTTGCTAGAATTTCTAAATCAGATTTGAAAACGAAAATCCAACCGCTGAAAATGGAAAATTATCAAAAACAAGTTATTAGAAAACAAATCCTGAAAGCTGAAATTTGAACCGATTTTCCAAAACCATTAAAATTGTCATCCAATAGATAGGCATATATATATATATATATATATATATATATATATATATATATATATATATATACATACACACACCTACCATGAGATTATATATATATTATTGATCAGCTGGTTTATTTGACCAACTTTTTTGGAAACATGATTGATGATTCCATGAAAAAGCTATCACTTGTGATTTCAAATAATACTATTGTGTTACAATAAACTTTTTCATGTGAATTTTATAAAATATTATGTTCTTGTAATTTTTTAACTTTTATCTAAATAAATATAGAATTGTGATTCACATGAAGGAAAGAAAAAGAATAGGTACAAACTTCATCATATCGATAATGATTGATCACATGTTACAAGATTTATAAGAAATTAGAAGAATTTGAAACCAATAAAATATTCCTTTTACGTTCAAATGATAGTAAATTAAGTTACGTACGCAATGAAATAACGTAAAAAATAATTAAATCAAGTGTTAGGTACATTTCTATTCTAATTAACAACAGTAAATGTTATTTTTAAGAAGTTTTAGAAGTTTTACTTTATTGTATTTTTGTACAAATTTAATAATTGTTGTTATCTCCAGCAATAGTTTTTTTCTGAATCAGGAAAGTAGTATGACAATTAAATTGGATATGAATTCATCTGTTATAGCAACCAGTAACAGGATAAAAAATAATTGAGAACTCATGAGCCATGAAAGTGGGGGTAGGTTGGTGCATGCATGGCAATTCAAGTAAGCTAATATGCAAGCACATGAGTCCCCACTGTCGACATAAAAACAGAAACTCAAAACTATGTGAAAATTCAAGCAACACAAATTAAGCTAATACAAATAATTGTTGTCTTGTGAAGTCAAAATGTCAAAATGTTCACTGTTCAGTTCTGTTTGCTGAGTTTTAATGATATTTATATACCTTTACACTGCGTTTTAACTTTTATGAATATTCATACTACTTTTAATTTTCAGATTGATTTTGATGCGAATTATAATGAAGTACCTTGACATTTAATCATATTATAATAAAATTATAAGTTTAGTCTTAATTATATATTAGTACCCTCCTTTAGTTGACTTGATTAAAAATAAAAGTTTGACTAAATTTTTTTCCTAAAATGATAAAAATACTCATAATTAAAATAAATAATAATAATTATTAAAATTATAAAATTATAAATTAAAAAAATTTAATTTAAATTTAATTTAAATATATTCATCTATTTTAAAAAAAATTTATTTTTTTTAATTTTTAATTTTATAATTTTAATAATTAATATTATTTATTTTAACTATGGGTATTTTTATTATTTTAGGTAAAAAATTTAGTTAAACTTTTATTTTTAACCAAGTGAACTAAAAGATGGTACTAATGTGTAATTAAGACTAAATTTACGATTTTATTGCAATATAGCTAAACGTCAAGGTACTCCATTATAATTCGCCATTAATTTTGACATCCTACCAGTTGTCCAAAAATATTTTAATTCATATATATATATATATATATATATATATATATATATATATATATATATATATATGCCAGAATCATGAATGGTGCAGTCGAGAAAACTTCTATTTAAAAAAAGTTGATACGGACGAGTAAGAAGTTTCAATAAATCAAGATTAATTATTGAGCTAATTGTATGGATCTCCCCTAAAGTTTTGTCAACTACAATCGGAGTTAATTTTATCGTTTATTAACAAACACCTCCCCTGCCCTTAATAAAATTTGGTCAAATATAATAGTTGACAAGGGAAGGTCTTTGTCAAAAACCTAAAGAGTTGGCTAAAAGTTGACTCTGCCTGTAATTGGCTTGTAATTGAGTAAACCCAAAAGATGGGAGGTTTTTGTCAATAAATTCAAAAGTTAACTCCGCTTATAGTTGAGCAAACTTCAGGGGAGGTAGATGTTATTTACTCTTAATTATTAAATATAAAAAAGGAGCTAAAAATTTGCATTTAAAAGATATATATTTTTTTAGTTATTATAATTAATTTGATATTTTAGGGAAGGGACTCGACTCGAATACACACCTTAAGTGATAGATATACCACTGAGTCAACTCTATCTTATCACATTTAAAAGAATTAAGATAATAAAATGTAATATTTAAAAGGTTTTAAAAGTAAACAATTTTAAAATTAAATAATATATATTAAAAAAAGTTAAATGCTATTTTTTTGGAAGGTGAAGCCTTTTTTTTTAAAGGGGGTACAATTACAATATCAACAACTGTCGGGACCTGTCGAGATTAACCACTAAGTGCGCGGCCCAAATATCTACTCCCTTAAAAAAAACTATATACGTAGACACAATATAAAATAAAACTATATATATACTGATAAATATGTATATTATAAGACTTGAATATTAATTATTACCATGAATGGGGAGATCTACAACAATTGAGAATAAGAGGGGGCATGCCATTTGGGAATATCACAGGCTTAGGAGCTATTGCTCGGAACTCCTCCGATGATGTGATAATGTCTGGGATAGATTTCATTTCCGGCCTTTTAGACCCAGCCATAGCGGAAGCTAAAGCTATCTTTTTCGGCCTCTCGTTAGCTGTTGATAGAGGTTTGCTCGACTTGGTGATCGAATCTGATTGTGCTCAGGTGATCAAATTGCTTAATGATAACACCGTCGTTCGTTCTGATATTGGTTTGGTCTTGAATGATATCCGGGAGATTCTGCGACTCTCCTCTCCTAGATTTTCTTTCGTTCATATTCGCCGTAGTGGTAATTTGGTGGCTCACTCTCTAGCTAAGTTAGCTGTTAGCAAAGTTGATTGTTGTGTGTGGGTGAATGATTTTCTCCCGTGCGTTGGTTCACTCATTGAAGTGGATTCCAATTTTTCTTTGTAATCTTTTATCTGGTGGAATGAATTGTTTTTCCTCTAAAAAAAAAAAAACTTTTAATTTTTTTCATATATTTTATAGAAATTTCTTTTAAATGGATTGAAAATAAAAATATTTTAATTAAATGATTTTTTCTAAAATTGGTAATAAAATAAATAAAATAATATTATATAATATAATCATGTGGGTATAATGTGATATGGAGGAAAAACAAGACTACGATTGTTTGATTGGTGGTGGAATTTGGTAAGGGCCTAAGGGGTCTTTCTCTTTTTGGGTGTTATGATTGCGTTTTTCTCTGTTTATTACACTTGGGACTCATATCTTCCATAAATAAAAATTAAAAAGAAATTTACTATATACACCTGGCACACCACTTCATCATTCATCATCTCCAATCTTATCTTATTTTATTTTCACTTCTAGATATTAAAGTCAATTAATCAGAACCATAGGATCTCTTGACCAATTTCTTCTACGATAAACAGCTAAGATGCAATACCAAAAAGTGGAATTTCTTCACTTTATTTTTATTTAATATGACCATGAGAATGAATTATTGAAAGTTAGGAACCAATTCAGGTAAAATTTCATTCACGTCCCCTACATTTTGATTCAATTATCACTTATCAACTGTCGGTAAGTTTATATTTATCAATCGGGGTTAGGATTCTATTTTACCTATTAAGATCGGATATTATATACATAATTGGTAGTTTAAATATTTATTCTTATAACACTAAAAAATATATACTCTCACAGTATTAAAGAGAAATCTCTTAATAAATCTATTTATACAAATTATATTTTATAAATTTTAAAGAAGTTTAAGAACTCTTTGAAATTTCATTATGAATATTAATTTATAATTAATAATGTTTAAGCTCGCATAAAATCTATTAATTAATTAATAAATTAATATTTTATTATTGTTATGATTTTTAATTTCGCACATGCATTTCATTCATTCAATGTATATATTTTATCAACTAAATATTCATTGTATTTCACTAATTTAATCAATTAAAGATGCATGAAGCACTTAAAGCATCAATGATAAAAGCCAACATCACCAAGAATATTCTCCATAACGAAGTTGATTATAATACCACTTTGGAGCCTCAAATTATCAATGATATTAAATAATTTAGAGATATTACTATTATTCTCTCTAAGGTTTTAAAATATATCATTTTATCTCTATTTTTAAAATAATTACCATTTTCCCTCTACCTTCAAAATATTCATTCCTTTTCACCCTACTTTTTAAAATATTCTTTATTTTTCCTCCTACCATTAAAAAAAAACTAATTTAACCATTAACTTTCAAGGGTAAAATGACAACTCACTATTAATCTGATAAGAAATATTATTATTTGCTCTCTAAAGTTGAAAAAAATATCATTTTACCCTTACTTTTAAAATATTTCTTATTTTTCTCCCTACAGTTATAAAAACTAAAATATATACCCATGATGAAAACTATAAATAACTATTATATTCTAAATATTTAAATAATAATAATATATCATTAAATTTATTAATAAAAATAAAAAATTTAAAATACCTCATATTATTATCATCTTCATCATCCATTTATAAAAATATATAAGAAAATATAATAAACAAAACAATGCCTCTCTCTCATCAAATTATGGTAATTGGGTTAGGATTTAGTATTAGAGATGTATAGTAATAATGATGGATAATTGACTTAGGGTTTGATATTGGGTTTGATATTGGGATAGATAGTGATAATGATGGATAAAGAGAAATGGTTTTGTTTATTGTTTATTTTTTTATTATAGTGAAGAAGAAAATAAAAATATTTTATTTTTTATATTTTCAGATTTTGTTAATTTGAGGTATTTTAAATTATTTATTTTTATTAATAAATTTAATAATTTATTATTATTATTTAAATATTGTAATAGGATGCTAGTTATTTATGCCTCGTTTGTTGCATGGGATAAGATTGAATTATTTATATGGGATTGGATGAAATTGGATTGGATAAATTTAATAGTTGTCACATGTTTAGTATAACGTAGGATAAAATTATTTTTTAAATAAAATAAATAATTAAATATTACAAATAATATTTATTTTTTATTGGTATTAAATAATATTAATTTTTAAAATATTTTAATAATATATATTTAATAAATATAATATTATATATATATATAATTAAATATTTTTTAAAAAAATTATAGTGAGAAAATTAGTCCCACCACTGTTATATTATATATATATTATATAAATTATATTTTATATATAAATGATATTTTGTCAATAAAAAAAAAAGGACAAATGATAATGGGTTAATTTTAACCCATCTATTGAAAGAGTTGATTTTATCCCATGACAATGGGTTAAAAATGAAATGGATTAATTTTAAGTAAACTTATTGATTGCACCAAATATGGGTTTGGAAAAAAAATTAACCCAAACCCAATCCAAACCCATGTAACAAACATGATCTATAGTTTTCATCAGGGTTATAGTAGACTTTTACATTTTTATCCAATAAAATTAACACACACATTCTTTTTGTTTTATTAATAAATTTAATAGTTTATTATTATTATTTAAATATTTTAATGGAATGCTAGTTATTTATAGTTTTTATTAGGGTTATAGTAGACTATTTATATTTTTATCCAATAAAATTAACACACACACACACACACATATATATTGAAGTATATATTTTAATTTGGGCAATTATCAATTTGGTCCCTAAATTTTATAAAATTATCAATTTTTTAAACCAGTTTCGTTTATTGGTATTATTGGACCCTAACTTTCTGGAAACGTATCAATTTGGTCATTCTGTTAGTCAACCGTTAGTCAAACTTTAATGTTCTAGGGGTATTTTTGTCTTTAAACCTACCCCTAATTAAAAAAACAAATAAGTTAAAAAAATTTTAAAAAATTAAATAAAAATCTCCATTGTCCATCAAAATTAATGGACGGTGGAGATTATATTAAGATTTATTTTAAAAAATAAAAATTGTAAAATTAATTTTTTTTTCAATTAATTTTTTTTTACTACTTAAAAAAAAATTTATGTTCTTGGTGGAGATCCAATTTGGATCTCAATGATGGAGAGTGGAGCACCAAGAACAGCAAAAAAAAAAAAAAAAAAATTGAAGCTGAAGTTGAAGATCTGGGTTCGAATCGAACCCAAAAACTGGATTTGAATCGAATCTAGATCATCAACTTCAATTTTTTTTTGGGCTGTTCTTGGTTGAGATCCAGATTGGATCTCCACAGTGGACAGTGGAGATCCAATCTGGATCTCCACCAAGAACATCAATTTTTTTTAAAAAAATAGTAAAAAAAATTTAATTGAAAAAAAAAATTAATTTTATAATTTTTATTTTTTAAATTTTTTTTTAATATAATCTCCATAATTGATGGACAGTGGAGATCCATTTAAAATTAATTTTTCAAGGGCATTTAAATATTTTAAAATTTTTAATTAAAAATTAATTTAAAATGGCCATACTACCCTTCTAATTATTAATATTCATTTTTAAAATTTGAGATTAAAATTGTAATTTTGACTTATTTAAATGGAATCAAGGGTAAATTAGTCTTTTTACCAATTCCGTGAGGTTTGACCGTTAGATAATTAGTCAAAAGGACTAAATTGATACATTTTCATAAAGTTAGGGTCCAAGAATACCAAAAAATAAAACTGGTTTAAAAAATTGATAATTTTCCAAAAGTTAGGAACCAAATTGATAATCGCCCTTTTAATTTTTGTAATTGTAGGGGTAAAAATAAGAAATATTTTAAAAGTGGGGTAAATTGATTTTTTTTCAACTTCAGGGGATAAATAATAATATTTCTTATTAGATTAATAGTTAATTATCATTTTATTCTTAAAATTTAATGGTTAAATTAGTTTTTTAATGACAAAGGGAAATATAGAGAATATTTTAAAAAGTATGGTAAAAAATAGTGAATATTTTAAAAAGAAGAGAAAAATGATAATATTTTAAAAGTAGAGGGTAAAATAATATATTTTAAAATCTCATAGGGGAAATAATAATATCCCAATAATTTATTTATTGTTGCAACACGATAAGTCAACCCTACAGCTTAAGTGCATTACAAAAAAAATTAGTTATTAGATCCACCTTGACTTGAATTTTAAGAAGAAAAAAAAAAAAAGGTAATAGTAAATTCATGTTTCTAGAAAATATTAAAGCCAATTCTCTGTATACTTTTTAGTAAATTATTAATTTATAGAATTAGTGAGACCATATATTTATATAAAGTTTTTTTTTTTTAAATATATTATCTTATAATTTAATCAAAATTTTTAATTTATTTTATTAGTCTAAATCAGAATCGGTGAAATTTATTATATTAAAAAGATTATAAATTTATTAAGTATGGCATTGTCAAATTAGTTGTATCAAATTCTCAACTATAATAATCTTCAATAGTTTTGGACCGTTGGATCTTAAATTTGCTTTAATTAGTTGACAAAAGATGGACATGAATTAAAATCTATAATGTTGCCTGAAATGAAAATCTCTAGAATCTAGATGAACATTAAACGACAAATTCAATTAAAATTAATCTAATCTCTAAAAATCCATAATAGTGGAGTTCTTAATCGTTGGGATTTTGAGGAAAAAATGTTCTATAAACAAGTAAAATTGCATTTATTTAAAACTAAATGGTGAACGTACTACTAGTATTGTTTAATGCATATTTATTTATATTTCGAGTGGTTAGTGATTTAGTATACATTTCCATTTACTATAGTAGTAGGGGTTCAAGTCCCGTTATACGTATTTATCCGTAAATATGTAAAATTTTATCCTCTTATTATATGAGTAAATTTCTCCCGATCATGAGAGTAAATGTGCATATAGTAATTGAACTTGGTAAAATCCCAACAGACTTCTATTTTATCTGATAATTACACAATTAAAGAAAAATTAATGTTTATTGAAAGCTATTTTATCAACCTCACTAACTAAAAAGAATATAACCAAACTCTGTTATGGAATCTCAAATTTAAAAAAAAACCTCTAAATAATTCTCAAAATTTTTTAAAAATATTTTTATTTGAATATATTATTATACGGAATTTTTATAATTACAACATAGAGTCCATACATTTTTGTTTTTGTATTTAGTTTTAAGATTTGTCTTCCTTATTTAATTTTTTTGTATTTAATTTTGAAATTTATTTTTTTATTTAAAAAGGGGCAAGTATATTTAAATTTGAAATATCAACATTGATTTAAGAGATGTGATTACAAATATATTATGTCCGCGACCACAAAATTTATCTTCTCTTTAACTATTTAATTTCAGTTGAATAGATTTCATTGCCTAGTACATAAATAAACTATATAGTAGCATGACTCTTCAATCAAAAAATAAAATAGAAAAAAAATTAAACCTTTGAAACACTAACTATTTTTTAAATGTACTATATGAAATGGTTTAATTTATAATCTACAGGCAATTATCTGATTTTAAAAAATAAAATATCTAGACAAGATAAGGTTAGTCCTGTGGTTTGCTCCTCACACTTATACCTTGAGATTGTGAGTTCAAGTCGTGTTTCCCTTTCCAAATTTCTATTAATTGTAATTTTTAAAATAAAATAAAATATATAAAATTTAAAAGAAAAGTTATTTAGTTGGACTATAGTAAAGAAATAACTTTAGAATTACAATCCTCTGAACTAATTTAAATAAAAAAATATGAAAAACTTATTTATTTATTTATTTATTTTGAAAATGGGAAAATATTGAAAAGCTACTTAAAAAGAGCCCAAAAAACAAACACAGCTAACTTGAACAATCGTTCAATATCAGATTTTCCACATAGGGTGGATAATCTTCCAACTAAACAAAGTCATCAATAAAAGACAAACCAAATTTAACAAGCCTATGAGCTACTTGATTAGCTTCCCTAGCAACAAAAGATAAATAAACAAATTCTAGAGAACTAAACAAGTTCAAAATATCCACAATCACAAACTCAATTTCAGATAAAAGTTGACAATGAGAAACAATGAGATTGAAGACTGCGGAGGCATCAGACTCCAAAACTCCTAATTTTATCCTAACTTTTCAAATTGTTTTGATATTATGATTGGTGAATCAATCTTCCTTAAGACTTATAACACAAGTGTGAGTATGTGTTTATATATAAAACGTATGAAAAAATAGTTTCTATCATTATTTTCTACTAGAATATTTCGTTATTCATATAAAAATCTCATTAAAATTAATTAAAATAATATCAATTTTCATTCTTCGGTAGATGTTTGAATTTTAAGGTTTGTATTACAAGTGTCAAACAGGCTGGGCTTAGCAACAATATTCAAGCCCGATTGGGCTAGAAGCTGTTATGGGCCAGATCTTAGGGTTTTTTTTGAAGGATAAATTACAACTCATCCCTAATTTTAAGCAGAATCAGTTTTTTGGGAAATTAACTGCAGACCCTGCTGCCCTTAGCGCTAGGGGTGGGCACTTTTCAACCCAACCCGATTTTTTCGGGTCAATTTGGGTTGACCCTATAAATTCAGTGATGGAAATTATGAAAATCATAAGTGGCCAAAAAATTATGAAAAGAATTATTTTTAGCCTGAAAAAATGAAATAATTGTTTTTAGCCATTTTGGAATTGAAAAATTATAATTTAGTCCTAATATATATAGGTTGGTAAAATCTCACTTAAACCCAAAATTTTTTTTCCAGATTTCATTTTATTAATTAAAAATCTTAATTGTTTAAAAAAAAATCCTAAATAAAAATCAACCCTGAAGTCAAGCCCAATAACCTACATTTTTCTCCTCCCTTTCTCTCGGCCGCACACATTACCCTCACCCTCTCGCCGTCGTTTCATTTTCGTCCATCTCGCCGTTTTGTTTCCCTCGCCGCCACTAGCGTCTCCCTCTCTCTACTTCGCCACATATTACCTTACCCTCTCGCCTCTCGTGTTTTGTTTCCGTTGCCTCGCCATTTCGTTTTCCACCCTACCGCCGGCATCTCCCTCTCTCTCTCCTTCACCGTTACCCGGACTTCTCGCCTGTCGCCGTTTCATTTTCCACGATGCCGCCGGCCTCTCCCTCTCTCCTTCACTGCATATTACCTGCAACTTGTCGCCTTTGGCCGTTTCGGTTTTCCTTGCCGTTTTGTTTTCCACGACACCGCCGACCTCTCATTCTCTCTTTCGCCGCACATTACCCGCACCTTATTGCTTCTCGCCTTTTCATTTTTTACTTGGACACGATTCCGTTTAACTTCGTATAGTCGCCGCCGCGAAACTATTGCAGTTTATTGGAGTATAATCTTCGAAACAATTCTGTTCAACTTCGTCGAAATGATTTAGGTATGTTATCGAAACGATTCTGCTGTGTCTGAAAACGATTCAGTTTCAGTTTCGAAAGGATTCAGTTTCTGACTCGCTCAATATGATTGTTCGAATTTCTCTAATGGTTATTTTTATGGTTTTTTCAATTTTTTTCATTTTATTAATTCTTTGGTCAGTATAGCTTTCATGGAGGGAAGAGCATTGATCAGATAGTCTTGAATTTTTTGCAAAGACCTGAGTGCCTATAAGTTAACTTTGACATTCTCTAATTTTGAAAAATGTTGTTGCTCCGTATGCTCCAACCATTGTGATTGCAGTAAAGCTATCTTCTTTCTTATTTCTTTTTTATTCTTTCACTTGAATTCCAAGTTGTTCCTTGTGTTACTAACTTGTTGAGATAACTCTATACTTCACTTGATATACAATTACATATAAAAAATGTCTCTTGTTCATTAATGTTGTGTGTACTAGTTAGATTAGCATCTTATGGTGTACTGTTTGTGTATTTTTAAATTATTTAGTTGATTTTGTTTCTGTTGGCTTCTTTTTCATGCTTGTATGCTCAAACTTTTACAGTGCTTGATTCATTCTTATATGTCGGTGAGTCTGCTAATATTGACGAGAGATATCTTTTCCCTTTTCAGTGCTATTAACAACAGGGTGCATTTAAGTTGTGGTGATGGTGTTTTGGTTGATATTAGGTGTAATATGTAGTTTCACTGTTGTCCCAAGCTTTAATGATTTAGTTTGGTTTTGTTGTTGATGTGGCTGGTTTGGTAATTGTATTGCTTTGCTGATGGTGGTACCTATGCTTTAGTTGACGGAGGCATTTTTATTTGGGTAAGAGCCACTTTTGTTGATTGCTGACGTGGGCGAATGTGTAAGTATTTCATTAATTTGTGGTTTAAAAATTTGTAGGAGGCGGGAGAATTGAGCTTCCACTACTGAATCGATGTTTTGATTCAACTCTAAAAAAGGTGTTCTGATTCAACTCCCGATAATGTCAAACTGTAAGGATATTATTCCTTTCAATTTTTGACAAGTTTTTTTTTTGTTTGACTGATATAAAAGATTGCTCATTTATAATGAAAGAAAGTTGCTGAATTATAATTTTGATTTTGATTTTACATCCTGGTTATGTTAATGAAATTTATTGAGGACTGATTGTGATTAACATACTTGATGATTTGTGCAGTAATTATTGTGGATTGTTGTGTTTAATTTATATTAGAAACTTGGCACATACCCCCTTGTATAATTGTGTCTTCTTTCATAATATTGTCTAATCTGGGTTTAAAAATGCATTTGTGTTCTTTAACACAAGTCAATTGAAATTTTGGAGTTCAGCGAGGAAATAAATAGTACACAAGTATGTTATAATTTTTGTTGGTACACAAGTCAGTTGATAGGTTTTATTATTATAATTTGTTTTGAAAATAAAGGTTATTTCTTTGGCAATGTAAATAATTTAAGCCCATCCAATGAAAAAGTTGTCATTTTGGTTGCTTTATGTTATTTAAATTTGAATTTTTCTTCTGTTAATAACAATGAAACCGGTAAACCCACTTTTGTTGTTGCTAGTTGAGCATTGGAGATGACATTTATGTTAAATGATGATACAATGACATTTGTGAATTGTGATGTTCTTGTTGGATTCTTGAAGCGGGTTGATTATGTTTTTGTCTATTGATGATTTTTGAATTATAGATGGTTCCTTATATTGATGATTTTTGGTGCAATTATTTAACCATGTGCTAATGTTGCAGCTACCAGTTTCACATAGGCCAAGAAACAAATCTTCAGAGTCAACCCTCATAGCATCTCTTCCATTGTCTACAAGAGCTAGAGGCTTGGAAACCCTTTATAGAGCCAATATCCGCTGCATTAATTCAGAGGGAGTGCAGTCTAGATTTTGTGGAAGTATATGAATTTTTTTTTTTTTGTGGGAAGATAGATTTTGTAAAAAAAATTTATGGTAGATTTTGCTGATTCATGACAGTAATGTTACATATATGTTTTCATCAATGTACATGCACAACGAAAAACAAAATACAATTGAGTAGCCACGTAAATCCCAAACCCATACCTAATGCATGTCAACCGCAACACATTTGAGGATAACATGAAAATATGCAATACATAACAATTTATAACTAGAAACAAAGTTAATATTGTAGGAGTGTCAGATTAAATAAACTTGCAAAATGGTCAGAATAATTTCACAAAATGTTTCGGGAAATCAACAAAGTTCATCTCTATTGTGCACTTCCCCTTGTACCCGTATTAGTCTCGTTGCTAGTTTGAGAATGATCAACGAATTGGCATGTCACGCGGTTATGTCCTAACTGCTTGCAAGCACTGCATTTCCTCTGTCGACGTACCGGAACTTCTTGACTTATAGGATTGCTGGACTCAAAAACTGCAGTTCTTCGGCGTGGGTTTGGGCAACCCAAACGATTGTGACCAGCTGGTAAGAATCCTCCTGTAACACCCCCTGAACCGACCCGGCTGGATCGACCCAGGAAGTGCTACCGGGTTTTCAAAACTTTCTTATTTCTGTTTATAAACTGAAAACCATATAGTTGGTAATTTTAAAATCTTTTCGAGTAAGCCCATCAAAAATTATTTTCAAAAATTTCGACAGAATTTCCTTTGTTTTTCTAATTTTCCAAAACCTGTTTTCAAATAAAACTCAAATCACAAACAATTCACAAAAACACTTCAAATCTCAATCCATTGAAATGCGCACTCTGCCGTTTAGTGCGACTTTCAAACAGTTTATAAAACAATTCAGTAACTACAATCCTTTTGAAAAATGCAAAACAGAAAGCATCAAATTGTAACATCCCGGATTTTGGGTAATTAATTTTATATATGTGAAAATAAATTTTGTTATTAGAGGGGGTGTAAATGTAATTTTGAAAAATTTTATACAGGTCGTGATGGCTTGCTCGCGGTGAAAAACGAGATTTCTGGCAGTGAGCATCGCGACCAGTCACCGCGACCACAGGTCGCGATGAGTTGCTCGCGATGAAAATGTCAAAATCTGGCAGTGAGCAACGCGACCACCAGCGCGACCAAGGGACCGTGAGGTGTGCTCGCGACGAAGGCGGTGCGAATGCTCCAGTGAGCATCGCGACCTGGTGGCGCGACCACAGGTCGCGACGACGGTCGCGGTAGCGAAAAAAATATAAAAAAAAGAAGAAGCTTCTCGCAGAAGCCAGAAAAACAGAAACAGCAAGAAGAGAGAGAAGAGACCGAGAAAAGAAAAGAAAAAGAAGAAAGAAAGAAGAAGAAGAAAAAGAAAAAGAAGAAGAGAGAAAGAAGAAGAAAGAGAAGGAAGAAGAAGAGGAAGAAGAAGAGGAAGGAAAGAGAGAAAAAGAAAAGTGTAGGAGAAAGGAAAAGGAAAAAGAAGTCGTAGAACCGTGGTTTGCCGAAAAGGAAACGGATTCCAGGTAGGTGTACTTTCGTTTTCCGAACCGTTACGAGAAGTATTTCGTTTACGTTTTCGTTTTAGTTTTCGTTTTCGATTTCGTGAAAAGTTCTCGTTTTCGATTTTTCGTAAGTAAAGTGTTTATTTCATATGTAAAATCGATGTTTGTTATCTCTATTTTTGATTTTGGAACACTTTTATGTTAGATCGCATTTTGATTGTATTTCGATTATGTCGATTTCATTAACAATACTTGATTTATACTTTGTATGATTATCGTTGATTTTCTTGAAAAGTATTGTGCAAAGTGTATATATATTGAGTACTGATTGTGAACATAGTTTATCGAAACGGCCCTAGGATACGTAAACATAGAAATGGATATAGGAGGTTGGTATACCAGCTGGGTTTTACTGAGCAGTACTGCGCCGCTATTGATTGCTATTGATGATATTCATGTACCTCCTCTTGGATTCGTCCAGAGGCTGGGAGACACGTACCTCCTCAGGATTCGTCCTGGGGGTTGGGAGCCACGTACCTTCCTAAGGATTCGTTCCTGGGATAGGGAGTTATGTACCTCTCTAGGTTCCGTACCCACGGTCCTAGAGTAGGGAGATACGTACCACTCTTAGGATTCGTCCTAGGGTGGGAGTTTGACCCATATTCCAGTCCTAGTATGTTGGGTACTCTAGCGGGCCAGATTTTAAGTGAATTGGAAAGTGAACTAAATGAATTTATGAATCGATTTATATGTTGCTTATATTGTGGAATTTAAAGTGCTTGGAAACTGTTATACGATTTGATTTTTAAAGTTTAATGGATTTATAAATTATAGAGTTGAAATATATCTGTATTGTGATATGCTTTCCATTTAAAAGTTATATATGATTTTCATAATTGAGTTTATAGTACACCCACTAAGCTATATGCTTAGCGCGTTAGTTTTGTTTCTAACGCGTAGGTACCAGGGATCCGGAAGAAGCTAAAGACTGAAGGAAGAAAGAGTTGCAGACCGAGTCACAGGATTACTACAGTTAGGTAGTTCTATTGTTATATATATATTTTGTAAGCATGCATATACAGTGAGTCTGTAAATATGTTTTGTAATTAAATATTTATGTTTTATGTCTTATATTAGTATTATATTTGTAAATATTAAAGTTTGATTTGTTTTATTTTTATAAAATGTGATGAAAAGTCGCACTAAACGGCAGAGTGCACAACTGTTTGAAAACGTTATAGAAGTGTTGTTGAGAATTGAATTTGAATTGATTTGTGTAAAAGCAGGTTTTGGGAAAATCCGAAAAACAAACGAAACTCTGCCGAAATTTTGTAAAAAGTTTATCGATTGGGCTCACTCAAAAATGATTTTCAAAATAATAAACTCTATGGTTTCCAATGAGTCGAAAATTGTTTTATGGGCTCACAACGATTTTGAAATGTATATGACTTTAGAAAGTATTGAAAACCGTGTAGCGCTCCCTGGGTCGGTCCAGGCCGGGCCGGGTCAGGGGGTGTTACACAAATAATTAATTACAACATATAATTACAAAATATAATGACAAAATCCTCTGTATATGCACGCGCATCTAATTATAATATACAGAAATACTTATATAACAAACTACCCCAATGATGCTGTGACTCTGAGCTCTTCTCTGCAGCTGGTGCCTCTTCAGTCTTTTCCGTCCTCGGTATCTTTATTACCTACGCGTTAGAAACAAAACTAACGCGCTAAGCAAAGCTGCCTAGTGGGTGTACACTTAAAATAAATAGTAATATAAAATAAAACAGAATATCTAAACCAGTATTTCATAAATCAAAAATGCAGAATTATAAGTAACAGTATAACTTAAAAACAGAATTGTCAAAAATATAAATATATATATAACAAACATTTTTCTATTACTAAAACTATATAAACATACAATATGTCAAATATTTCTGGAATTCAGTTCCATATCATTTCTTTGTTTCCCATAACATTTTCTAATCATAAATTCTCAATTTGGCCCGTGATACACATAACAGGGTGTACAGGACTGGATTACGGGTTTTACAGTCGGGTTTCCCATCTCATATGAAATGGTATCCCTATATAAACAGTCGGTTTCCCATTTCACGAGGAAATGGTATCCGTGATAAACAGTCGGTTTCCCATTTCACGAGGAAATGGTATCCGTAATCAATAATCAGAGACATCATACATCACGGTGCAGTACTGCCATATATTCACCCAATTGACATGTCAATCTCCTATATCCAAATATCCCTATACATATATCAGGGCCGTTCAAAATATTGAAATCAACGAATATCGATTTCAGTCAAAATCCATAAAACAAAAATTATAAACCAGGTTTTGAAATGAATATCCATAAGAGCAAAATATTATCCAACAATATGCAAAAACATAAACAAATCCATACGAATATATATATATATATATATATATATATATATATATATATATATATATATATATAATCTAATATAAACAAATCCATAACAATCAAAACATTTATCAAAACTAAGTTTCAGAAACGTGTGTACACCAACCTGGATACCGTTTTTCTCTCGACTATCGCGGTTCTACGTTTTTTTTTCCTTTCCCCTTTTCTTTCTCTTCCACCTTTTCTTTCTTTCTTTCTCTCTTTCCTTCCTCTTCTCTTCTTCTTCTTCTTCTTCCTTTTCTTCCTCTTCTTCTTCCTCTTCTTCTTCTTCTTCTTTCTTTCTTCTTTCTCTTCTTTCTTTCTTCTTCTTTCTCTTCTTTTTTTTTTCTCGGTCTCTGCCTCTCTCTTTTTCTCTGTTTTGTTTTTTGTGGCTTCTGCGAGAAGCCAATTTTTTTTTTTATATTTTTCGGTCGTCACGACCGCCCACAGGTCGCGCCACCAGGTCGCGTTGCTCACTGAAGCATTTCCACCGCCTTCATCACGAGCACACCTCGCGGTACCATGGTCGCGCTGGTGGTCGCGTTGCTCACTGCCAGAATTTGACATTTTCATCACGAGCAGTTCATCGCGATCTGTGGTCGCGGTGACTGATCGCGATGCTCACTGCCAAGAATCACCATTTTTCATCGCGAGCTGTGGTCGCGATACTCACTGCCTCAGTTTTCAATTTTCATGCATCATTTTCGACCGTTCAATTTGATCCACCTGAAAACCATAAAATAAACATACATCTAATTACATTTTGCACCCCTCATATCATAAATTTTATATCCACATATTTAAAATTAATTATTCGAAATCCGGGATGTTACACCTCCGGACTACCATACAGAACCTTCTCAACATGCTTTTTGGCCCACCAAGCCTTACTATACATAAGATGAACACCATGTTGCTCCTTCATCTCTAAAATTATGCATTTCACTAACGTACATTTCACTAACCTTTCATTAACTTACATTTCACTAACCTACATTTCACTAACCGACATTTTACTAACATATATTTCACTAACCTACATTTCACTAATCTACATTTCACTAACATACATTTTACTAATCTACATTTTACTAACATACATTTCACTAACCTTTTACTAACCAACATTACCTACATTTCACTAACATACATTTTACTAACTTACATTTCACTAACCAACATTTCACTAACCAACATTTCACTAACTCATAGTTTACTAACATACATTTCACTAACAAACCTTTCACTAACTAACTTTTCACTAACTAATTTTTCACTAATATATTTCATAACCATTAAAATTTTACATTTCGACCACAAAACAAACACAATATACAAATAAAATAAAAATATAAAAAACGTAAAAAATCTATAAAATACATTCTAAATAAAATACAAACAATTCCATAAAAGGAGTTTTTTTTTTTTTTTGGTTAAAGTGTGAATGGGTTTTTTTTATAATTTTTAATGGATTTTTTTTGTAATTTTCAATTTTACGGGTTATTTTATAATTATCCAGTAAGTGAGTGGTTGAGGGGTGTTTATGTTATTTTTTTCTTCAATTAACTAAAAATAATTATTTTTTCATCTATAGTTAAAAACAATTTTATCAATAATTTTTAGGTTATTTTTAATAATTATCACAAAAAAAGAATATATGCACTTGTTTTGTATTGTGTTTTCATTCTTATTAATATGGGAGCTTAAATTATATTTCATTATGTAATATTAAGGTTGATATTTAATGTAACATTCGATATTTGACATGGTATTCATATTTTGAAGTAAGTTGTATGAAATTATTATTATTATTATTTTTTAAAGTCAACTTCAACCCAACCCAACCTAACCCAAGCATTATTGGGTTGGGCTAGGTTAGGTTGAAAATTTATATTGGGTTGTATTGCGTTGAATTTTTTCTAATCTGGTTTTTATTGGGTTGGGTTGGGTTGACCTCTAACCCAACCTAATCGGAAAACGCCCACCCCTAGTTAGCATTGACTGTAAAAAAAAAACCGTTGACCCGTAAAAACATATAAAATTTAGGACAGATTACAGTCCACCTACCTGAGGTATTCCTAATTACAGGCGAAATAACTTTTAGGGAAATTAATTGCAGACCCCCCGTCATTAGTCAAACCAATGTTTTAAGGGTATTTTGGTCATTTCGTCTTATTTTTTAAAAAAAAATTCAAAAAAAAAAAGTTAAGATCAGAGATAAGACAATGAAGATTTATTTATTTTTTAAAAAAAATTAAAATTTATTTCTTAAAATATTTAAAATAAGAAAACTTAAGATTTTCACCGTCCAAATATGAATGGATGGTGGAGCTTTAAAAAAAAAAGAAAAAAAATAACAAAGGAGAGAGAATGGTGAAATCCATAGTGGGTCCACCATAAATCGCGAATGAGGGGAGGCTCGAGCTTCCTCTTGTTCGCGAACCCAGGCTCATAATGGTTTGCAAAGGTTCACAAACAACCATGAGAGGTTCACCTCTCCTAGTGCGTGCAAAAGAAGAGGCTCCCTCCCATAGCCACTAAATCTTTAATTATTATTATTATTAAATAGATCAACCTCCAAATGGAAGGTGGAGATCTTAGATTTAATTTTATTTAATTTTTTTTAAAAAAAATTAAAATTTTTTCATGAATGGATCATAATATTTTTATTTTTATTTTTATTTTATTTTAGATTTTTTCTAATTTTTTTTAACTAGGGGCAAATTTATCTTTTTACATATTTTTAACGGTCAACTATTTTTTTTTACGTTCAACATTAACATTAGGGGCGTCTGCAATCAATTTTTTTAAAAGTTAATTACGTCTGTAATTATGGATACCTTAGGTATGTGGGCTGTAATTTGTTATAAAATTTATATGTTTACGGTCAACCGTCTTTTTTTATTGTCAACGGTAACGGTAGGGGGTCTACATTCAATTCTCCTAAAAGTTGATTCCGTCTGTAATTAGAAATACTTCAAATAGGTGGGCTGTAATTTGTCTGTAATTAGGCTCACCTTTGACCACAAGCCATGTCCAAAGCAGGCTTGTCCGCGTAAGCTAACTTATTTTAGTATATAATATTTGAGTAAGGGCAAATTATAATGGAATACCCTAACGTTTGGTCATACTCCAATGAAATCATATTTTTCCTTAAACTATAATCAAGTACCTCTGATAATTATTAATTTAGTCCCTAATTTTTTTTAAAAATATCACTTTTTGATCTATTTTTACTTTTTTAACTCAAATGGTCTCTGTCTTTTCTAAAATATAACAATTTAGTCCCTATGACCAAAATTTTGACGATCAAACCTGACATAAAGTATAAATTGACCATCTTATCATTTTTTTATTAAATTAGCAAGATGATATAACCCTTCAACTTTACATTTTAATAATTTTACCTATTTGGATAGTCCAATAAAAAATAACGTGTTATAAAACTTAATTTTAAAAAAACACTTAAAAATGATTAAATAAAAAATAAATATTATAACTTCATAAAAAATTTAAAAAACTCAAAAATAACATCATTTATTAAAATTTAAAATTGAATTATTATAAACTCAAAATTTAGTTAAAAAATTAAAATGTTAAAATATTATATATACATATTTTTAGAATATATTATACAATATATATACATTATATATATTATAAAAATAAAATATAATAATAAAATTACAATATATATATATATATATACATTTTTTATTATTATACTATAAAAATAAAAACATAATAACAAAACTGCAATATATATATAAATTTATTATATATATATGTGTGTGTGTGTGTGTGCGTGTGTATATTAAATTACTAAATTTTGAGTTTTATAAGTATTCATTGAATTTTATTTTATTTTTAATAAATGATATTACTTTTAACTTTTTTTTAATTTTTATATCTATTTTTATTATATTTATTTTATTATTTAATCATTTTTAAGTATTTTTTAAAAAAAATTAAAATTTTAAAAGGTATATCAATTTATTATTGGACTATCCAAATAGATAAAATTATTAAAAAATTAAAGGGTAAAAACATCATTCTAATTTAATAATTTAATAAAAAAAGGTAAGATGTTTAATTTATACTTTACGTCAGGTTTGACTATCAAAATTTTGGTCATAGGGACTAAATTGATATATTTTGAAAAAAGTAGGGACCAGATAAGTTAAAAAAATAAAAATAGATTAAAAATTGATATTTTTAAATAAATTAGGGACCAAATTAATAATTATTTGAGGTACTTAGTTGTAGTTTAAGGAAAAGTGCGATTTTATTGCAATATGGCCAAACATCAGAGTGTTCCATTGCAATTTTCCCTTTGAGTAACGTTATATATCCCAACTATTTCATCACAATACACATGACGACTGAGGTGACAATTAATAAATTGATTCACATTAATAATGATTTATCTCACTTACCATATAAATTAATTTATCAATTGTCACCTCATGCGCGTTGGGATGGAATAGTTGAGATATATAACACTACTCATAATTTTATGAATAAAATTACAGCCAACCTACCTGAAGTATCCCAAATTTCAGGCGAAATCAACTTTTAGGGAAATCGACAGCCGACCCCTTGCCGTTAGTCAACATGAGTCAGTGTTGGTCAAATTCAACAATGTCAAAGGTATTTTGATCAATTCATATTATTTTTAAAAATGAAAAACAGTTAAGATCTCCATCATCCATCTTATTTGGAGATTTTTTTTTTATAAAAAAAAAACTAAAAGAAAATTAAAATCTCCATAGTTGGAGATTTATTTTAAAATTTTTTTTAAAAAATTAATATCTTTATTGTTCATTCAAAGATGGACGATAAAAATTTATTTAATAATAATATGAAAAATAAAAAGAGGAGACAAAAAGGTGGAGATCTACAGTGGATCTATCATGAATCGCCAACAGGGGATGCTCGAGCCTCCCATGCTCCCCTCGTTCGCGAACCATCGCAATCTGGGTTCTCGAATAGAGAAAGGCTCCACGGCCATGGAGATCTATAGATCTCCATATGGATCTATTGGAGATCCACATATCCCTCAAATTTATTATTTAAAATTTTTTAAATAATTCTCCACCATTCATCTTTCAGATCATGAATTTAATTTTATATAATTTTAAATTTTTTCTCACCGTTCAAATCCTTATTGCCTAACATAATAACATCTCAATCAAATCCATTAAGTATTTGATTTCATTTTTTGAGTTTGGTCCGTCCAAAGTCCTAAGCTTGAACACAGCCCAGATTCAGGCCATCTGACCAATGACATTTGTATTAAAGATGATAAATGTAGCCGTCCACTTCTGCAACTGTATATAATGTCATGCATGTCATTCTCACAGAATTCTCACCAAACAATGCCCTATCAAACCCCCAAAAACCTTATCTCATATTGTGGCACACATATGGTAAAAGAAATTAGTATTGGAGCTCTTGAACAGAACAGCATGGCAGGCTTGAGCTGCCAGTTTCGTTTTAGAATTCATCACTCTAATTATCAGTGTGTCAAAGCTAAACGTTTTGTTTCTTGCTCAGTAAATCCCCCTCAAAAGAATATCAAGGTAAGAAAGAATCGCACAATTTCTCTTCGAAATATATTTTATTTATTTTACGGTTAGTTCAGTTGATAAGGACTCTTTTTGTCGGATAAAAAGTTTTAACTTGAATTACATACACGGCATTTCATAATTTGACAAGTTTAATTTACATATAATTATTGTAATATTGTTGTTTTAAAGACAAGGCAGTGATGTTTTGTTGGGAAGGATAGGTCATTATAAATGGAGCAGCAAAGGAAATAGGAAGAGCAGCAGTAATTGCAATTACTAAAGCTAGAGGAATGGAGGTGGCTGGTGCTGTTGATTCCCGTCTTGTGGGAGAAGATATTGGACAGGTTTACTATTATTTTCTTCGAATACAGTAGGTTTATTCACTTTTGTATTCAAAAAATGTTTTGTGTCTAATTTGTAATGATCAACTGAAAATAGATACTAAAACTTTTCAAATTAAAAATGCAATTAAAATGTTGCATCGCACCTCCACTAATTCAAAATAATAGTGAGGTTCAAGTCTCATAATACGCATTTATCAATACGTATAGAGTTTTTTTCCCGTCACGTAGGAATAAGTGTCCTCCAATTATTAGAGTAGATATTCGGCATGCGTGAAGAGTTTTCTTCTAATTATGTGGGAGTATGTCTCTCAATTATTTAAATAGATGTCTGAACCATACATATAATGATTAATCTCGACAAGTTCCCAAACAAATATCTAGTCCATTCGGTACAAAAAAAATTAAAAAAAAAAAACTAAAAGACTTGACAATTACTTATAAAAATATATATATAGTTTGCAAAAAAAATTTTGAACGCTGTTACTTGTCTTAGAGAACTTTTACTTTTTAATTGATTCATCATCTTAATTAGGTGTGTGATATGGAAGAGCCTCTAGAAATTCCCATAATGAATGATCTCACAATGGTGCTGGGCTCCATATCTCAGGTAATATACTGATACTCTCTCTCTCTCTCTCTCTCTCTCTCTCTCTCTTGTAAATGTTGTGTTATTTGTGTTTTTTCAAATCAGCTGTTCATGGCGTTCTTCTTAACAGTCAAAAGCAAGAGGAGTGGTCATTGATTTCACTGATTCTACTACAGTTTACGACAATGTGAAACAGGTTGGATATCTGTGAAAATCTACTTCCATTGGTATTTCTTACTTTTGTTAAACGCTCGATCACACCATCAATAAGATCAAGATAAATTTTGAACACGAACAGTAACTCGTCCTGGATTCACTTTACATCATCAGACCACCCGTTCGGATTAACTTTTGTAATTCAAAATAGACACGATTGCATCTTCAAAACTATACTAAAGCAATAGTAATGATCGCTCTCTTTATTGATATCATTAGGCAACAGCATTTGGCCTGAGAAGTGTGGTTCATGTGCCGAGAATTAAGCTAGAAACGGTATCAGCATTATCTGCATTCTGTGAGAAGGCCAGCATGGTGAGCACAGGGTGAGACATTTTAAAACATTTAGATGTCATCTCGTTTCACCTTTTGACTTACAGTTTTTTCGATCGTATTCCTTCTGCACTTCATCCCGTTGTATTTGTGTCAGGGTTGTTTGGTTGCACCAACTCTGTCCATAGGATCGATACTCCTGCAACAGGCTGCCATTTCTGCTTCCTTCCACTACAAGAATGTGGAGATCGTAGAATCAAGAGCAAATTCTACTGTAAGATAAATGACTTTCTCTTTCATTTCAAGCAAGTAAAGATGTGTTGTCCGATTCCCGAGTTATCATAATCCAAGGTTTTTCTATTTTATACGAAAAAGTGATAATAACAATAATAAAAGAGCTCTCTAGTGGCCAAATCCAAAGTCTGACTTGAAATAATTTTCAAGGTACTAACCCCTATAGTTAATTTTTCCTTTTCTTACATAGAGCAGTCAAAGTTTATTACCTCACAAGTCACAAAGTCACAAGTACTCTAGTTATTTAAAACAGTCTCCACAAAGTCACAAGTACTCCATTTAAAATATATTTGATAGGCATCCCAACTCATATCCTAACTACTAATGTGATAATTTAACCATATGATATGTGGCAAGTGAGATAAGTCATAATTAATGCATTCATTGATCAACTAACACATCATGAGTTGGAATATAAGTTGAGATATAGAGTTAGGGTCCGTTTGGAAGAGCTTCTCCGAATAGAGCTTTTAGAAGTAGATCTTTTAGAAGTAAAGCTTTTACAAGTAGAGCTTTTAAGGAAAAACTGTTGACCGTTTGGTTGTCAATTAAAAAACCTTTTTAAAATGATAGAATTACCAAAAAAGACATGATTTTAAGTTATAGAAGTATTGTAAAATTAACAAACTTTAATAGGGTTATATTAGATATTTTAATGTTTTTAAAAACTCAAAAAGATCTACTTGGAAAAGTCCAAAATTTGAGCTGCTCCGAATAGACGTAAAACAGCTTATTTAATCACCCAAAAGCTCTACTGGGGTGGTAATCAAAAGACAAAAAAAACTGAAAAGAGCTTTTGGGATTAAATAAGCTATTTTGGCCCGTAGATAAGCTCTTCCAAACGTACACTTAGATGCAACACTATATTAATATATTACTATAAGCAAATTATTATTTTTTTAATACCATAAAGTAAAACTATTCTAGTCCTTAAATCGATATTTTTATTAAAAAATTTATGGAAAAAGAAAAAGAAAGTAACATCCTTTTAGGTCAGTATAATAATGTTAGGAAGTATATACAAATTGACCATTTTCTTTTTTCTGTTCATCGTTTTATTTATGTTTTGCACGCTATGCAATATCTAAATGCTCATTTATAATATACATGCATTCTTTCATGTATGCAAAGAAGATAACATGTGAAAACTGAAAAATATGTTCTCATGTATTTCTAAATCAATGCTACTCTAGAATCCAGATGTAAAACTGAACATAAGCCTTGGAAATGATACCTTGCGCGTGAAGAATTTAAGATGAATAAAATTTTATTTGGTGCACAGGATTTTCCATCACCGGATGCAGTCCAAATTGCCAACAACCTCTCCAACCTTGGTCAGATCTACAACAAAGAAGATCTTTCAACAGAAGTAAAGGTAATTATAAAATTTAAAACTAAAGCATATCAACACCAAATGCATACCAACATTAAATAGGCCACCCTTACTTTAAAATTTTTGATTGGGTGGTAAGATGCTGAATGGAAGGAAAAGTGAAAATAATGTACAAGTTCACAAAGGAGTAGGGTCTCTGGCATGTTTCTAAATTAGATCTTACAAGCAGCTCAACTGGCAACCTTAAATACTATAAAAAATAATAACCAAAGGAATTACGCCATACTAACTTGAGAAAGTAAAAAATCGAAAGAAAAATTGATTCGACAAGGTATAATATCATTAAAAAGATATAACTGAAGGCAACGTAATTCAAAACATTAAAACAAATCTCGGAGTACAACTGTACAAGTATGGGATGGCTCATTATTCGTTTTGCTCTCAAGGCAAGGGGTCAAGTTTTGGGAGAAGATGGGGTTCGTGTGCACAGTATGGTCCTTCCAGGGCTTCCATCCAGTACAACTGTTTACTTCTCTGGCCCAGGAGAGGTAATTATTTTTTTTTTCTTTGAAACAGAAATTGGTTGAATACCTTTGTTACAGATCTGATCCATAAGCAACGCTGCCCACAGGTTTACTCGGTCAAACATGATATCACAGATGTAAGGTGCCTCATGCCAGGCCTCATATTGGCTATTAGAAAGGTTGTAAATCTTAAGGTAACCGATCACACTGCATTTACTCTCTTCCTTCAAGCATTCTGCATCAACCCATAACAAATATAACAATTCTCATCATCCTTGTTATTTTGGCAGAATCTGGTGTATGGTTTGGAGAAATTTTTGTAAGAAGTTATTCAATCTTAAGGTAACCGATCACACTGCATTTACTCTCTTCCTTCAAGTAATCTGCATCAACCCATAACAAATATAACAATTCTCATCATCCTTGTTATTTTGGCAGAATCTGGTGTATGGTCTGGAGAAATTTTTGTAAGAAGTTATTCAATCTCTTCGGTTTACAATTGGACCTTGGTACCAATTTGATAGAGAATTGACATCACTATGTAGTTAGCAGAATCGGTTTATGGCCTGGAGAAAATTTTGTTGGAACCAGAGTATTCTTCAATCTCCTCCATGTACAACTTAAAACCCTGAATTCATTCGATAGAAGATCCATGTCATCCTGTAAACAGATATTGACAGAAGAAGCTAAAGTAAAAGAAAAATGAGGGAGAAAGCATATTCAATCATTTCAATCAATATGAAATGTAACTAGATGGAGTCTTTATGAGATTTTTAAGAGTTCCAGTTTTCCATATTGAAGTCAAACATGCAAAAGGCTGTTTTCCAGATATTAGCCTAACATTTCCATATTCAATTAACAAAGTATAAATGTCAATGTCGATTTTGATATAAGATACTATTTGGCTCCACTAGATCGCTAAAACTCAAAGGAGAAACAGCAGAGCCAGAATTTTGTAACAGCTCTCCAACCCACCGTATATCATATTCATTTTTGCACCCAGTCATCTTATCAGTTCAGAAATTGGTTGTATAATTTCAAGGAAGAAATTAATTTGGACTATCAGGACATATCATGCACTTACAGTTCCATACTTCAAAACATAAAGTTGTACATCCAGTACCTGTTTGGCACTTTCTAAGTAATAATTTGTTATACATCTTTTCAATTAAGATGCCCTCCCCTCTCCTAAATAAACAGAATTTATGTTCTAGACTTTGTCAATATTATCATAAAGATGTGATTACATGTTAAAATTTATAATTTGACTAGTGAACCCAAATCAAGGACAGAAGAAATGGAGAGACAAGTATAACATATATCTTATAGAATATTAGGGTGATGGGCCAATAATGTAATAAGGGTAATAATGTAAATAGAGTGTTAGGTAGTTGTGCTTATATATATTGTTGTAAACTTGTATTAGAATTTAGAAGAAAGATTTCACTCTTTTCTCTCAAAATCTACATGGTATCAGAGCATAATCTGATTTACTGCTGAGATTTTTTTCCGGCAATGTTCGTACACCTAACCTTAGCCGCTGCTCATTCCAGCAGCCGCCATTCTTCCCACTGCTTATTCTGGCAGTGTTTATCTCCATATCGGTCGTAGCCTTCATCAACCCTGCGATAGTATTCAGAAGTGGTAACTGGGTGCAGGATTCCACGTTCAACAGTAACCGAAATAGTAACGGGAACAGTAGTCGGCCGGAAGTGAGACGACACCGCCGGAACCAGGAGGTGCAGAAAGTGCCGATCTACAAGACCTTCCAAAGACTCATAGCCAAAGGAGGTCATTTGGGTGATCAAATAACCACTCGAATATTGACAAGGGGTGTTTTACCGCCTCTCACCGCCGCACTGTTATTCCGTCCAAAAACCCCATCGATCCAGCATCTCCGGCCTCCACCTTTGCCGAACTAGTGTTTTCCAGCCTCCACCTTTGCCGATCTAGTGTTTCCGGCCTCCAACTTCGCAGATCCACTGTTTTCGGCCTAAACCTGAGCCGATCTTGGTACTTTTCGTCCTGAACCCGAGCTGATCCAATATTTTTTGACCTAATCTTCTTATGTTTTACTGCTTATTCCGGCAGTCATTCTTTTTCCAGCTTGATCTTCCTCAGCCACCAGTGACTCTTTTAGTATATATTTTGGGTATGAAGACAATAGCATAGCTTTGGTTCGCAGAAATTTTTTGCAACAAATTGGAGCCTAAAAGCTAGCCCTAAACACTCAAACCCTATTTCCGGAATGTATCCAAGTGAAATTCCTCAACAGCGGTTTGGTCTTGGACAACAACCATTTCTTCGGTCTACTCAGCAACTACAATGGAACTCCAATATGCCTCTCAGCTCTTCTTCCTATCAACAACAACATCACTTGTCTGTTAGTAAAGCCGAATCATTCACAAAGACTCAATTGGAAGCTCTTCAAAAGATGTTCAACCAGAATCAGAGCTCTATACTTGGTACTGGTACTGCTGCCCTAAATGTTATTAGTCAAAACATGGGCAATCCATGGATTGTTGACTCTTGGGCATCTAATCATATGACTGGTAATGCTACCTTACTACAAAATTGCACCCCTTGCAATGACAATTACTCAGTTCGAATAGCTGATGGTTCTCTCTCAAAAGTGATTGGTATTGGGACTGCTGTGATTTCTAAGGATATTACCTTGCATTCAGTGTTACTTGTGCCTAAGTTGAATTGCAATCTCCTATCTGTTAGCAAGATTACTCAAACCTTGAATTGTGTTGCTAAATTTTCTCTTAATACTTGTACTTTTCAGGACATTGACTCAGGGATGATGATTGGTAATGTTAAAATGTGTTCTGTACTCTATTTGCTGGGAGATACCAACTGTCCGGGTAATCAATCACCTTCTGTTACTTGTAATCAAGTGGAAGAGTCCTCCATGTCTTATGTTAGATCTAGTGAGAATAATGACGTGATGTTATGGCACTTTAGGTTAGGTCATCCCAACTTTACATACCTTGAAAAGATTTTTCCTTCATTATTTATTAATAAAAGTTCAAAGTTATTTCAGTGTGAAATTTGTCAACTATCTAAGCATACTCGTAGTGTTTATCCTCATCAACCATATAAACACTCATCTCCTTTCACCATTATTCACAGTGACATTTGGGGTGCGTTTGGTACGTGGACGGGACAGAACAGGGTGGGACGGGACAGGACAGGACAGGACAGGACAGCTGTTCCATATTGTGTTTGGTATGTCTGGGACAGAACTGTGTACTGTACTGTTATGCGTTTGGTAAGGCTGGGACAGGACAGTACAAGATGTTTAAATGACCAGAGTACCCTTCTTGTCCTGTCTAATGTTTGTTACAACATATTAGTGATAAATGGGACAGGACAGAACAAAATTTGAATGTTTTTATTAAATAATTTTTATTAAATATAATCCATACCAAAAGAATATGAAATTCCATAAATAAAAATAGATGGATGGAGATTGTATTGAAAAGAAAATAAAAAAAAATGAATTTTTTATAAAATAACCAATTTAAAAAATTAAAATTTTTTATTTTATATTATTATGTTCTTGGTGGATCTCCACACCAAGAACTCATAAACACAAAAAAATATAATAATAATAATAATAAAATTTCAAAAGCATATATATATATATATATATATATATGTATGTATATATATATATATATATATAAAATTTTATGATTCTGTTGAGGACCTAGTTCAAAATCTAACAACAAACCTAACTTCTCTAACAATCAATAACCCAATTCAACCCTAACTTCAATTTAGCCCCAAATTACAAACACCTATGAACCCTAATTTCCCCAATCAACACAATAACACACCCAATCTTCAATTAATCCCGAAATCAATACAAATCCACAACCCTAACTTCACTAATAATCAAATAAACAAAACCCAATACAAATTAAAACAATGTAGATAGATTGTGAGCTTAGTTACCTTTTTAGGGAATCCCTTGCTCTCTAGTGCTTAGGTTATTAGCCCAAACCCTAGCCCAAGTTGATCTCACAAGCGAAATTGCAAGAAGAACCGATTGTTCTTGGTGATGATCCAAGAGGATGAGAGAAATGCTCTCAATTTGTAATTTTGATTGATGATGATAATGAATATCTACAACCCTAGTTTAAGTGTTCTATTTATACAAGTTCTGAAAATTAGGCGAAAAGACTAAAATGCCCCTAACTAAACAATTTAAAAATGTGCAGGAAAATTCAAGATTTTGCCGACCAGTGAGCATCGCGACCTTGGTCGCGACCTGGGTTGGTCGCGACCTAGGTCGCGAGGCTCACTGCCTCATTTTTCTCTTCTTCGCGCTAAATCACCGTTTTTCTCCAGTGAGTATCGCGACCTTGGTCGCGACGGTTTCCAGCCTTGTGCTCCAGTGAGCACCGCGACCGCGATCGCGAGGCAGTTGGTCGCGACCGCGGTCGCGAGGCTCACTGCCTCATTTTCTCTCTTTTTCTTCTTCTATCCTCTTCACTTCTCCTTTCCTCCTTCTAGTTCTAGTACTTCTTCTAGGTGAGTACTCATCATTCCCCCTCTCTTCAAGACTGCCCTTGCCCTCAAGGGAAAATTCTGGGAATCGTGAAATCATCTCTTCATAATCCTCCCAAGTAGCTTCATCTTTAGGAAGACCCCTCCAATGCACTAAAACTTGCCAAACTCTCTCTTTCGGCCTATTCCGTTGCCAACTCCTATATTGAAGTGCCTCTTTCGGTATAAGCACTATCCTTCCCTCTTCATCAAAAGATGGTAAATCATCCGCAATCAAATTTGGACTTCCAACTCTCTGTTTTAACACCGATACATGGAATACCGGATGTAAACGTGATGTGGGCGGTAAGTCTAACCGGTAGGCGACCTCTCCTATGCGCTCAAGCACCTTGAAAGGCCCATAATACCTCTGAGATAGTTTCACATTGAACTTCTTCTTCAGTGACTTCTGCCTATACGGTTGTAACTTAAGGTAGACAAAATCCCCCGCTTCAAAGGAAACTTCTCTTCGACTTTGATCGTAGTATTTCTTCATTCGGCCTTGAGCTTTCTCAAGCTCTTTCTTCACCTTAGCTATAATCTCGTCTCTAGTCATCAACTCTTTCTCCACCTCATCATTGGCTGCGGTACCCACCTCATATCTGCTCAAACCGGGTGGTGTGCGGCCGTATATTACCTCAAATGGACTCATGTTGATGGCTGCGTGGTGAGTGGTATTATACCAATACTCAGCCCATGGGATGTACTCCTTCCATCTTCCTTGCTCACTATGGCAATAACACCTCAAGTATTGCTCCAAGGTGCGGTTCACCACTTCCGTCTGGCCGTCAGTTTGGGGGTGGTAGGATGAGCTAGCCTTAAGCTTGCTGCCCTGCAATTTAAACAATTCCTGCCAAAAAGAGCTCATAAACAATTTGCCCCTATCCATCACAATGCTACGGGGAAATCCATGCAATTTCACCACTTTCTCCACAAATGCCTTAGCTACACTACTAGCAGTAAAGGGATGCTTTAATGGTATGAAATGAGCACCCTTACTCAATCGATCTACCACCACTAGTATAGCCTCAAACCCTTGGCTACTTGGTAGCCCTTCCACAAAATCCATGGTCAAATCCTCCCAAATCTGTCCCGGAATTGGTAGTGGTTGCAGCAGCCCTATTGGCCTCCGTGAGTCATATTTGACCTTTTGGCATGTGTCACACTCGGCCACCTTCTTCTTCACCTCAACTTTGAGCCCCTCCCAATAGAAGAAGTGTTTTACCTTCACATAAGTTCTGAGCCATCCGGAATGACCACCTTCCTTGCTCTCGTGGAAGTGAGCAAGAATCTCTTCCCTTAATCCGGGCACATTAGGTACATATACACATGTTTTGTAGTATATGAGCCCACTCTTCATTGTATACCTCTCTACCCCATCTCCATGGTTCTCCAACCTTTGACAAATTTCCTGGGCCTTGTTATCAAGCTTTACGGCCTCCCGGATTTTGTCCCAAATCTTCCACTCCGCACCACTCAAGGCCAATAGCCCTGAATCTTCCTCTCCATACACGGACCACATTATCGGACTACCCTCTTTTCTGGAAAGTGCATCGGCCACCTTGTTTTCTTTTCCGGGTTGGTAGATGATGTCATATTCGAACCCAAGCAACTTTACCATAAATTTCTGTTGCTCCGGAGTGACTATTTTCTGCTGTAGGAGATGCCTCAAGGCTTGTTGGTCAGTCACAATGGTGAATTTCCTGCCCAACAAGTACGGTCTCCATATTTTAACCGCATGTATCACGGCTAACATCTCCCGTGCATAAGCCTTCTTCATTGGCCCCAAGGCCTTGGAGATGAATGCTAAGGGTCTCTTTTCTTGAACCAAAACAGCCCCTATGCCCTCGCCACTAGCATCCGTATACACCTCAAAAGTCTTGTCAAAATTTGGCAAGGCTAAAACGGGAGTTTGTGTCATAGCCCTTTTAAGGTCTTCAAATGCAAGTCGGGCCTCCTCGGTCCACTCAAAGTTATCTTTCTTCAGCATACCGGTCAATGGTTTTGCAATCAACCCATAATGCTTGACAAACCTCCGGTAGTAACCTGTCAACCCCAAGAAACCTCTCAAAGCGGACACATCCTTCGGTAGTGGCCAATCCACCATAGCTTCTATCTTCCGAGGATCTACCCTTACTCCATTCATAGAAATGAAGTGCCCCAAGTATTCCAACTCTTCCTTGACAAATTCACACTTTGACATCTTGATGAAAAATTGATGTTGCCCAAGTATCTCCAACACTACCTCTAGGTGAGATAAGTGCTCCTCCATAGTCCGAGAATAGACTAGGATGTCATCAAAGAACACCAACACAAACTTCCTCAAATGCGGTCGAAAAATCTCATTCATGGTGGCTTGAAAAGTTGATGGTGCATTGCATAACCCAAAGGGCATCACCAAATACTCATATAACCCCGAATGAGTTCGGAAGGCTGTTTTATGCACATCTTGTTCTTTCATGCGGATTTGATGGTAACCCGCTCGAAGATCAAGCTTGGTGAATACACTTGCACTGTGTAGTTCATCCAACATCTCATCAACCGTAGGGATCAGAAACCTGTCCTTCACAGTTGCTTCATTCAATGCTCTATAGTCGGTGCAAAATCTCCATGTGCCATCCTTCTTCCGCACCAATAAAACCGGAGAAGAGAATGGGCTAGTACTTTGTCGAATTAACCCATTGTTTATCATCTCTCCCACTTGCTTCTCAATTTCTGTCTTTTGAAAGTAGGCATAGCGGTATGGTGGTACATTAACGGGCTTTGATTCATCCTTCAAGGTGATGCGATGATCAAAGTCCCTAATTGGTGGTAGTGTGGTTGGAACCTCCAAAACCTTCAAATGTCGGGCCAATAACTCTCTTACTTCCTCAGGCAGCCCTAACATTTCATCTTCCAATCCCTCCACCGATTCCTCCTTGGTTCCCTTTGCTTGTCTATCACTAGTGTTGATGATAGCAAAGCATTGGGCACCTCCCTTGCACAAACGCTCCATCACATGTGCTTCGCAAGGTTTGATCTCCCTAGATGAGATTGCGGTCCAAGACCTCTTCTTGCCGCCTAACTTGAACTTCATGGTCATGGTTTCATAATTGGTGACTACCTCACCTATGCTTTTTAACCAAGCACTCCCAAGAACCACATCCAATCCCGCCAATGCCAAAACATGTAGCTCGGCCGTTATCCGTACCCCTTGCACATTCATCTTGACATTTTTGTGCACTTCATCACATTTCAACCGCTCTCCATTGGCTACCTTCACATCAAATGGTTCTATGGCAACCCCTTTCATACCTAGTTTCTTCACGGTATTCACATTAATGAAGTTATGTGATGAACCGGAATCCACTAGCAAGGATACCTCGGAGCTCCCTATCCAAGCCATAAGTCTCATTGTGGATGGCCTAGGTGTCCCCGAAATGGCATTAAGGGATAACTCGGCCATTCCCGTATCAACCCCGGATTCCGTTACCTGTAATTCCCCTTCATCACTAGAGAACTCTTCTTCCTCGGCGGTATCCGAATCGGACTCATCGGATTTAAGAATCATGAGTACCTTACCTTTTGGGCATTGGTGACCCCTTGCCCATTTTTCCCCACATTTGAAGCACAAGCCCTTCTTTATGTGGTCTTGTACCTCTTCCCTTGACAACTTCCTCACTTCTTTGGCCTTACCCCTCGAATTGCCTTCATCTATGGTTTTGCCCTTCCAAGAGTTTTCGGGTTGCAATGGTTTTGTAGCCTTGCTTCCCGAATATTCTTTGAATGGTTTCTTCTCACCATAGCTTCCATCAAGGATCTCCGCAATCCTCATTGCCTCCCGCAAACTAGTTGGTTGCTTCAATTTAACTTCCCTTGCCAACCATGGTTTGAGGCCCTCCGTGAATGTCCCTAACAATAGCTCCTCCGGCCATCCCCTAGTCATGGTTTGTATTTGCCGGAACTCCTTAATGTAGGCCTGGAGTTTACCTTCTTGACGAAGCTTGGCAAGTAGACCATGGTGATTCGTAACCGGTGATGGTCCAAATTGAGACACTATTTCTTGCTCAAATGCCGTCCATCCCATCCGCCTATGGTCACGGTCGTATTGAGCACTAATCCATCTCCACCAACTGCTGGCCTCACCCTCCAAGTACATGCTTGCAATGTCTACCTTGTCGGCCCTAATCACCTCACAAATCCTGAAGTAACGGTTAGCCTTGTCTAGCCAATCATACGGATCTCCTCCGTTAAAACGCGGAAAGTCTACCTTTGGCTTCCTCAAGCCTCGATTACCCCTCCGATCCATTTCATAGTCCGATTCATCATAATGTTGATGTCTCGGTCTATCAAATTGTTGTTCACCTCGGTAACCTCTTCGGTCTTCCTCCTCACTACTAGACCCGTAATCATTGATTGCCCTACCGGTCTCTCTCCTTCTCCTCTCATGACGTGGTTCAACCCATCTCTCGGCAACCCGGTCTCCCCTTTCTACTCTCCCTCCATGTCTCATGTGAGTCGGAGCCCTTTCTTGCCTCATGAACCCTTCATTGACATCTTGTAAAGGATTCACCGGTGGTGTTCTAACCCCATGAGTTCTCCCGGTGTTTTGATCTACCTCCGCCTCCGTGACTACCCCCGGAACCTCCCCCTCTACCGGTGATTTTCCTCTCCGGCCCGACAACCCTTCCAACGCCCTCAATACCCTAGCCATATCCGCCCTCAATTCACGTTGACCGGCTTCTAAGGTGAGTTGACCGGCTTCTAAGGTTTCAAATCGGACTCGGTTGGATGGAGTAACGGTTTGGGATTGTTCAATCTCTTCGTTAGACATCTTGAAACTAATTTTGTTCAACTTGAAAATTTTTAAAATTTTTACTCTTTTTTTTTTTTTTTTTTTTTTTTTTTTTTTTTTTTTTTTTTTTTTTTTTTTTTTTTTTTTTTAAATCAAACACCTCCTACGAAATCTCTCAATGAAAGCACCAAATTGTTGAGGACCTAGTTCAAAATCTAACAACAAACCTAACTTCTCTAACAATCAATAACCCAATTCAACCCTAACTTCAATTTAGCCCCAAATTACAAACACCTATGAACCCTAATTTCCCCAATCAACACAATAACACACCCAATCTTCAATTAATCCCGAAATCAATACAAATCCACAACCCTAACTTCACTAATAATCAAATAAACAAAACCCAATACAAATTAAAACAATGTAGATAGATTGTGAGCTTAGTTACCTTTTTAGGGAATCCCTTGCTCTCTAGTGCTTAGGTTATTAGCCCAAACCCTAGCCCAAGTTGATCTCACAAGCGAAATTGCAAGAAGAACCGATTGTTCTTGGTGATGATCCAAGAGGATGAGAGAAATGCTCTCAATTTGTAATTTTGATTGATGATGATAATGAATATCTACAACCCTAGTTTAAGTGTTCTATTTATACAAGTTCTGAAAATTAGGCGAAAAGACTAAAATGCCCCTAACTAAACAATTTAAAAATGTGCAGGAAAATTCAAGATTTTGCCGACCAGTGAGCATCGCGACCTTGGTCGCGACCTGGGTTGGTCGCGACCTAGGTCGCGAGGCTCACTGCCTCATTTTTCTCTTCTTCGCGCTAAATCACCGTTTTTCTCCAGTGAGTATCGCGACCTAGGTCGCGACCTGGGTTGGTCGCGACCTTGGTCGCGACGGTTTCCAGCCTTGTGCTCCAGTGAGCACCGCGACCGCGATCGCGAGGCAGTTGGTCGCGACCGCGGTCGCGAGGCTCACTGCCTCATTTTCTCTCTTTTTCTTCTTCTATCCTCTTCACTTCTCCTTTCCTCCTTCTAGTTCTAGTACTTCTTCTAGGTGAGTACTCATCAGATTCCTTCCATTTTTATTTTTTTGATTTTTTTCTATGATTTCTTCATTTTTGTTTTTCTGGGTTTGCTGCAAAAAAAATGTATTTTTTATTCTTAAAAACTTGATGTGGGTCTTGATGGGAGGATAGGAAGAGAGAGAGTATTGAGTAGAAAGAGAGAATAGAGGTGCAAGAGAGGAGATGAGAGGCGGATGAAAAAAAAATTATGTTTTTTTTTTTATATGTGATGGTTTATTTGTAATTTTTAAAATAAATAAGGGTATATCAGTCATTTTAGACCTTATCCCATGTTATGCTACAGTTTGTCCTAGGGTCTAGCATGGGACAAGATTTTGGGTTTTTTGTCCCATGTTGTTCAACGTTGTCCAACACGCCCATGTCGCACTAAACATGGGACAGGAGCAACTTGTCCCATGTTGTCCTGTCCTGTCCCATGTACCAAACGCACCCTTGGGAACTATCTAAGGTCGCGAATGTCACTGGAGCTAGATGGTTTGCATCATTTATTGATGATCATACTAGGATAACTTGGACATTCCTCCTGAAAGAAAAATCTAAACTTGGCCAAATTTTTAAAAATTTTCATCAGATGATTAAAACTCAGTTTCAAACGCAAATTTAAATTTTACGAACTGATAATGTCAAGGACTATTTCAATTCCATCCTTGGTAGTTTTCTTTCCAATGAGGGTATTATACATCAAAGCTCTTGTGTTGATACACCTCAACAAAATGGTATAGCCGAACGTAAAAACAGACATATTTTGGAGGTAGCTAGATCAATCATGTTTACTAGCCATGTGCCAAAACATTTCTGGGGGGAAGCAATCTGTTGAATTCTATATTCTAGAATGTAACTTAGTCAATAGTTGTTGTCTTCTAGAATGTAACTTAGTCAATAGTTGTTGTCTTCTAGAATGTAACTTAGTCAATAGTTGTTGTCTTCTAGAATGTAACTTAGTCAATAGTTGTTCGCTTGTTAGCTAGTTTGTCAATGGTTGTTAGATAGTTTGTCAATGGTTGTTAGATCCAATCTTTGTATATATATTCATTGTTTTGTATTCATAAAAAGATATAGAAGTGAATTCACTCTTTTCTCTCAAATTTTTCATTCTCTCAAATTTCTTCATGGTATCAGAGCGTCTCTCGATTTGAGATTTTTTTTTCGACAGCCACCATTGTCCTCGTTGCTTATTCCAGCGATTTCCACTGCTCATTCCGGCAGCCAGAATCCGAAGCTTTGTATGCTTCGTCATCACTTCCGCGAAGTATTATTTTGGTGATAACAGATTTGTTCTCCTCTCTTGGTGGTTTCCGAGACAAATCAGCCATCAAACCAGTGTTTTTCGGCCTAAATCCGAGCCGATCTGTTTTCTTCTTCGCAGATCAGAGGATTCCAAAACAGTACTATTCACGCGTACTGTTCACGCACGTACTGTTCACGGGCTGCTGCGAGTCGGTTGACACCACCGGCACCAGAAAGTGAGAACGGTGCCGATTAGCAAAATCTTTCAAAGGCTCGTCGCCAACGGAGGCCGTTTGAGTAGTCAAAAGGCTAATCGAAATTTGCAAAAGCATGTCTCACGAATCCTCTTCCGAACTTGTCTCTGATTTAGATCTGATCAACTCAAACAACAATGGGGATACAGAGAAAAAAGGTTACACGGCCAGTGCAAAAAACGGTGTTGGAACAGATTCAGTTGCACACATTCAGGAGCTACTGGATCAGCTACAGAAACCGTTTTCTGGTTTAAATACCTCAGTGTTTGGTGTTGGGTCTATTGCTACTAAAGGTACCTTCTCCACTGTTTTGAATGTGCAAAAGGAGATCTCAAAAACATAGATTGTGGATTCCGGAGCCACTGACCACATGACAGGTGATGCTAAGGTGTTTAGTACCTTTGAGCCAAGTCAAGATAACTATAATGTCAAAATTGCAGATGGTTCTCTGTCCAAGGTCACAGGGTGTGGTACTGTTATTATTTCAAAAACTCTAACCCTGCAATCTGTGTTATATGTTCCAACTTTAGATTGTAATCTTCTATCTATCTCCAAACTCACTTATGATAAAAAGTGCGTGTTTAAATTTTTTCCCACTTATTGTGTGTTTCAGGACATGATTTCGGGAAAGATGATTGGAACTGCTGAGATACAATCTGGTCTCTATGTCATCAAGGCCGAAGCTTCAAAGGGTATACAAGGTCATTCTGCTAAATCCAATAATTTTTCTCTTGAGTCAATGTCTGAGTCTAAGTCCAATAAAGAGAGTTCTATTATGCGTTGGCACTATAGGTTAGGACATCCTAATTTCCTGTATCTAGAGAAACTGTTTCCTGACTTATTTCTTAATTACAGTCCAAAAGATTTTCATTGTGATTTCTGCGAGTTATCCAAACATACTCGTTCTGTGTTCCATCCTACTAGTTACAAAGCCTCCAAACCATTTGCTTTGATTCATAGTGATGTTTGGGGCCCTTCCAGAGTTCCTAATATTACTGGTGCAAAATGGTTTGTTTCATTTATTGATGATCCTACCAGAGTCACATGGGTCTTTCTCATGAAAGAAAAGTCTGAGGTCACCAATATTTTTATAAATTTTCATTCTTTGATCAAAAATCAGTTTCAAACAAATATTCAAGTATTCAGATCAGATAATGGGAGAGAATTTGTAAACCAAGGGTTGAGAGAGTATCTTTGTAGTGAGGGGATTGTCCACCAAACCTCATGTGTTGACACACCTCAACAAAATGGGATTTCTGAGAGGAAAAACCGTCACCTATTAGAGGTTACTAGATCTTTGCTGTTTTGTATGAGGGTTCCAAGTCGTTTTTAGGGTGCAGCTGTCCTCACTGCTGTACATCTGATTAATAGGCAACCTTCTCGAGTATTACACTTCAAAAGTCCATGTCAAACCCTACTTGAAACTTATCCTCATACCAAACTTATATCCACTATTCCTCTCCGCGTCTTCGGTTGCACAGTATTTGTGCATGTTCAACCACATTACAGGGATAAACTTGATCCTAGAGCTGTTAGGTGTTTGTTTTTGGGTTATTCTCCTACTCAAAAAGGATATCGATGCTACAACCCAGACACCCGAAAGATTCATATTTCTCTAGATGTTACCTTTGTTGAAGATCAACCTTTTTTTCCACAAACTCAAATTCAGGGGGGGAGTGAGAATGAATTTCAGTTTTTTGATCATAGCCATAATCACGTTTTTCATGAAATTCCTCATTATGAGTCTTCTAGTCCCAAGAGTGAGTCTCATCATCCTAATGTGCCTGAAATTCCTCATTATGAGTCTTCTAGTCCCAACAGTGAGTCCCATTATCCTAATGTGCCTGAAATTCCTCATTGTGAGTTAAATGTGTCTCCTTCTAACCCTCCAGACATGACAAATAAATTCAAAGCAGAACCTATTGTATACTCGAGGAAGCCGATTACAACTAAAGATGGACCAGACAAGATTGTACCTCAGCAAGACCAGGAGTCTCAACCAGAATTGGTCCACATATCTGATCCAAACACTGAACCCCTGAGTGATCCTAGCACCAGCCCAGATACTAACCAGACAAGTGAGGAAGTTCCTTCAGATACTGAAATACCTATCGCCCTGAGGAGACCGGTAAGAATGTGTAGAGAGAAACCCCTTTACCCTTTGAGTAAGTACATATCCTATGAGGGTCTTTCATCTAGTTACAAAACTTTTGCTCACAATATTTCTCTAGTGTCTGTTCCAGCAAACATCCAAGAGGCCATGTCAATTCCAGAGTGGAAAAATGCAGTTATGGAGGAGTTAGGAGCCCTTCAGAGAAATAAAACCTGGGACATCACAGAATTACCAAAGGGTAAGCAGGCTGTGGGGTGCAAATGGGTCTTCACAGTGAAGCATAAAGCAGATGGCAGTGTAGAACGTTACAAGGCCAGACTGGTGGCTAAGGGATTTACACAGACTTATGGGATCGACTACGAGGAGACTTTTGCTCCTGTTGCTAAACTGAATACAATCAGAGTTCTTCTGTCCCTAGCAGTTAATCTCAACTGGAAGCTTCACCAAATGGATGTAAAGAATGCTTTCCTGAATGGAGAGTTAGCTGAGGAAGTTTATATGAAAGGTCCTCCAGGTTTGGAAAATGATTATGGAGACAAAGTCTGTAAGTTGAAAAAGTCTCTGTATGGGTTAAAACAGTCTCCCAGAGCATGGTTTGAAAGGTTCACGAAAGCCGTGAAAAGGTTTGGTTATACTCAATGTCAAGCTGACCATACCTTGTTTGTTCATCATGCCACAGGTGTTATTACTATACTCATTGTGTATGTGGATGATATGATTATGACTGGTAACAGTGAGGAGGAAATTCAGAAGTTAAAATCCTTTCTAGCCAAGGAATTTGAAATCAAGGATCTAGGAAGTATGAAATACTTCTTAGGAATGGAAGTTGCAAGATCAAAAGCAGGGATTTGCATAAATCAGAGGAAATACATCCTGGATCTTCTCAAAGAAACTGGGATGACAGAATGTAAGCCGGCTGATACACCTATGGACTATACGACGAAGTTGGGTCTCATAGAAGAAAGTCCACCTGTAGACAAAGGAAGGTATCAACGGTTGGTGGGGAAACTGATCTATTTATCCCATACCAGACCAGATATTGCATTCCCGGTGAGCACCGTTAGTCAATTCATGAACAGTCCGAATGAAGAACATATGAGAGCAGTTTTGAGAATTCTAAGGTATTTGAAGATGACACCAGGACAAGGTATATGTTTCAGGAAAAGTGACGATAGAGGTGTTAGAATCTTCACAGATGCAGATTGCGCTGGTTCAGTGGTAGACAGAAGGTCTACATCTGGGTACTGTTCCTATGTTTAGGGTAATTTGGTCACTTGGCGGAGCAAGAAACAGTCTGTGGTCTCTCGTAGCAGTGCTGAAGCGGAATTTCGAGCAATGGCTCATGGAATTTGTGAGGGAATTTGGTTGCAAAGACTACTAAATGAACTCAAAGTTCCTATAGTTAAGCCAATGGAACTGTTGTGCGATAATCAAGCCACTATTAGCATCGCAAAAAATCCAGTTCACCACGACAAAACAAAACATGTGGAGATAGACCGGCATTTTATCAAAGAAAAATTAGAAGCAGGGTCTGTCAAGATAAGTTACACTCCTACCAATTCTCAGACAGCTGATGTGTTTACTAAGGCTCTACCTAGAGCATCTTTTGAAGGATTGTGTTTCAAGCTGGGTATGATCAACATGTACTGCCCAGCTTGAGGGGGGTGTTGAATTCTATATTCTAGAATGTAACTTAGTCAATAGTTGTTGTCTTCTAGAATGTAACTTAGTCAATAGTTGTTAGCTTGTTAGCTAGTTTGTCAATGGTTGTTAGATCCAATCTTTGTATATATATTCATTGTTTTGTATTCATAAAAAGATATAGAAGTGAATTCACTCTTTTCTCTCAAATTCTTCATTCTCTCAAATTTCTTCACAATCCTTACTGCTACTTACCTAATCAATCGCATGTAATCTCGTGTATTAAAATTCTCCACTCCTAGCCAAGTTCTACTTTCATTCTATCCGACATCAAGACTGATTTCACATATTCCTCTCAAGGTTTTTGGGTGTTCCTGTATTGTTCACATTCATAAACAACATCGTAGTAAACTCGATCCTAAGTCTCTTAAGTGCATATTTCTGGGTTATTCTCCTACTAAAAAAGGATATAAATGCTATTCACCTTCACTTAGAAAGTTCTACTACTCTATGGATGTTACCTTTTTCGAGCATTAACCTTTCTATCCCAAAACCGAGCTTCAGGGGGAGAATTGTAACTCTCAATCATTAGAACCTCAGGTTTGGGATACAAATCTGGTTGGCCCTAACCATGTCAGCCCTTCTTTTAGTCCTAGAATCATCCCTAGCACCGAGTCTGAGTCTGGTCTTATGTCGCAACCTGAAATTCCATCGACCGAGTCTGAGTCTGGTCCTATGTCGCAACCTGAAATTCTATTGTCTGAAAATGATTTTACACCTGAAATTTCTCCTATTACTACTGAAATTCCACTTGTTACTCGACCTACTAAGAAACAGAGGTTATTGCTTACACCCGACAGAAGAAATCTCACCAATTGGTGGAGGAACAAACTCATCCAGCAGAAACCGAGGCCTCTGAACCGAATCAAGTCTCAGAAACAGTACCAAGCAGTCAAGAGGAAGTGGTAAGTGACAATTTGCCTATTGCTCTAAGAAAAGGGACAAGAGAATTTAGAAACAGACCATTGTATCCTATGAGTCATTTTGTGTCTTATGATGGTCTCTCACCTACATTTTGAAGCTTTGTTGCAAATTTATCTCATATTCAGGTACCTAGCAACATATATGAGGCTCAAAAAAGACCTGAATGGAGATTAGCTATCCAAGAAGAGATTCTTGCGTTGGAGAAAAATGGAACATGGGAAATTGCCGATCTACCACAAGGAAAAAATGTTGTGGGTTGTAAATGGACATTCACGGTGAAACACAAAGCTGATGGGAGTGTGGAAAGATTCAAAGCAAGACTGGTTGCAAAGGGGTTCACTCAATCCTATGGTTTTGATTACCTAGAAACCTTTGCACCAATAGCTAAGTTTAACACCATTCGAGTTTTACTTTCCTTGGCAACTAATTTGGACTGGCCTCTTCACCAGATGAATGTGAAAAATGCATTCCTAAATGGAAATCTAGAAGAAGAAGTTTATATGGAGATACCACCAGAATTGGAAACTATGAGGACTGTAAATAAGGTGTGCAGACTTCATAAGTCTCTATATGGACTTAAACAGTCACCTAGGGCTTGGTTTGACAGATTCACCAAAGTTGTGAAGAAGGTTGGATTTAATCAGTGTCAGACAAATCATACCCTATTTGTGAAACACTGTTTAGATGTTCGGATTGTTATTCTGATAGTGTATGTGGATGATATCATTCTGACAGGCAGTTTTGATGAAGAGATACCGAAACTCAAAAGTTTTTTAGCTAAGGAATTTGAAATAAAAGATCTTGGCTTACTCAGGTATTTTCTTGGTATGGAAGTTGCAAGATCAAGAAAGGGAATTCTGGTTTCACAGCGAAAGTATGTACTGGATTTGTTGGAAGAAACTGGAATGAAGATGTCAGTAGTAGCTCAGAGTAGTGCTGAGGCAGAATTTCGGGCCCTTGCTCATGGGATTTGTGAAGACATATGGCTGAAGAGATTGATGACAGAATTGAAGATGTCAGTTGAAGGATCTATGAGAGTGTTTTGTGATAATCAAGCTACAATTAGCATAGCCAAGAATCCAGTTCACCACGATCGAACCAAACATGTGAAGATTGATCATCATTTTATCAAGGAGAAGGTAGAAGCTGGGATAATTGAGCTACTTTATACTCCTACAGCTATGCAAATTACAGATATTCTCACTAAGGCGCTTCCTAAAGCTAGCTTTGAAGATTTAAGTTCCAAACTGGGTTTGATCAACATATACAATCCAGCTTGAGGGGGAGTGTAGAATATTAGGGTGATGGGCCAATAATGTAATAAGGGTAATAATGTAAATAGAGTGTTAGGTAGTTGTTCTTATATATATTGTTGTAAACTTGTATTAGAATTTAGAAGAAAAATTTCACTCTTTTCTCTCAAAATCTACATATCTTAACAAAGAGACACAATAAAATCCAGCATCGTCTATCTATTGTCATTGTCAACAAAACCATCAAACACAAATTCTGAGGGCACAACATCTGCCAGTCTGCCACTAACTACTTACTAGCCTCATGGCTCATGATATTTTCCACCGGCAATGCCCATTATAATAAAAGTGTTATACCTTGAGGAGATTCACTCCTTTTGGAGTAATTGAATCCTAAAAGCACATATTGACTTTCATTATTCAATTATTCCACTTGGCATTCACAGAAAAGTCATCCATATCGGTTTCTAGGCAGATGTAAAGAACAATTTAAATGAGAAAAAGGGGAGGTTAATTTGCCAATAGTATTACACAAGAAACATAATATGATATCTGGAAAAGATGTGAACTAGTCAAAAGTGGTTTAATTAGGAAAACCAATACCCGAGTTCAAGTTGTAATGCACAACTAGCACTGTGATTGACATATACAGCAAAACGAAAGAATTCTGAAAAGCTTTTGACTATATTTCTGGCTAATTAAAAGATATTCAGACCCAAAATATTTAGAATCTATACGTCCACACTCTTACCTAAAAATTTGTAGGCAATTGCTTTTATCCAGGCTTTATCTTTCTCGCTATACGCATACCTCGCACTTGAAGCCAACAGGACAAATCCTTCAACCATTTCCATCTCTTTAGCATTAGGATCTGAAGCACGTATCAGTGGTTGTACAAAGAGAGAAGAAGTCCCCTTAGGGAGCATCTCCCAAACTTCATCATCTGTAATATTGATCAAAACTTCTTAAACCTTCCTGATTAGAATTAACTATTGAAGAACCACATGTATTGACTACAATGTTGCTCTCTATATTAACAACTTTAAGCACAGGGGTAGGTAGCAGCATAATTTATAACAAATTTGAATGCCTAAATACAGGCACTGATCAGGATAGGTCGTTGCTGTTGCTTAAAAACAAACAAACTAAAACTCACAGTGGATCTGTTACTTCAGCAAATTGGGCGCTTGCATATTGAAAACTCAGAGAAAAGTTGGACAGCAACAACATTTTGAGGTCTTAAAATTAAAATTTTTCCAAGAATAGATATAACAAAAAATGAATGGATATATAGATAACTAACATAAAAGAATAGTCTCAAGAAACACCCATATTCATAGCTAGCATCAATTATAAACCTTGAGATAGTGCATATTACACCGATGATAACAGGAGTATACCAGCGAAATATATCAATTGGCAAAGAAAAAAAAAATCAATGTATCACTCTCTTAATAAAATCTCTGCCTTCTTTGTGCCTCATACTATTGCAACAAGGCCAACTGGCATCTGGAAACTTTCCAGTCCCATTGGCTCCAGACAAATGAGAATATGTTCCCCATTCTGGCCACTAAACCAGAATTCAGATTAATACCTCTTTAACATAATGTGAATACATCCTTTAATAATTTGCAAAATCACGAGTATATAAGAGCAGTGGAAAAGTGGGCCATACTGCGTGAAACTACTCTCTAACTACGTCATCTAAAGAGAAATTTGTAAACATATCAAGGAAATGAGTAACTGATAAAACCTCCGAAAACAACAAAGTTTCTCTTGGATGTAGGGATAAATTATTTTGATAAATCAATCAACTAGGTTTTAATTCAATATTGATGATAAACAAATTCTGATATCCAGTATGATGAGTATAATTAATTAGGTGAATTATTTTTCAATTAATGTTTCCTTTTATAAACCAACATATGATATACAAGGAGAACTAGGTCAATACATAAGGTTGTTTCTGTCTAGAGCAAAGACCAAACTATGGTTTACCTGCAATCTGGGGAAAATAGAGGCTGTCCTTCAAATCAGAGAGGCCAATCTTTTCAATCTGTCTTTCCAACCATTCGAGTACTTGTGTTTTCGATACACCATTTGGTGAGTTCCAGTAGCCACGTATGCACAACTCACCACGAATTGATATCAACTGAAAATTTTAAACAATAAAATCTTCATAAAACTTGATAACTTACCAAAAAAATAAATAGATTCATATATATTTATAATTCAGTCTGTATAAATCAAACTTCAACATCCGATCAAGAACAAAATATAGTGCCAGTATATGATTTTTCAATTTTCATGGGTGGTTATTGTTGGTAAATACCACAGATATGGAATTTGAATTGCGCAATAAAACATAAGTTGCCCAAGCCAAATCTTCCTTTAAAGTATCTGAGACATTCTGCGACATAACAAAAATTTGCTCTGCACCTTCAGGAAGAGTTGCCCGATCCATCGGATTGGCACCCTACACAAATATTCGGCGCACACCATCAAAATAACAAAATGTTCAACATGCATTTGGTGCATGTTTCCTATAGTCAAATAAATTCAAACAATAAAGGATCTCAAATACAAATCGCAGTACTGGTTTAGTAATCATGCTATATAACTAGTTTCAGAACTTTTTTTTCCCTTCAAATTCTAAACCAATGTCACCCCAAGACAAATCCAAAATTTTCAGTTTTTAAAACCTATACTGAATTAAACAGCGATTGAAAATCTCCAGCTTCCATCAACAAGTGATAAAATAAAAACATAAACAAAAAATTATAAAATAAATAGATACACATTAATTTAACAAAAAAATACCTGGAGAAATTTACCAAGGTAAGGAAGTGCAACGGAGAAACCAGCCAAAGAAAGACCTAGAACCTCCGTTCTCTGCGAAAACAATTCTTTTTTTCAAAAAAAAACTAATAATTACAATAAATTCAAATTCAGCGAATCGCAGGTTTGGCTAACCAGCTGAGCTGGCGTGACTGAACCGGAAAAGGCGAAGTGGTTGAGTATCAGGAGCGATCCGAAGCCGTACCCGATCCATCTCGGCAGATACGACTCGTCGAATCCAGGTATACCTAAAACCAAACAACTTCAGTTAATATCATACACGTGAAAAATGTTCGATTTGTGAGAGACGAGAGAGTAACCGAATGTGAAGCGAAGAACTGAGAGATTGAGCTGTTGTTGCTGCTGCGAATTGTCGAGGCGAGCGGAGATGGAAATTGAGTTCTTGGTGGTTTTGGCGCCAGAACGGAGAGGAATTTTAAATTTGATAAACGGGTTCGCTAAGAGGACGCTCATATTTTTTTTTTTTTTTCCTTTTTGTTTGTTTGGGAGGTTTGAGTTGAGAGATGCCAAAGGATTTTGGGGGTTGATACGAACAGTGCCGTGTTGCTACCCCATCAGAACTGATGGACTGTTGTACGGTACCTCTGTTAGAAACTCAAATTTAACCGTTCAACCTAATAATATCTCGTCGTATCAGCCTAAAATTCGTATATTAAAAAATAAAAAACACACAATTTAATTAAAAGATTTTTATTAAATTATGTAAAATAATTTTTATACATCTCTTAAATTCAAAATTAAATATATATATATATATATCAAATCCCATTGAAAATATTTGCAATTCTATATATAGGATTAGTGTTGGCCACGGTTCGGTTCGAACTAGGTAACTGAAACCGGGATCCATAGTCTCGATTCTGATTTTTTATTTTTAGGAATCAGAACCGTCAGTTTAAAATCGACGGTTGTACCGGTTCTTGTTCCTTTTTTCAAAAAAAAAATTGAAATTTTTTTTTTTGTATTGGGAGTAAAAAAAAAATTGATTTGGGAGTAAAAAAAAATTGATTTTAATTCTCAAAATCGAATACGGAACCGAAATCTGAACCGGTAACCCATAATTTCAGTTTTAAAATCAAAACTAAAGGTTCTGGAATCGCGACCATTCCTATATAAGATTTGGTTGGCAGGGTTTTTAAAAGTATATTTTTTATTTTTTTATCTAAAAATTATTTTAAAAGTGTTTGAATTTTTCTTTTTTAGAAGAGTTTTTAAAATTTATTCTAAATAAAGTAAAAAAATATATAATTTGTATAAAAAGAGATTTTAATAAGTGCAAAGTAAAAACTGTATAATAAGTGTTATAATTTTTTGGGCATGCATCCTAGCCCACCGGACCCACGTAAATTTTTTGATCAACTAATCTAATAATAAAAATATAATATCTTATAGTTATGTAAGAAAATTCGTGCTACGATAAATAAATCAAATTATTTTACATTTATTTCTTGTCATTTTCTGTTCGTACTGATTACGATTGTGGTCCTTGACTGGCTGTTTGATTATGATTCTTGAAAAATTAACAATCAGTTGGTTGATGACTTGATGTGATAGATTTTCACTTCTCTTTAATATCTTAACCTCATGAAGTATAATTAATGAACATATATAAAAGTATTCAATTATTTGTGTTGTGAAGCTTACAAATCAGATCAAAAACTGCGACCAGACTCACAAAATTAAAGTGAATAAGTTATATTCAAATTGATGTAAAAATATAATAAATAGTGTTCGATTGAGGTGATCAAAAAATCAGAAGAAAGAGGAGATTGAGACGAAAATAATAGCGAAAACAAGGTGAAAAAAGAATATCGAATGCACCGATAGAATATGATTGTCCTGTATACACATCAGAATCACACGAGCGAGTGTGGGCAATGGAGGGGGTCCACGGGGCGCGTGAAAGCATGTGGATGACGTGTTTGACATGCCTTTCATGTTAGAGAATTAGTCGTTTTGAATTTTCCTATCTTAATAGGTTTCTAAATACTTTGGGATTAAAAATACTAAATGATAAGACACTTATTATTTGCTAAAATACACATGTAAAAGATGTGAGAGGCAAATGTGGTAAGAGAGTGAATAGTGCAAACACATGTAGAGACGAAAAATAGGACTGAGTTTTTCGTGTGTCTTTGTAATAGTTATTTTATAGTGAATTATGTACAGATGCGTTTCGTGAATGTAGGGATCAGTTAATTGCCAAACCATGTAAAAAATCACTTATCTCTTTATTATTCTTCGTGTTTTTGTATATATGTTCTGTCTCTGTGTGAGTTTTACATCCATGTTATATTTCCACTGCACAAGGGGTGAAATTCCCGACACCCTTTCATATTTGTAGTAAGGTTTCAAATTTCTACCATTTATATTTATCAATAATCTAGTATGCACGAGTATTGTGTGAATATGTGTCTCCTAGTTGTTGAAGTAATGTGTGAATGGATTTATCTTGGATGTTGTGCTAATAAATATCTTTATGACCCTAGTAGTAGTGTTTGGTTAGATTTCTCTATGGTATTAAGCAGGTGGAGGTTGAAAAATTATATTTGGAGAGTTAAAATAATAAAATACAATATTTATGAGGTCAAAGTAAAGTTTTTTAAAATTAAATTATATATATATATATTTTTAAAAAAATTTTTGGAGAGATTGAGGCTCAGTCGCACTCTACCTTTGTTTATAGTTGTGGGAGTATATATCTCTTAGTTATATAATTAAATATTCAGCTTACATATTTATTGCTTAAGTTGTTTGTGAGAATAGATATATTTTGTTGTTATAAATTTATATCCGGATCGCAAGTATAATATTTAATTTTGACAAGTCTTAATAAATTCTGACTCGATCAATGTTAGATTTTTTTTTTTATGTTTTGGCTAAAAATATGAATTAATAAACTATATGTGTATCACAATTAATATTTTAATTATGTAAATTTAAAATAATAACACAAAGTAAAATTAGTTAAATTTTAACGGTATATATAAATAGTTGTATCTCATAATTATAATTATGAAAGTAAGAATTGAAACTGCATATATTATAATTAATTTTTCGCCGTGTTGGGCGGCCTTTACCCGCTTTAAACAAAGGATCATAAATAGCCGCATTTGATCTACTTTGCTCCTGCAGCATGAAGATTGGTGGTCAAAACGACAAACTTCCACTTCGCTTAAAGCAAAATCTACTCAAGATCTTGATGGATGATATTCAAACTACCCTGGATCAATATCCTGTGGCTACGACGAACTGATCAAAAGTGCATTCATGGGTCATCGTTGGTCGTGCACCACATGTTAATGTTTTTTCCCTTTTGCAATGGTTACTTTTATATTCAAAATAATTCCTTGATTTCTTATTTCAATTATTAATAATAATAATAATGAACTCCTTGATTTCTAAATTAGAATATTACAATATTGACCATAATTGATAGCGACAAAAATAATAAAAATTAAAAAAGCACTAAGATGCTGAGGTTGGCTTTTATTAGATAGTTAATTCAATTCTGTCTGCAATATTAAAAAAATATTAATGAATTTCAAAGTACAATAAGGACTTATATGGTTCAATTTAATTGGTGCAAGAAAGAGAATCAAGTCAAATGTAATTAGTGGAGCAATTATCTGTTAATACTATATTAACGTTACTTAATGCATCATTAATTTTAAATTGTTTTCAAAATAAAATACTACAATATAATATGGTTGGTGAGGTCAATGATTACGAGTGGAGCAATTATCGATATGCAATAGTATGCTAACAAAGATGATAAAAAACATATTTTAGATTGAAATGTCAAGAAAAAATATGAGTAGTTGTAAAGAGAAATATGACAAGTGACACTATCATTTTTAGTTGTTACATTTGCTCAATAATTGTCACACATGTCTTTTCTTTTTTCTTCTATATATCTGCAAGATCTACTAATCACAAAAGATATTAGTTAAAATAATTAAATATGACATTTCAAGCATAAAGAAGGGTCGTTTGTTTGTTTGTTTTTTTTAATCTAAAGACTAAATAGAATTTAATTTTTTTGAAGACTAAGGGGATTGAAACTTGAACCTAGATGATATTTTTTTTTCTTTTTAACGACGGAATAAAAGTATTAATTATTTATTTTTTTCAAAATAAAAACATATGAATGCAAATAAAATTAGAAATAAATTAATATAAAAATGATAGTTATGGAAAAAAGTATTCAATTTAAACTTATTAAATATTAAGTGGAAAAAATAAACCACCCCTAAATCATGATAATTTTTTATTATACCAACACATGCATGAAGTAAATCATATCAATTTTTTTAAAATTAAAGATTTTCCCATATAAAATGGTTGATAATTGCGTTATATTTTAGAGCATAGCATTATATATATATATTAGTGCAAAATTATTTGTTTACCTTTTATGTTCAACGAGAAGTATTTTGTTTTTGTTGATAGTAATATTGAGATTAATATTAAGTACATATAGTTACTCACAAACTATAAGTTTATAAACTAAATTCAAATATTTTGTAGATTAAATAGAGGAGGGGTTGGGGGGCGGGGAGGGATATTACCACCTATAAATATGATTTATACACTCATATTTTATAAAAAAATTTAAATTATAAAAATATCCCAACACAATCTGACAAATAAGAGTAAACTATTTTAATTAAAAAAATTACAAACCATGTACATCCATTAATTACGTCCATATTATATGCAACTATATTTAGTTTATTATTCAAAAAAAAAAAAAAGCATATAGTAAATATAATGGATTTTTATATGTTTTTCAACTATCGTAATAATTTAAGGATTAAATTAGGTGTATCAATAATTTAAGAGAATCTACAAATAAATTTTGTGAAAATAAGTAAATTAATTTTATTAATGGTATAATTGGTATTAGAATAAGTTTTTATAGTAATAATTTAATTTTTAAATTTTAAATTTATGTATACTTATATAATATATATATATAAATATATTTATAGATCACAATAACAACACTTTTAAATAAATTATATTTTCAACATGAGAATAAAAACCAAAAGATGAAGTTAAAAGTTTTTTATTTTAAAGAAGCTATGACACTAGAAATTAAAAAAATTATAAAATACAAAATGTAACATTTAAAAATAAATATATAAAAAAGGATCTCTTCTTTTTTCTTTATAAAATTTTGAGAATTCGTAGTCCATTGGCCCCTATTCTCTCTGGCCTCTAGCCTTCCACGATTTCAATATTATTATTTTTTTATTGAAATGTGCAATTACAAATACACATTCTTATTTGTTATATTAATTTAAATCACGTGTTCCAATTCTACCTAATATAATTTTAGCACTTTTCGTAATTAACACATCACATTCAATTTTGAGGGTCAGCATATCTCTAAATATATTTTTTACAAATAAAATGTTTACATATAAATTTTAAGTTAAAATAATATTATACAATAAATAAAACAGATGAGAATTTATATTAGATATTTTAATATTTTTAAAAATTTAAAAATATATATAAAAATTTTAAAATTTAAACTTCTTCATTAACAGGAAAACTCTTCCAAATTTACATTTAAAAAAATCTCTAAATTTGAAGGTTTTTTTTTTATTGTTGTAACGAGAGTATTTTATTTTTATTTAAATATAAATCTAAATAAAAATTATTTATTTATTCCTTCCATTAGTGGGCTCTTGGCAGTGCACCGAAAAATTAATGGAAGGAGAAAGCAGTTCATTTAAAGAAAAAATTTCAGATTTTATTTATTACCTTCCTTCTCAAACAGTCCTGACACCCTATCAAAGCTCTTCCAAATATAAAAATAAAGTTAGATGAATAAAAGAAATAAAAGAAACAGAGGAAAGCAAACAAGTCTATTAATTAAGTTTTTGTTTTCTTTTTTGCCATTTTTCAAAAGGAGAAATACTCTCACAGTCCTTGAACTATGACCAAGGTACACACAGATAACTAAAAATAAATTATCACACTTTAACACCCCTGTACCCGTCAACGGAGACCAACAATTTAGCTTAAAAGTACTATAATACCCTTGAGATGTTAATTTTTTTTTTTAAATTCTTTTAATAAAATATAAAAACTTTAAAAAGTGCCTCAACAAACTATTGGACAAAATTAGAACTCCCTCAACCAATTTTATTTCTTTCCATACCCCTTCCAAAAAAAAGAAAAAGAAAAAGAAAACACCAACACAAACCACATCAAAATACCAACAAAACCACCCATAGAGATTTTATTACATATAGGAATGAGGCTCCTAGATTTTATTAGATTAAGGAGTCTCCATCCAAAAGGCTAATTTTCTATCATTCATGTTTTAAATTATAAAAAGTCACGGTTTTAATTTTTTATTAGGAAATGGCTATATCTAACTGTGGGGGTGCAAGAGTATAATTAAAGATTTTTTTCTATATTTCTATCATATAGTTTAGGGGTAAGAGAGTAATTTTATCTTTTTAAAATAAAAAATTACAAGAAAAGTAATATTATAATATTATGCAATAGGATAACTTCAATTTAATTCACATTTTTCGATAAAATATCACTTTTTTACTTATATTTTATTTTTTGGTTCGTATGGTTTTTGATATTTTCTAAATAGATTAAATTGGCCATTCTGACCAACTTTTTGATGGTCAATCATCACAAAATTATCTAAAATGATAATTTTGCCCTTAAAAAATTTAATTAATAGAATTATAATTTTATATTCTAATTAAAATATAATAAAAATAATTAAATATTAATAAAATAATATTAAATTAAATTATAAAAACTTAAGAATATAAAATTTATTAAAAAACATTTAAATTAAATTATTTTATTGGAAAAAATTAACACTTATAAAATTAAAAAAAATGAAAAATTAAAAAAAATTAAATTAAGTTATTTTATTAGAAAAAATAATATTTAAAAATTAAAAAATAAAATATATTTTCAATTTTATTTATTTTATTTTATTTTTAGCAATTTTTTAACTTTTTTATTCTTTATTCTTTAAATATTTTTTTTTCTAATAACATAATTTAATTTAATTATTTTTTAATAAATTTTATATTATTTTATTTATTTTTATTATATTTTAATTAAAAGATTAAATTGTAATTCTATTAATTTTTTAATGATAAAACTGTTAAATAGTGATAATTGACCGTTAAATAATTAATTAAAAAAATAATTTAATTTATTTATAAGATGTTAAGAACCGTAAAAAAAAAAAAAAAAATTTTATTAAATAGTTGGGACTAAATTAAAGTTTCCTATAAAATTACTGGCAGGCAGCAGCTCACACGAGGGTTTGTTTCCATTGTAGTAGTTACCGACACGTGGCAATCTGACTGACCATCTATCCCTATCCTTTTAACCCTAAATAGTAAATTCCAAGCCACAATCTTGTAGAGCACATATATTTTATGAACTAGTCACGCGATCCAATCACGAGCCGAGCATTTCACTTTAGCTTTAATCGTTCCAACAGAAAAATACCCCTGACATTTTGCGATATTACCAGTCGTATCTGAGGTCTCGATACGTGGCGAGTTCTGATTGCGGGTAGGGGTGGTTGATGTGACCGCACTAGATGCCAGCCATGTTAGACCTACCCTATGCAATCAGGAGAAGAGCTAATCGGTTCGCGACACGTAGTGCGGGCGAGTTCGCGTCGCCACCGTGAGATCCAAAGCACCGACTATGTTATTCGGCTGGCTATCGACACGTGTCCCAAGTTTACCTAATATAGCCGGTGGATTACCCGTGCAGCCGGTCACTCCCTCCCTGCAATTCCCGCTAGGTATATAAACAGCCTCCTCGAAATCTCTCTCACTCACTCGCTCTATAAATATAATTTTTTTTTTCTTCAGTTTCCAAATTAAGCGAGCAAAAAAGTAACGTCTTTGCTTTTTCCAGCTCGCGATTTTCAGGTCAGTTTTTTTTCCTTATTTTTTCTCTCTTTAATTTTGTGCTTTAATTTTGATGCAATATAGTTTTCATTTTTGCTTATTTAGTTTTTAGTTGGTTTTGATCCATCTACTGTGGACTGTTTTTGCTTTTGAAAAATCAGTGTTTTTTTGGCTTCTAAGTGCTTCTTCGTTTGTTGATCTCCATGTTTAGTTGATTTTTAGTGTTTAATTAAGGTTAATCTGTTGATTGTTTTTTCACCAGGGTCTAAAAAAATTTGTGACCTTTACTGTATCGTAAATCTGTTTTGGGCCGGATCACACTTTGTGGGTCTCGATGTGCGTGATTGATTTGAGGTTCAAATTGATTAGTAGTTCAATTTTACAAGTTGCATGCTTAATACGTGTTCTAGTGTCTACTAATTTGGAGTTTTAGCTCGGTGTAAGATATTATTGAGCTAGCTAACTAGAAATTAAGTAGAAATTAGGGTTTTTAAGTATGGTTAATAAACTAGGTTATTGCTGGTGTATCTTTTGAGCTTTTTAAGTTTTGTTGTACTTATATAGGGGGGATGTTGTCAAAGACTTTTGTACTTAAGTTTATTGTTAAGCTTTTGTTGTTCCGGTGCTAATGTTGTTGTTTGCTTTGTCTATTGAACGTTGTTTAGATCCCTACAACAATTTGTCGAAAGCTCAAACAGGTCATAAACATTGCACACTATTTGGTCAAGCAAGAGCTTGTAGGTTCGTAATAGTCTTGAGTTAGTCGATGAAAGTAGTGAATCATGGGACCAGATTTGTGTTTCTCTTTGCTTGGTGAAGTGGGAATACTTAAAATCTATCTGTTGTGTTTGTGAACTATTGTGGCGATTTTTGTTTTATTTGCATGGTTTTTGTATTTTTATGGTATTGAGGGAGTTGGGGAAAGTATTTATTATTGAAAGTACTAGTCAGGCCTGGCTCTGGAGACCTATTTAGACTCCAGCCACCAGGAGGCGGTGCCACCAATGGCACCATCTCGGGTGGCTGCAGGGTTAACCCAGTCTTCCTCAAGTTCCGGAATTTTCTTCCAAGGAGATGGGCAGTCCCAGGCTGTAGTTAACTCTCACTTGAGCTCATCATATGGGAACTCATCTAATTCAATTCCCGGAACTGGGCGCCCCAATCTGGGTCCGGTTTCTGGGGATGTGAATAATGCGGTGTTGAACAGTGTGGCAAACTCAGGACCAAGTGTGGGAGCAAGTTCTTTGGTAACAGATGCAAATTCGGCTCTTTCAGGAGGTCCCCATTTGCAGAGAAGTGCGAGCATCAATACAGAGTCATATATGCGCTTACCAGCTTCGCCCATGTCCTTTTCATCAAATAATATTAGTATCTCAGGCTCATCGGTTGTTGATGGATCCTCTGTAGTGCAGCAGGGCTCTCATCCAGACCTGTGTATCCAGCAAGTGCAGCAGAGTCAGCAGCAAGGGGCATCAAGTGCTACATCCTTATCCACGTCACAAACTGGCCAAGTTTCACTTCCCATGGGCCCTAGAGTTCCTGGATCTTTCATTCAGGACCATAATAGTCTATCGCACGTGCAGAAAAAACCGCGGTTGGATATTAAACAGGAGGATATCATGCAGCAGCAGGTGTTACAACAGCTGCTCCATAGACAGGACACCATGCCCGGCCGTAACCAGCAGTTGCAAGCTTTGTTGCAGCAGCAGCAGAGACTGAGACAACAGCAACAGCATCAGATCCTGCAGTCTATGCCACCGTTGCAAAGAGCTCAGTTGCAGCAGCAGCAGCAGCAGATGCAGTTGAGGCAGCAAATGCAACAAGGGATGCAGCCTGTAAATGCCACAAAGCGACCCTATGATAGTGGTGTATGTGCTCGTCGGCTGATGCAATATTTATATCATCAGCGACAACGGCCACCTGTGAGTTCATCAATTTGTTGATTTCTTCTTGTTTCTTTTTGTTCATTTTATTACTTCTTCCTCGTCTTTCTTCCTCAATCTTAATTTCTCAGGTTTACATGTTTATATAATCTTGCTATGGCTGGACAGGATAATACCATTGCGTACTGGAGGAAATTTGTTACAGAGTACTATTCACCTCGTGCAAAGAAAAGGTGGTGCTTGTCATTATATGATAACGTTGGACATCATGCACTTGGTGTTTTCCCCCAAGCAGCTATGGTCAGTCATTGAACCTCTTACGATCTTTAAAATTAAGATGTTGTTTATGTATTTAGTGTTACATCTATATTATGTCTTTTAATTTGCTGAATCTTAATTCTTGTTAATCTATGCTAGCTTCTATAAAAATTATGCATTTGCTGAATTCAGTAATTTCTCATGCTTATATATATGAAGTTTATATAACACTTTAATTATTCTTTTTGAATTCATTTTCAGGATGCTTGGCAGTGTGACATTTGCGGCTCAAAATCTGGGAGGGGATTTGGTAAGGGAATCTCAAAGTCTTATAGCTATGTTGAATCTTTTACTATTTATACTGTGACTCTATAAATACTTTTACATCTAGTCCGAGCTAGAAATTTGTTCAGCTACTTTGCTAGAGTTGCTTTTTATTTATTTATTTATTTAAGGTTCTCGTTTTATATAGTCAAAGAATGTTTAATTTCAGTTAATTATTTCCTTTCTTAACAATTTAGTTGTAAGTCATTGTTAAAATGACTTTATTTCAATTACAGAGGACCACCAGTAAAGCTTTTATCAAGGAAATTTATGACACAATCCTTGGTACAAGCCATACATGTCCGATCTATTGGAGTTGTGGGCATCACATTATCTCTTCTATCAGAAAGATAGGAACTTGGAGGAGTTTTATTTTTCACTGTTTTTTAACAAATTCTAGTCTCACTTTTTTCCTTTTTCTCAGTTTTGATATTTGGGATTCTCTTGATTAAGGGGTTGTTTGTTTTATCCACTTATAACTTAATGGGTTTGAATTGAACCCATTAAGTTGTTTGGTTTTTTCAATTGGTCAAACCACTGAAAAATACTAAAAAAAAAAAAAAAAAACTTTTTAAGTAAAAAATCCCGACTTTTTACTTAATTGCAAATCACTTAAATATATTTAAAATATTTTCTTCCAAAAGTATCCTCCTAAATATAATGTATTTTCAGTTTTATTTAATTTTATATCATACAATTTTATTTCTTTTACCCTATTTCTTTTCACATACGACTTTATACAAAAAAACTGTAAATCACTTCTCATCCTCAAAGTTTCTAAGAATTGAAATATTGAATTATCTCCGAGCAAAATTCCGGTAAAAATCATTTATTTATTTTTTTATTGAACTATTTGTGTTCTATATAAGTTTATTGTTTGTAATGAAAAATTATAACTTTATTTGTGATGTATACATTAATTCTAGTATTACAGTAGTAGCAAGCTAGATACATATATATTATTGTTTATAATTGTTATTGAATAAAATAATTATTTTACATTTTCGGAGCTTTATAATTATCTCGGTCTCGGCTCCTAAGATAAAAATAATTATTTAATATAATTATTTATTATATTTTCATCCTGAATAAAATCTTATGAACATATATATAAAAATGCTTTAGGATTTATTGTATCACAATAACTAAAAATATATAACAATTAATAGTAATAAGAGTATAAATGTCAAATTATCTGTTTTCTGACATTTTTATTTTAAAAAAACAAATAAGTTGACATCATATTCATTGGTGAAAAAAAAAAAAAAAAAAAATGTCATTCTGGTTTTAGATTTAGTCACTATTCAGTCTTCAGACAAAAAAACAAATGACCCGTAACTATTATAACTTAAATTTAGATGACCTGTGTTCTGGCCATTCTTTCTATTAATTATTCTGTCAGTAGGATTTCATAGCAAAAGTTAGACAAGTTTCTTCTTCTAAATCTTTCTAGCTTATTATGTTACTTTTTGTTGATTTAGATGAAATCTGACTACCATTATGTGGGGGTTTGTATACAGAGGCAACTTTTGAAGTGCTTCCCAGGCTCAATGAAATCAAATTTGGCAGTGGCGTCATTGATGAACTTATGTTTTTGGACTTGCCACGTGAATGTAGATTTCCTTCTGGAATAATGATGCTGGAATATGGAAAAGCAGTTCAAGAGAGTGTTTACGAGCAACTTCGTGTTGTTCGTGAGGGTCAGCTGCGAATCATATTCACCCATGACCTAAAGGTTAGAAAAATGCTATTTCATATGCAAGGATTTGATTTGTATATCCCAATGACTAATTTCCTGCTACTTTTACGCTTTTGTTAGATATTGTCTTGGGAATTTTGTGCCCGACGACATGAAGAACTTCTTCCTCGTAGGTTGGTTGCACCACAGGTACTATTTTATGTACCCCTATTATCTATTTCTCTGTCTTAGTTGACCTTAAGTTCCTAGTGAGTAGTACATGAATAAACTAATAAAAAACTTGATATTGTTGTTTCTTTATTTGACTGGGACCTCTGAATGAACCTGGAGATAATTGTGTTGTGTCATGTAAAATCATGTGGTAATTTACTGCCTGAACAGCTAGTTGGCAAGGGATTTCAAACAACAATCTCAATGAAAATTCACCAAGACTCCCATTTTTTTTATATCTATTTTCAATATAAATGAATAACCTCCATTTGCAAGGGCTTGTCTAACAAATAACAGATTAATTGACATAAATGGCCTTATTGATGTTTTATTTGTTGCCTGACTTCTAACAGATATTTGTTTTATTGAGATTGTGAATCTGTGAAACAAAATGGTTTCCGATTTATCTAGAGGAGTTTTATTTGTTTATTAATTTTTTCTGAATAGATTCAAGGAATTGGGCTTTCACCATGGACAGATACACTAGTAGTTATTGACAATAAAGGAATATGATCCTAGGCACTTTAAAGAAAAGAGGGGGGCGAAAAAGGAAAAAAGAATGAAACTGATATAAGATTGGATGTAAACAGTAAGACATTTCAGTTGCTAAATTGGAGATGGTAGTGCTGCAATAGTTTGGCAGGGTGTTCTTTTTATGCTTTTTTCTTTAGGACTCTTCTTGTATGATAATGCTAAAATATAAAGTATTCTAGAAAATGAAAATATCTCCAGTAGAAGGTGGTGTCAAGTTTTTTGTAACCTAAAATGTTAGTGCTCTCTTTAAAGTGAAAAAAAATGGTTTTTATTATTCCTGTTTTGTTGCCTTGTCAAAGCCGTTATATTGTTGCAATGTAGTCTCATCCAAGCAAGGTCCTCCCCCGTGTATGTGCATTTTTCTGTTGGTTTCATCAATTGGTGTAATATCTTATTTATTTATTTTTGCCCTCAACTTCTTCTATGTAAGTTATCTTTTTCCCTGTGAATATGTTTTCAAATGTGTTCATGAATTCTTATAGTCTATGTAGATGGAAATACATTTTACTTCTTCAGATTATGAATGTCAGAGTATATATGTCTTTGTAGTTGAACACCCTACCATGTGTCTTTTGTAGGTTAACCAGTTGCTCCAGGTTGCACAGAAATGTCAGAGTACAATTTCCGAGAGTGGATCTGATGGGATTTCTCAACAGGATTTGCAAACAAACAGCAATATGTAAGTTAATCATGCGACGAGTGACTACATTCCCTTCTCTGATTAACTTTTTTTTTTTTTTGGTTACTATTGAGTTTTAATCAGTGCTTGAAGTGATGAATTATTAAACGTAGGCACATAACTTCTATTCAGGTTGACTATAGAAAAGATAGAGAAGGATAATAAGGTTTAAATGGTCACTTTGGAGACATTCCTTTGTCACTTTCATTGACACGTGATGAAATTAGCAAAAGTGTGGAAGATGTGGGTGCTAGTTATAGTTCAATTGGCAAGGTCTCTTACAATTGTGTACGGGATCTTAGTTTCAAATGCTGCTCATATTAGGATGGGGTGGGAAGCACAGGGAGGATGGGTTTCTCAATTTAAAGGGGGTTGGGGTGCAATGCACCCAAAAAAAAAAAAAAAAAAACAATATAGGTTTGATTAACTTCTATCTTATTATATTGTGAAGAGTGGTATGAGCTCTTGTCTTCTCTCTGATCATAATATTCTCTTGTAAAATGAGGGGCATCAACTGCTAAGGACCTGGAAGGATCCTTAGATTTCTTTAATAATTGAAGTATTGAGCAAGCTTTTGCTGGTAAGTGCATGCTGTGAGTTGATTCCTGAGGTAATTAGGAGTTGCATTTACTTAACGTTTGCTACTTAAAATCTCATTTTACAGTTTTGGTTTGGGATTTGAATCTGTATCATAAGTTGATAGAAGGCTAATGCTATGCTGAACCAGCTTTTAGTCTTGGATTGCTAAGGACTGGGAAAAATAGAACACCTAATGATGAATTAGATACTCTTGACACTTTGCCATTGTTTAATGTAGGGTGCTTACAGCTGGGCGTCAACTTGCAAAGAGCTTGGAGCTTCAGTCGCTTAATGACTTGGGTTTTTCCAAAAGATATGTGAGATGTTTACAGGTATAATTTATCTGTTTTAGGGTTTAAGTCCTTATATTGAAATGAAATTATGCATGTGTGCGTATAATTTGTGAGGTTTTCTTATTGTTTCTGGCTTCAATTATTACAGATCTCTGAGGTTGTCAACAGCATGAAAGATCTGATTGATTTCTGTCGGGAGAACAAAGTTGGGCCCGTTGGTAATTTCCTTTGTTTAATTTTGTTACATTTCGACCGATACCTCGATGCTAACCTTTGTGGAGGGTTATCTTTGAGTCCTATCTTTTGGGTTAATCATGTTTTAGCAGTCTTCTGTTGGCAATTCCTTCGACTTGTTCGTCTGACATGTAAACTTGCTTTTAAAAAAAAAAAAATCTACATTTTTTCTTTAATTTTAATTCAGTCATTCTTGTGCCAATATAGCTAGCACCTTTTGATGACATGGTAAAGATTTTGAATCTACGAGAGCAAAGAACTGTATTTTTTTTATAATTTTTTTTTTCTCTTGGTTGTAATTTAAAATGAGATACCTTCACTTTTTTTAATCTTTTCCCATTCATATCTCGTCTCCATTGAAATGACCGGTTTTTGTTTGTTTATTCCGGAAGATTTTATTTTATTCTTTTTTAACGTATATCTTGCTGCTTTCCATTTATATAATTTTGGAAGGAATTCAATATATGATTTTGAGTTTAATGAAGAAACTATGGTTGTTTATTTAGTTTTCCTATTTTTAATATATAATACTATTTGTTCTGGAAATCTTTTTGTCGTTTATATTTTTGTACTCAGTCTGCCTATTAGGCAATTATCAATTATCAACAGTGTTTTCAACCATCTGTTTGGCTGGATCTAATACCAATCTTTAATTGCAGATGGCTTGAAAGGTTTCCCACGCCAAACCACTGCAGCCAAGCTCCAGATGCAAAAGTTGCAGGAGGTGGAGCAGCTAGCTAGTGCTCAGGGTCTGCCAACAGACCGAAACACCCTCAATAAGCTGATGGCACTGCATCCTGGAATAAACAACATGAACAATAATCATCACATGGCCGGTCGAGGAGCAGCTTTAAGTGGTTCTGCACAGGCTGCTTTGGCACTTACTAATTACCAGAATCTGCTCATGAGGCAGAACTCGATAAATTCAAACAATCCTAACTCAATTCAACAGGAGGCATCATCTTCCTTTAATAATTCTAGCCAGAGTCCAACTTCATCCTTCCAAGGGCCTGCTTCTTTCATGCCGGGATCAATGCAAAACTTGTCAGCTAGTGGGTTTTCTAGTCCGCATCTGTCACCACCACAACCACAGCAGTTACATCAGCGCTCTCTCAGTGGAAATAACTTGCTCCAACAGAACCATCCACAATCCTCTCAAGGTAGCCAGTCCTTACAGCACCAGATGATCCAGCAACTGCTACAGGAGATGTCTACTAACAGCGGGGGAGGAGTGCAGCAACAGTCCCTTTCTGGGCAGGCGAATGGGATGCTGGCACGGAATGGAAGTTTCAGAAGCAACTCTCCAGCACCATCAGCAGCCGCTCCGGCCACCTCGAATGTGTCGGGAGGTGTTGCAGGGCCAACAACAAGCCGGAGCAACAGTTTCAAAGGCCCTTCAAACAGTGAGTCATCTGGGGCTGGGGGCAATAATGGATTCAACCAGAGAGCGCAAGATTTGCCTCAGAATATGCATTTGCAGGACGACTTAGTTCAGGATATAGCACACGAGTTCACAGAGAATGGGTTTTTTAACGGTGACCTTGACGATACAATTGGGTACGGGTGGAAGGCGTGACTAACATAGAGAGTTTGGCTCAATTATTGGCTTCCGTTGAGTTTGAGACCGAGTGTTTGGGCATATTGTGTTCTAGTTTGTACAGAATATTTGGAAATAGCTGCTTTTTTGGCCGTTTTCTAATGATCCAAAATTGTTGTGACATCATGTACTCTTTCCATTAGGTTTTTAGCGATCTCTTTTCCTCTTTTTTTTTTTTTTTTCTTCTCCTCTTGAGGTTTCCTGTCTCCAAGTCTTGGCAAGTGTAATCTATTGGACTAAAATGCATCAACAGCTTCATTTCGTTTTTTAATATGATATTTACATGTTAATATGATGTTGACTTATTTGCCTCTAATCCCTAGGTGCCTGGCAGCTTCGCTGGAAACGAAATATTATTAATAAACAAATGAAAATAACAAGAGTCCTGGATTTGCTCTCATCCTTTTTGGATAAGAATGCCAAGATAGCAAGCAATAATTTCCATTATAAAAAAAATGCAATTAGTAATAAATATGCCCTACCAGCTCTTAAAAATGCCCACAACCACAACGACCACCAATGATGTGGTCATTAGTTGTCCACTTGTCCTTGACCGAGACAAAATGTGCCCTACCACCTCTCAGAAAATGCCCACTTCTGTCTAATCTCTATGATCGTTTTCTCTGATTTCATAAACAAAAAAGTTTCGGTAAATGCACCACTAAAATTATAGCTAGTTGCGCGACATTTTGTTGTACAATAAATGTAACTAGCAACGTTGGCTCCTACTACGAGTCTATGACTGCAAAATTTGAGATTAATAAGAGAGGAAATTCATGCTTTTAGCTCTTGAATTGTGGTAATTTTTAAATATTGCTAATCCCAATCATTTTTTTTATTGTCAACTTTAGCCATCGAGTTGTCCATAATACCCCTATTATGTTTTGATTTTTAACTTTCTTCCCCGATTAGGTTTCTCTTTCTTTCTCTTTCCTAATTCTCTCTCTGTAATTTTTTTTTCTTTCTATTTTCTCGACCCAAGCATTGTGAAATCTTTCTCCTGAAATCTTGTTCTGCCCAAATACATTTCGATTTACCACCTTTGATGCCAAAGTTTTGAAAATTTCAGGAGGAATGTAAAGAACCTTGACATGCCATATAAATTATTCTAATTTTGGTATGGTGTTTCATTATTTATTGTTTGTGGAGTGAGGGAATGGTGAATGACAGAATTCAATATTCGATTTTCCAACAACTTTATACACAAGTCAGTTAAAAAATAAAATTTTACTAGCTGAAATTTACACTTTAATTATAAATTAAAATTTACATGTCAGTTATAAACTAAAACTTCACACGCTAGTATTTAAATAAACTTTACACGTTAGTATTAAAACTTTATCCGCCAATGAATACAAAAACTTTACACCCCCAATATAAAATTTCTGAAAATTGAAATGAACGAATTCGTAGCTTGAAGCGACAGGTCTAACAGCACAATAGGCCACAAATACTGCTTCATGGTTTAACTCTCTAGATATTGTCGTTGCACCATTTGTTGGTCCCAACCGTTGTGTCGTTCATCGTTCGTAGTTTTTCTTTCTAACTTTTAACTTTCTCTATTTTTTTATTTCTTTCTGTAACTTTCTTTCTCCAACAATCAAACATTACGTGGGGCACTTTTATCTAGAAATAATTTTATTGGCAAAAAAGAAAAACATATTTGGGTTTTGATAAATTTAGAATATGCACAATGTTGCCCATAATTAGATGTTTAGAAGTGCTTCTGATATTTGATTAAAAAAAAAAGTGTTCTGATATGGTCAGTGGCGATTTTTAACGCTCCAAAAATTGCTTTTATGTGTATTCCACAATTTCAGCTAAACATTAAAGAGAATCACTTCTAATTGGTATGCAAATCCTGTTTAAGAACAAATACTCCTGTAGGTACTATAATAGAAGCACTTTTTAGATCAAGAATAGCACTATGCTACATTAACACTTTGACAAATTTCGTTTATTAAAATGTAATTTTACTCGCTCACAATAAAATCCTTGAAAACTATCTACAAAAATATCCTTAAAATAATACCAAAAATATCTGAGAATTAAAGAAGCACCCAACAAGAACAAGGACTTGAACAAAGTTCAATATATAACATGGAAGAAGCAAGCAAGGCACATGTACATTATTTTGCTTCAAACACAAATATCTGTGGACTCCCAAAAAAACACCAACCCACATTTCCTGTTAGAGCTGCTTCAGACTCTGTGTGTGTGTGTGTATATCATATATAACGTAATTAACTAACAAACTTAAAATTTCTTTAATATCTCCCTAAATTCACTTGGATATATCAACACAGAATCTACACACAGACCGCCTTTCGTATGTGTACAATCAATCTGCATCATCGAAAACTTGATCTTTGTAGGCGTCAGAGGGTTCTCATCGACGATGACAAAATCACCGACGTGGTAGTGAAACCAGTTGCCTGCAGGTTCAGACAAATAGCATTCGGATATAGCTTGCTGCCCATTTGATGTTGAAACCTGAAACCTGACAGGTTTGATGTCCCAGCCATGGACTTGTTCCAGGTTACATACCCGTCTGCCGAAGTACCGTTTGGAGGCTTTTCCAAGCTGAAGCCTGAAGAAGAGACTGTAAGTCCCTGGTGGGAATTGGAACTCCAATTCACCTATCACTTCAAACCACCATATTTGTTGAAGATATGCCACTGTCTGGAATCTGAAACATTAAATAGGAATCATAATTATCAACCGTGAATATATCCAATATATTAAGATTTATTTTACTTCTATCACTTAAAAGTTCGATAGCTTTATACAAAATTTTAAAAATCTTAGCAGTTAAATACATTTAAAGACCGAGACTTAGACATGTGAACGTGGCACAATAATATGTATCAGAATTTAATTTGATTCAAAGTAATGACGATGTTAAGATTCCACAAGGGCACTGGGCAAGAAATTTGGTTAAAATAAAAAGATTACTTTTATGACAAGGCAAGTTATCAAATAAACAAATAGAATAAAATCTTGTAAGCAAATTATATTATATTCTACAAGTTTACCAACTTGACTTATTCTTTTCCTATCACTATATATATATTCTTATTAGAATGTCGCAATTGCTTGCATGTATTATCATAACATAGTCTTCAAAAAACATTTAAAAATATAATGTTCAATTAGCCAATAGAATACTCTTTATTTATTTTTTTTGGGTGAAGTTTTGCCTTTGACTAGAAAACTAATTAAACTACCAACTGATAATCAATTCAAGATTCAAATTTTAGGCATTTGAAATAATTAATCCAATGAAACCTTGTAATAGGAACTCATCAATATGCTTTAGCATTTCGGTTAATTTGGAAAAAAAATAATAATTAATTATCATTAAATCTAATTCAATTCAGATTAGTAGATGATTTTTTTTAAGGGGGTACAATTACAATATTAATAACTGTCGGGACCTGCTGAGATCAATAACTAAACGTGCAGCTCGGATATCTTCTCCCATAACGGGAGACATCTAGTCCTATAATAAGGGGAGAAAACTATCTACACATGCTGGTAAATGTTCATAGTAGAAATTGAACGCTCACCATTGAGGTAGGAGGGAGGTGCACTAATCACTTTACTATAAGTGGATGAGCAGATTAGTAGATGATTTGACACATGGTAATTTTTTTTTTTAAAAAAGAAGTTTCAAATTATACAAATAAAAAAAAAAAAAACATCATTGATTATATATGAAGATGATAGTACATGAAATGGTCCCAAACAGAAAATCAAAATTGATGATTGAATTTTAAATAAAACAATGACACTCCATATACTATAGCCCCACATAACCAAGAAAATAAAATAAATCATTTTAGATCACCCAATATAAATATCTCCTCTGATTTTTTTTTTATATATTTATATTGTCTTTACCCAATTAAAAAAAAAAAAAAATTAAAATATCAAATATTTAAACACCATATTAATTAAATCTCTAATTTTCTTCAAAAAAAAAAAAAAAATTAAATCTCTAATTACCTGGATTCTTCACTTGGAATATGATTCCAATATCTCCTGTCATCAATCCCAGTTATTTTCAATGCCTTGGTTGAAATTGCCAAACAAAGCTTACCACTACTCTTATCCAACCATGCTTCCTGCATTAAAAAAAAAAAAGGTTTGATTTCTAAGTAATTTTTGGTTGATTTCAATATCATCAAATACAAAACAAAGAAAACATATTGTTTCAATCAAGAGGATCCATAGTTACCTAGACGAGAGAAGACGTTATATGGAGAAAGAAAAATCACTACATACGTACCTTATTTCCATTATCGAAACGATTAGGTAGGCATAACCTAGCATAAATATCCTTTTTAATTAGATTTTGTGGATTCTCATCAAGTATTTTCTTCACCAAGTACTTATAATTCAACGGTAACTTAATTTCCCACACGAAATCAGCCGAAGAAGCGCCGTGAAAGGTCCTGTTCAACATCGCCAGTTTACAAATCTCCGGCGGATCGAGGTGGATAAGAATCGACGATATGCAACTTTCCGACACATCGCCGAGACCTGGTGATGATGACGACGACGATGATGAAGATGTTGAAGAATTATCTGGTGCAATAAGCCCGGACAGACCAGCCCCCATAAACAAGAAATGAAAGATAAAAGAGAAATAACAAAACCTCAAAACCTACTCTCTTTTTTTTTTTTATGAAGAAGAAAATGAAAAAAAGAGAAAAAATTATTTCAAGAAATTAATGATTTATAAGTAGAGAAGGAGGTGATATATGAAGTGGGAAATTGGAGGAGAGATTGAAGAAGGAATCAACATTCTCTTCATGTGCAAGAAGAGAGAGAGAGAGAAAGCAAGTGTGAGAATAAAAAAAGAAAAAAGAAAGGATAAAGTGAAGAAAAAAAATTCTCATATTCTTAATAGTCATAGCATGTCCCCACTAGAGAAAATTTTATTTTAAATAATAATAAAAAAAAATATGCTGTAAAGGGGACGTGTACATGAACATTCCATCAAATTTTAAATTGTAAATTATAATTTAAGTGGAGAGTATATATCTCTTTTATCTCAGTAGTAAATATCAAATTTCATCATAAATATTTATAAATTTATCAGTATATGTGAATAGTTTATCAATCTTAATAAATCTCGATATATTTTTTATTATTTTATAATTGTACCCTTAAATAAAAGGGAACGTGTAAATAAAGTGTGTATTATATGAAATTCACATATTCTTTAGTCAGAATGGTTATGATAAAATTTTTATAATTTCTATTTTATAATGTTATAGAACTAGTTTTGTAATATTATAAAGTAGAATACCTAATCTTGTAATATGTTACAGAACTTATCCTACGATAATATAAAATAAAGGTTTTAAATTTTTTTTAGGATCGTTCTGATTACACGATGCTGTATATTTATATATGTATTCACACATGCATGGGAGAGAGAATAATGTAGTGTTATCCAAACACGGTTTTGGTGGGGGTGTGAGAAGAGCAGTCAAATCTCTGTATTATTAATGGAGGAATAATGTGTGATCCATCGTCCAGCTAATAAAGGTGACAATTAAAGTGGAGGCTTTAGGTTAAATTAATTTTTGCTTTGTTTTGTACTCTTCAAGTTTTTTTAAAAAAATTGTTTCATTTTGCATGTTTTTCATGGGGAAAGGCATATAGCTTTTCTGTTTTTTTTTTGTTTTTTTGTTGTTGTCGTCTTTGGTTAAATAATATGAAATGATTGGTTATATAACTTATGAGCTCAATAAAATTTAAAAGATCAAAAATTAGATCTCAAGTTTTATATATATATAAAATCCAATCGTTTAAACAAATTAGGGTGAAATTACAAACCTCCTTGAAGGATTATGTAATTTCGTAATTTAATAAAACTTCTTCAATCATTAGCAAAAAATCAACTTACCCTTGTTTGGGGTTTACATAATTCTAAAAAATTAACTTACCAATATATGTGTGAAGTTTTCTTCTCTTGTTGTATGAGTAAATATTTCTTATTATGAAGGTATATATCTGAACCGCACGCTTAGTATTTAATTTCAACAGGTCCCAACCGACTTATTAAAAAAAAAAAAACCAATGAGATTTATATTCTCTATTTTATTTACTCTTATTACTATTATTTGTACTTTCAATATATTTGGTTTATGTACATCTACTCATAATTCAAGTGGTTAGTGCACATCTCTCCTACCTCAGTGGTGAGTGTTCAAGTCTCACCATGCGCATTTACGTGTATGTGTGGGTAGTTTTCTTCCTTTATTGGGGGAGTAGATGTCTCCCATTATAAGAGTTAATATCCGAGCCATGCATTTATTGATTGATCTCGGCATGTTCCGACAGTTATTAATCTTGTAATTATAACCTTAAAACTAGCTAGAAAAACCATCACACACACACACACACACACACACACACACACACACACACATATATATATATATATATATATATATATATATATATATATATTTGAAAATGGAATATATTGCAAACCGGCAAAAACTAGCCAGGAAAATCATCTTGGACCAATAACTCCACCAACGGAGGACAAATCTCAGACCAAAAACAATCAGAAATAGAAGATAAAGCCGTCTTAGCAAGAGCATTGACACGCTCAAATGCGTGGGAATAAATCTCAAGTGTAGGATGTGTTGAAGTAATAAAATTTCCGTGAGTACAGAGTCGAATTCACAAGGTAGTGGTGGTACTAATTCTAAAACTAGAGATTATACTAAAGCGGTAAAATAAATCAAGGTTGTTGTTTTTGGGTTTTTAATTAAACTACAATTAACAACTAAAACAATTAAATAAGTGAGACGAATTCAAATGGAAGGAAAGCTAGGTGGTCACACGGTCCCAATCCCGGATAAGGAAACATTGACTATTATGAAGCACATTATTAACATGATAAGACTTTTTCAACTAAGGCCACACCACATTGTATTCATCCCGCAATGGTATGTGAATTCAATCAAATATACCTATTGCTCTTAGAGTGCATTTAATTGAAAACCGTCGTTAATTTAATACAAAGGTTAATTAAGTAATTTCTTATTGAAACTAACCTAGTATTGATTCTTGAGTCAATTAAGCCCTATTGCAATTTCAATGATTTCTCATATAATATTACAATAAATATCAAATCGGTTCTTATCAAAGAGTATGCAATCTACTTTCGCAATCGCAAAACACAAGAATTGAACACAAAGTAATAATATAAAATATGCTCAAAATCAATATCATGAAATACACATAGAAAATAGGGATAATTGCAATAAAGTACCCTGACGTTTGGCTATATTGCAATGAAATTGTGAGTTTAGCCTTAATTGCATATTAGTACCCTTAACTAAGTTGATCGGTCAAATATGACGGGTTGATTTTGACTTTTTTTTGTAAAAAGACATAATTGCCTCTGGTTTTAAAAAAATAAATTAAATAAAAATTTTAAAAAAATTTAAAAAATTAAAATTTTTAAAAATGGATCTCCACCGTCTATCAATCTTGATGGACAGTGGAGATACATTTGAAAAAAAAAAAAAATTTAAAATCAAACAATTAAAAAAAATAAAAAAATATTTAAAATTTTTTTTTTTTGATGTTCTTGGTGGAGATCAAAATTGGATATCCATCGTCCATCAATGTTGATGGATAGTGGAGATCAAATCTGGATTTCTACCAAGAACATCAAGAACAGAACAAAAAAAAAAAAAATTTTAACGCGAACCCATCAACTGGGTTCGCGTTCGAACCCAGATCTAGGTTCGAACGCGAACCAAGAAATTTGGGTTCATGTTCGAATCAAGAAATTTGGGTTCGCGTTCGAACCCAGATCTGGGTTCGAACAAAATTTTTTTTTTTTTTTGTTTTGTTCTATTCTTGATGTTCTTGGTGGAGATCCAAAAGAACACCAAATTTTTTTTTAAAAAATTTTTTTTAAAATTTTTTTTAAAATTTTTTTTAAATTTTTTTTTTAAATGTATCTCCACCGTCCATCAAAAAATTTAAATTTTTATTTAATTTATTTTTTTTAAACCAGGGGCAATTATGTCTTTTTACAAAAAAAGTCAAAGTCAACCCGTTATATTTGACCGGTCAACTTAGTCAAGGGTACTAATATGCAATTAAGGTTAAACTCACGATTTCATTGCAATATAGCCAAACGTCAGGGTACTTTATTGTAATTATCCCTAGAAAATATTACATAATCAAATATCCAAATCCGTTCATGGTTCCTACGACTGACACGCTCAAACGCGTGGGAATAAATCCCAAGTATAGGATGTGTCGAAGTAATAATATTTCCGTGAGTACGGAGTCGAATCCACAAGGCAGTGGTGGTACTAATTCTAACACTAGAGATTATACTAAAGCGGTAAAATAAATCAAGTTGTTTTGGGTTTTTGTTTTATAAACTAAATTAACTAACTAAAACGATAAATAAAGCGAGGCGGATTAAATGGAAGATAATACTAGGTGGTCACACGGTTCAAATTCCGAATAAGGAAATATATTGACTATTATGAAGCACGTTATTAACATGATAAGACTTCTTCAACTAAGGCCACACCACATTGTATTGCTTTCGTAATGGTATGGTATGTGAATTCAATCAAATACATCTATTGGTCCTAGAGTGCAATTAATTGAAAACCATAGTTAATCTAATACAAAGGTTAATTAAGTAATTTCTTATCGAAACTAACCTAGTATTGATTCTTGAGTCAATTAAGCTCTATTGCAATTTCAATGATTTCTCATATAATATTACAATAAATATTAAATCGGTTCTCATCAAAGAGCATGCAATCTACTTTCGCAATCGCAAAACAGAAGAATTGAACACAAAATAATAATATAAAATACGCTCAAAATCAATATCATGTATTACAATAAATATCAAATCGGTTCTCATTAAAGAGCACGCAATCTACTTTCGTAATTGCAAAACACAAGAATTGAACACAAAGTAATAATATAAAATACGCTCAAAATCAATATTATGAAATAAGATACAAAATATATTCATAATCAATAAAATCCAAATTCGTTCATGGTTCCGAAAACCACATAACAACAAAACTAGCTATTCATATAATCGAAATAACAAGAAGATAAGAAAAGGGATGTGATACAACCCATTTAGAGACGTGTAGAGTCGAAATCGGTTTTGGTCCGGCTGAGACTTCTCACCCGCAAATCTTCGTCTTCTCTTGATGAACAATCAATGTAATTCGTAAAACTAATCTTGTGTTGGTGTTTGGTGATGATGCTTTGTGATTTGGAGAGTGAAGAATGGTGAAAATTGGCCTTAGGCCGCAGCTAAGAGCTGTTGAAACGAACCCAGACGAACTCTCTCTCTTAGATCTTCTTCCTTTGTTTGATATCCCTTTTGATTCACAAATGGGGCTATTTATAGGAGATGTCAGGTACTGTTTATGGTTATTGTTCACGCGTATACAATACTGTTTATAAGCACTGTTCACGCGTGCACGTACTGTTCATTGACTGTTGACTGCGGCGCCCACGTTTGACTGTTCAAGGCGGCATCACTGTTCATGGCGGCATTACTGTTCACCATGTATTCACGTGTACGGTACATCTTCAATTTAATCTACCAAAACTTCCTCGATAAGCTCCTATGCCTTATACCAAGAATACATATCCTGAATTGCGCGGTTTTGCCTCGACTCATCGTGTATTCGCATTAATTCACGGGGCTCACCTAATATATGTACATACTCACAAAATACATCAAATGTACCAAAAATACTAAAAAATACAATCAAAAGAAACGATCCAAGGGTCGTAAATATATAACAATAAATGACCGATCAACGACCACCTAACAACAAAATTAGCTACTTATACAATTGAATAAACATAAAGAAAAGAAAAGGGATGCAATACAACCCATTCGGAGACGTGTAGAGTCGAAATCCGCTTTGGTTCGGTTGAGACTTCTCTTCTGCAGATCTTCGTCTTCCTTGATGAATAATCGATGTAATCGTGAAACCAATAATGTGTTGGTATTTGATGATGATGGTTGGTGTTTTAGAGAGTGAAGAATGGTGAAAATTGGCCCTAGGTCGCAACTAAGAGCTTGCTGGAACGAACCCAGCCGAACTCTCTCTCTTTTGGATCCTCTTCCTTCCTCTTTTTTTGATTTACAAATGGGGGCTATTTATAGGAGATGCCAGATTACTGTTCATGGTACTGTTCACCATCTGTTCACGCGGTGCTCGCCTTTGACTATTGACTACGGTGCCCACGTTTGACTGTTCACGCCGCCATGTTTCATAAAGTGCTAACGTATACGGTACTGTTCATAAAGTGCTATTTATGTGTACGGTATTGTTCACGTGTACGCCCACATCTTCAATTTAATCCACCAATGCTTCCTCGATAAGCTCCTGTACCTCATACCAAGAATACATGTCCCGAATTGCCCGGTTTTGCCTCGACTCATCGTGTATTCGTATTAATTCACGGGGCTCATCTAATAGCTGCACATACTCACAAAATACATTAAACGTACCAAAAATACTCAAAAATACAATAAAAAGAAACGATCCAAGGGTTGTAAATATATAACAATAAATAACCGATCAAGCATCAACGACCTTATTCACAGTTCTAGGAACAAACGAAAAGCACAAAACATTCAAACTACGACAAACAAAACGAATATCAGAGATAATGAGGCCCAAATTCGAAACCGGAAAGGAACCATCCTTCAAAACATTAATCACACCCAGGGCATTACATTCCACTAGAATAGGCGAAAACCTCGAGCGAAGAGCAAACTGCACCCCATGAAGGAGAGCAACAACTTCAGCCAAAATAAGCAAAAAAAAAAAGCCGTCAATTTCAAAGAACCAACAGCCCGAACTTGACCAAAAGCATCACGAAACATGAAATCAACATTCAACTTGAACACACCAGCAGGAGGAGGAGACCGCACCACAGTTGGCCTAGGAGCCGTCGAACTTGAGGAAGGTCAAGTATTAGCAGCCATGAACTCATCCAAGAACGAAGAAGACCAAGCTAGAACGTCGCCCGCCAGAAGAAGAAGATGACCATGGATAGCCTTGTTCCTCCTATGTTAGATACGCCACACCACCACGTAAAGAAGCACAAATTCCTCAAGCTTCAAACGAGCCTTAACAGCCACAAGAAAATCCAAAAAACTCACACCCACCCCATCAGGAAGCACCGCCCACCTACTGTTACCTTTATGAATAGGTTTTAACATGGAACAGCCCCAAAGGGCATGAAAGGTTGATTTAGCCTTCTTCCTACACAGAGGGGAGCACAACTCCATTGGAACACATCTCGTAGCAAGATTCACCAAGAAAGGAATCCAGTTGAGCGAGGCGCGCTAAATGAATACCTTGATCTTCACAGGGACAGCAAGGCGCCACAGAACAGACCACCAAGAGCTCGCCAGCCCAGCACCAGAACAGCTCGGAAAAGAAATCGAAAAGCTGGTAGCAAAGTACCCCGACTTCACAGAATACACACCCTCCTTCGTAAAATGCCAAAGCAACACAACATTGTGTTGGGTTTGTGAAACTTGAATTCTGAATAGACCCAAGAGTGGCCCAGACAGCAAGCCCAGGAGAGGCCTATGAGAGGCATAGGAGCAGGTCCAAGATTTGGCCCAGGTGAATGGTACCGTACACATGAATAGTACCGTATATGTAAATAGTGAAATGTGAACAATCAACGGCGGCGCCGTATTGAACAGTAAATGGTGGCACCGCCTCGTGGGCGGCTGTGAACAGTAAAACTCATATCCACCAAAGAGAGTTCAAAGAGAGAGCTCGAGTAGAGTAGCTCAGCCTTCGGACAGGAGGCCCAGGCGATATCCGGACAGGTGGCCTCGATGAGGAACCTAAGTGTGCGGTTCCAGTAGATCCAGAGTGGTAACCTCGATAAAAGAAACTCATATCCACCAGAGTGAGTTCAGAGAGAAAGCTCGAATAGAGCAGCTCAGCCTACGGGCAGGAGGCCCAGGCAATATTCGGGCAGGTGGCCCCGATGAGGAACCCAAGTGTGTGGTTCCAGTAGATTTGGGGCGGTAACCCTGATGAAAGAAACTCATATCTAATAAAGTGAGTTCAGAGAGTGAGCTCCATTAGAGCAGCTCTGTATTTGGGCATGAGGCCTAGGTAGTATTTGGGGAGTGAACCCGATGAGGAACCCAAGTGTGTGGTTCCAGTAGATCCAGGGTGGTAACTCCGATAAAAGAAAATCATATCCACCAGAGAGAGTTTAGAGAGTGAGCTTCATTAGAACAGCTTTGTATCTGGGCAGGAGGCCCAGGTAGTATTCGGGGAGTAAACTCGATGAGGAGCCCAGGTGTGCGGTTCCGAGAGTTTCCAGGGAGTGAACCCGATGAGGAGCCTAGGTGTGAGGTTCCGGGAGATCCGTGGCGATGACCCCGATGAGGAGCCTAGGTGTGCGGTTCTGGGAGTTCCGGGTAGTGACCCGATGAGTAGCCCAGGTGTGCGGTTCTAGGAGACCCGGGGGGTGACCCCGATGAGGAGCCTAGGTGTGTGGTTCCATGAGTGAAAACACTAAGAGAGAGCAGAGAGTATAAACACACGTGAGAGGAAAAACTATGTGAGAGTTTTTCTTATAAGTATTGTTGTAATAGCTTTTTCATAGTGAATTGAGTGCTGGTGCGGTTCGTGGATGTAGGAATCAGTTGATTGCCAAACCATGTAAAAAATTGCTGTCTCCTTTACTATTCTGCTTGCTTTCATATGTTTGCCCTGTGCAGATTTACGTATTTACATACAGTTTACCACTTCCACTGCACCGGGAATCGGATCGGATTCCCAACACATTGCCTTTATGTCCACAGATAAAAAAATCTGCCTAATAAGAGGAATATTCCACCCACCCAAAGCCATCTTAAGCCTATCCATCGTGAGATCAACACCGATAATCGGAGGGGATATCACCTTGAATATGAACAGTTCATGACCCCACATAAGACTCTTCTAAATAAAGGAACCTGACGAAGACTCCTTGGCTTTCAAAAGGACAAAACAGGAAAGTAGCAACTATTGAGTTTATCAGTTAAAAAAACATATTTATATATATTAAATATTAATGCTTTTTAAAATAATAAAAGAACATGTAAATGTACGCCGTAAATTAGAAGTAATTAAAATGCGCCATGTGGGTAGGCTTTATTATTTTTACATGCAGTCCAATCAGTGACATTGCCGTAGTTGCCTAGTTGGACAATCTTAATTAATTAATTAATTGCTAATGTGCCACTTAATTATAATTAATTAAATCCACGATGCTACCTAATTAGATTTAGTTTGCCAGAAAAACAATTTCCTTCTCAAGAAACAAGAAACAAGAAAAAGAAAAAAAAAGGTCTTTTGCACATGCACCCAACTTCTTTAAGTACTCTCATGTTTTGTTAATTAATATGCAAATCTTTATTTTATTTTCTTGATTTGTCTTAATTGATCATGTCTCAACTCTCATGTGATTATATCGAAATTAACGAATTAATTATGTAATTATTATTAATTTAGAGACGGGACAATACAGTTTTAGTACCAAATTCTAGAAATATTGTATGTTTCTTGTTGTATTTTGAATTATGCTTTTTTCAAAGTATTCTATTTAATTTAACCCAAAATAATTAATTTAACCAAAATTTTCAATTTTGGTCGGTTTCAATGAGTTTTAATAGGCTTGAACGTTAAATTTTTTTAGGAAAATATGTTTGAAACTTTTTAATTTTCTTTCAAGTAATTTAGACAAGTATATTAAAAGAGGATTAGGATTGAAAATATATTTATTATTAATCTCTCGCCATATTTAGTTTTGGCGAAATTTACTATGACACTAGTCTCACACTCTCTCATGATACGAAAGGTCTGGATATGATGATTGATGAGACTCGCACTCTCTCTAATGTCCGGTTTTAGAGTATTTTATAGTTTGCCGCTGAAAATAATAAATAAAAGAATAATATTAAAGGAAAAAAAAGAGAGAGTTAATTTTATTAATAAAAATTTGTTCATGTTACATTTTAATATAATTTTTTTTTTGAAATAAGAAAATATATTAAGAAAACCAAGAGAGAACACTATTCAGGACGATCGTCCAGAACATACTACACTGAGGGAGGAACAACATCAATCAAGAAAGAATTACTAACAGAAACTAAAGCTAACTTAGCCAAATTGTGAGCTACCTAGTTAACTTTCATAGACCCAAAGATAAACGAACAGTTCTGAAAATTCGAACACAAATTTTGGATCTCAGTCACGACCAGGCCAATCTCAGATAAAGCCACCACCTTGCCATTGATAAGATTAACGAGCGAGCTAGCATCAGACTCCACAACGATAGACAAAATACCAATATCAAGAGCAAACTTCAAACCTTTCAACACAGCTTCACCTTCGGCAGCTAGAGGAGAAAGAGACCTACCAAAATGCTGCTAGGAGGAGCCTAGTACCCGCCCTTCAACATCACGAAGAACCAGCCTTACATCAACCAAAGAACGACTACCATCCAAGGCCGCATCCGAGTTAAGCTTCACACAACCTGCAGGAGGGGGTTACCACTTAACAGCACTCGAAGAGAGAGAAGCAGGATGATGAACATCTGCAGCTTGCTGGAAATCATGAAGAAAAGCGATAGACCAACTCACCACCTCCTCCACGCCAAGAGGCTGACCACCATGAACCTCATTGTTGCACCGAAACTAGATGCGCTATAGAAGAACACACAACAACTCAAATTGATCACAAACAAGCTGGTACATACACAATAAAATAAAATCAAAGAAGAATAAATTATCAACCAATCTGAAGCTGTTTTGAAGACCACAGCCTCAGCGAATATCTTTGAGAGAGGGTCAGCCCCATAATGCATGCATAGATGATTCAGGCCGGCCATCACATAGAGTACAACCGACCTCCACCAACAAACATTTACGAGCTAATGTACACTTGGAAGGGAGCCAGTTCAAACAAGCATGCTAAATAAAGAGTTTAATCTTTAAAGGCAACCAAAAACGCCAAAGAAATTTCCACTAAGATTCAGTCCTAAAAAGACCTAAATCACCATTACCAATGCCAAGAGATTTACCAAGTCAATACCCACTCTTTACGGAAAAATTACCAAGCTTGTCAAAATGCTAGCAAAACGAATCATCCATATGTTGCGACAAAGATGGAATGCTTAAAATAGCTTTAGCATCTAATTGCAAAAAAGCGGACCGAATAAGCGTTTCATTCCAAGCTCCGGAAAGTAATTTCAGCTGACTTATCAAAATAAGATCATTCGAAGAATTAATCAAGCGTAAAGTTTTGTGAAAACATATTGATTAATTCTTCTCAATTCAATTCTTCAAAAAGAACCCTCTTTTTGTTTTGTTACAGAGGGGGGCATGAGCCCAGAAAAACCAAACAAAAACAGGGACTAAGGACCAGGTCCCATCCTAGCAACAATTATGCCAGTACAATCATCTTGAAATAAATTAAAGACAGAATTAGAGGGCTCTTCAAAAACTGTACAGCCTCTATCCAGCACATGACCAAGCTTGGCAAGACCATTTTCCTTGCTAAAATAGTGAGTAGCAGTGCATAAGAGGTGGTTGTTCAACAACAACTTGCACTCTTGAATAATATGCAGCAGCGGGTGAGAGGCATTGACCTCCCCATTCACCAACTCAATCGCTTCAGCAGAATAAAAAAATAGAACAATATTAATAGAATCGAAAGTACTAGCCAGTTTCAAACCCTCCAAAACACTCCACAATTCAACCTCCAAGATTGAACCACACCCAATATGTTGGGATTTATAAGCTAAAGCTTGTAATAGTAAATGGTTAAAGACTTAATAAGAATTATTTAGATTATCATTCAAGTTTATAAATGTTTTATATTCAGTAATACATTCGTATTGTGCAAGAACATCCTAGATTGCAAGATGTAATCTCAGAATGAGTATATGACGGTTATATACAGAGAGGATTCATTTTGAGACATGCAATCTAAAGAGTCCGTAGAGAGCGAACAAAGCTGGGTACTTTGTTTGTGATTGATCTACTGCTGCGGTCCATTATGTAAAGTATGAGGGTCTTATCCTAGACTGCTCATGTAGTTGACATGAGAATGAAGGCACCATATATGATGAGATCATATAGGACTGGGCCATGATTTATATGAATCTCTCACTAAGATCCGTTAGTAGATGTGATTCATATATAATCGATAAACGATGGCTATTTATAGGTGATCTTAATCCTGAGTGTCTTATCGACTCATCTTTCAGGTTGGATCGTGGCTTTTGATTTACCATGAGTGAAGTAGATGAGAATCTCGACCAATACCTCAGTATCTTTGAGTTGCGGTTTGGCTTGTGGCTGGGAAGGTTTGAACACAATAGTGGAATCCACTCCTTCTTGATTGAAGTAGATGAGTAGTTCCCTTAAGGGTTGATTCGGGGCTTGAACGATTATGAGCGCTCTCCTTCTTCCGTGAGGAAGACAGGATTTAATTGTTCATTAGAGATCAATGGTACTTAAAGGAAAATATATTTCTAGAGGGGTATAACGGACTTTATGACCCATCTCTAGTTATGAACTATTTGTGGAGGATCACACTATATGCAATTAGCTATATCAATAGATGCTAAGACTTCAGATTGTATAAACACATCTACAGTTCTGAGAGTGCAGACTCGGGTTTGTAGTGGAATAACTTCGAGGTTAATAGTCATGAAATATTAATTAAAGAGTTTTAATTAATATTACTAATTATTATTGGAGCTCAAAACTGTGGGTCCATTAGGTCCTCTTGCTAGCCCTTATGGTTGTTGGTAATGAGGGTCATGGTAGATTAATTGGAGGGTCCAATTAATAGTGTTACGAAAGTAATGCGATTTAAATAAAAGAGAATAATTCAATAATGTGATTATTTAATTAATTAAATATTTAATAAAATAATAGAAATTAATAATTATGAATTATTAATTCTATTTATTAAATATGAGGTCATGTGATTAAATAATGATTAGGATAAAAGAATTAAAATAATTTGATTATTTTAAAAGTCATAATAATTAATTATTAAAGTCTTTAGGGAGACTACAATAAAAAAGGATTAGGAATCCTATTTTGACTTGGTCAAAATTAAAACCCTAAAGACCTAGTATATAAGAGTTATTATACTAGGAAAAATCAAGGGAACACACAAGTGGAAAAAAAAAGAGAATTCGGCTACCAAAGAGAGAAGAAAAGAGAAAAAAAAAAGTTTTTTCTAACTCTCTCCTCTTTTGCAGGATTCGGCCGGCTTTCTTTTCACGTGACCTCCATATCCTGCCGTGACGTGCCCACACACACGTTGTTAGACCGCGGGTCATAGCTCGAAAGATCTGGTGGTAGATCGAGGAATCAGAAAAAAGAAAATCAAGAAAAATGTATGTAGTTTCTAAAGTCTTTTTCTGCGTATATACAGGAACTCGTTCCTGATTGAAAAAGGTTTTCAATATAAGAAAAATTTTTGAAACCCAATTCCGCATGTTATACGATAATTAAAATCTTTTCTAAAAAATCCCTTCAATTAGTATCAGAGCCTTTGGTTCTAAGTTCATGTATATACGCAAAAGAAAAAGAAAAAACTACATCTTTCTTGTTTTTTTTTTTTATTTTTCTTATTGATTCTTAATCTATTGATATGTTGTTGTGGAGACACAAATCTTGAATGTATGATTTGTTTTATTGTTATATGATTTGATTGTATGATTATAAAAACGTAATGTTGTGCCGAGACTATTTTCTGTGATTTAATGATGAAGTTTTTGTTGTTGCAGGTTCACTGGAGAAGAGATCTGGGAATATTGAAGGAAGAAATATAGAAGGATTATAGAAGAGAAAGATAGATTGGGAGAGAAAATTGTAAAGGCAGAGAGAGAATAATTGTGTAATATTGTTGTTGTCCTTTTCATTCAGCGTTTTTGCAATACATAGACAATCAAAGTATTATGTTAGGAAGGATATGATACCCAGTTACACAGTGCACACACTTAATATAAACCTCGGCTAAAATTACGTCGTTTGGAGGAATTGAAATAAAACACACATGAAATAAACAACATACGAAACACAGCGTTTTGGGCATTCATAAGACTCGAAATGAAAGTGTTTTATGTGTGTATAAAAAAACACTTTTCAGACAAGCCTCTCAACACTTCACTTCGTGTCTTCTTCCAGATACTTCGATCTCTCTCTCTCTCTAAAAATCCCCAAATTGAAACGAACCCTAGCCATGAATCACCCTTTTCTCAGAGTACAAAACCTTTCAATTTGTTAGAAATCCCATTTCTAACACTTTCCTTCCCTTAAGAACATCCTTGTCCTCAAGGATCGAATGAAGGAAAATCCCTTCGAATCCTTTCTGAGTCTTCCTAGGTTGTATCTTCAGGTGTTGACGACGACCATTGTATCAGATACTGTACTACTCCCTTGTTTTCTCTGTTGATCATCTTTCGGTCTAGTATGGCTACTGGGTAAACTAACAGTTGACCTTCTGTTCATGTGCAAGGAAGCTGAGGATCGGGGTTAGATCTGTCACCTAGCTTGGTCTTCAGTTGCGACACATGAAAAACTGGGTGGATCTGAGAGTTAGGTGGCAACAACAAACGGTAAGCCACTTTCCCTATCTTTTCTGTGATCTGATAAGGCCCGAAGTATCTAGGGGATAATTTTAAGTTTCTTCTGCATCCTATAGATGTCTATCTGTAAGGTTGAAGTCGTAGATAAACCCAATCACCTGTTGAATATTCCTTTTCTTGTCTTTTTTGTCTGCATATTGCTTTATTCTGGATTGTGCTTGTGTTAGTGCCTCCTTTAGGATTATCTGTAGCTTGGTTTGGTCAGCCATGAATTCTCTGATTTCTGGGTCTGATATGTCCCTGGGGCAATTTGTAAAAACTGGAGGTTTGTAATCATATAAAGCCTCAAATGGGGACATTTTGAGAGCTGAGTGATAGTTGGTGTTGTACCATCACTCTGCCAAGGGAAGCCAAGCAGCCCATATGCTAGGCTTGGTGCTAGTCATGCATCTTAAGTAATTTTTTAAGCATTGGTTGAGTCTCTCACTCTGCCCATCTGTCTGAGGGTGGTAAGCTGTGCTGAGGCATAATTAAGTGCCCATAGTCTTGAATAGGTGTTGCCAGAACTGACTTGTAAAAATCTTGTCACGGTCACTCACAATAGTGGTAGGAACCCCATGTAGTTTTTGGATATTGTCCAAAAACAGCTGTGCCACTTGTTGTGCAGAATATGGGTGAGTGAGACTAAGAAAATATGCGTACTTTGTAAGTCTGTCAATGACTACAAGTATGGTGTCTTTTCCTGAAGATCGTGGCAACCCTTCAATGAAATCCATAACAATGTCCAGCCGAGGGGTAGTTGGAATGGGTAGGGGCTGTAGTAAGCCTGCAGGCTTGCCGTGCAAGGATTTATTCCTCTGACATACCAAGCACTCTAGGACCCTTGTAGTTACCTCCTTCAACATAGTATCCCAATAAAAGAACAATTGCAGCCTTTTCAAAGTTCCTTTTACCCCTGAATGTCCCCCCATAGCCTAAGAGTGAGCTTATTCTATTAACTTCTGTCTAAGATCCCCAAAACTACCTACATAGATCACCCCATCCTTGCGTAGGATGCCATCCCTCAAGGTGAAATTCTGATTAGCTTGGCTGTTAATCAGTAGTTCTGGAATAAATGTAGCTGCCATAGGATCCATGTAGTAGCTGTTTTCAATCTCTTGAACCCAGGCTGATTTGGTAGTGGACAAGGCCAAATGAGATGGAACTTTTTCTTCTTGAGAGGCTCTGGACAGGCCATCCGCTACCACATTTTCCTTTCCCTTCTTGTAGGAAATGACATAGTCATATCCAAGCAATTTTGTTAACCACTTTTGTTGCATTAGTATAGTGATTTTCTACTCAAGGAAATACTTTAAACTGTGGTGGTCAGTTTTTATAGTAAATCGATTACCATATAGATAAGCCCTACACTTCTGAAATGCGTAAACAATGGTCAACAATTTCTTCTCATAAATGGATAATCCTTTCTTTTGGTTAGGTAGGGATTCGTTTATGTAAGCAATAAGTCTGTCTTGTTGCATTAGAACAGCCCTTATTCCTATGTCACACACATCAGTTTCAAGCAGAAAGGGTTGGGTAAAATTAGGTAGTGCCAATACTGGGGTTGTAGTTATGGCAACTTTAAGGGTCTTAAAAGCCTCATGTGCTGTCTCATTCCAAACAAGCCCTCCATTCTTTAATAAATCTGTCAAAGGCTTACTCATAACTCCATAGCCTTTAACAAACTTCCTATAGTATCCTGTAAGTCCCAAAAAACCCCTTAATGACTTGACTGTCTTAGGGGTAGGCCAATCAAGCATTCCTTGAACCTTCTTGTAGTCTGCTGCCACTCCTTGCCCTGAAATAATGTGACCAAAATACTTTAACTCAGGACTTCTAAAATCACACTTACTCTTCTTTACAAACAGTTGGTTCTGCCTCAGGATAGAAAAAGTGATTCTTAGGTGCTCTTGGTGTTCTAAAATATTTTTGCTGTAAACCAGAATATCATCAAAGAAAACCAGCATTATCTTCCTTAAATATGGTCTGAAAATGTCATTCATAAGACTTTGAAAAGTGGGTGGGGCATTAGTAAGGCCGAAAGGCATTACCTTAAACTCATAATGCCATTGGTGAGTCCTAAAAGCAGTCTTGTGAATGTCAGTTTCTGCCACCCTTATTTGGTGATACCCAGCCCTAAGATCCAATTTAGAGAACACCCTTGCCTCATTCAGTTCATCTAGCAACTGATCTATAAGAGGAATAGGAAACTTATCCTTAACTGTTATTTTATAGAGTTATCTGTAATCCAAACAGAACCTCCAAGACCCATCCTTCTTCTTAACCAATAAAATAGAAGAAGAAAAGAGACTGTTACTGTGTCGGATGATGCCACTGTCAAGCATCTCTCTCACAATCCTCTTTATCTCATTCTTTTGCACATAAGGATGTCTGTAGTTCCTAACATTAACAGGGCTGCAACCAGGTATTAGGGGTATTTTGTGGTCTTGTTTTCTGTGGGAAGGTAGTGATTTAGGCTCAGAAAACACCTCTGTATATTCTTCAAGTAAGAACTTCAAAATAGTAAGGACTTCCACTACTTTTTCCTTGGTTTCTAGTGAGTAAAGCTGTACCATAGCTTCGGCTTGATTATGAGCCTTTACTAGGTGGCTGCTCACCATTTTTTCTGTCAATTGAGATAGTTTGCTTTCAGTTCTGATCTCCTGTAGGGAAACCCATTTCCCCTCCCTCATGAAGCTCATACTCAATTGCTTGGCATCAAGCATAATGGGTCCTATTTTCCTAATCCACTGCATGCCTAACACTGCATCACAACCTCCTAGGGTCAACAATCTCATTTCAGTTGAGAAAGAGACCCCTTGCATATACCAAGTGAACTGCTTACATTTAGCCTAGCTGCTAATTTTTCCTCCTTCTTCAACTGTGACCCATAAAGTTTCTATTTCTTCTATTTCTACCCTATCAGTTGAGCTGTATTAGGATCTAGAAAGTTATAGGTAGAGTCGCTGTCCATCAATATAGTGATTTCCCGGTGTCTAACCTTGCCCCTCAGCCTTATGGCCTGCAGTCCAATACAACTAGTTAAGGCGTGGTGAGAAATCAACATTTCTTCCCTGCTGATTTCTGGTTCATATTCCTCTTGAACCTCCACAGTTTTTGTGTCCACTTCCTTGTCTTCTTCATCTTCTCCCATGAGCATGTACAACCCCTTCTTAAAACATTGGTGGCCGTAAGTGTAAGGTTCATCACAGTTATAGCAAAGTCCTTTGTCTCTCCTTGCCTTCATTTCTGTTTGAGTCAATTTTTTAATGGGGATGGTTTCAGTTGGTTTAAGGGTTGTAGTGGTACTAGATGGATGTATGTTTTGGTAGGTATTATGGGTTTTGGCTAGTGTTTGGCTAGGTGTGCTTGTGGAGAAGTTGTAATTGCTAGTTTTCTGTACCTAAGGTCTGTTTTTCTTGGGTTCGATAGGTACCTCTAGTAGCCTAGCCAAATGTATGGCAGCTTTCAAATCTGTGGGGTTGAACAGATTGACCTGATTTTTAATTTCAGATTTCAGTCCACTAAAAAAACTTTCTAGGAAAAATTCTTCCCCTAACCCATAACCTTTAGCCATTAGCCTAGGTTGTAGTTCTTTAAATTTATCTTGGTAATTTGAGACAGTGCCTGTTTGTCTTAGCCTATACAATTCCCTAATGACATCCTCTTGCTCAACATCAAGAAATCTAGTTAATAAGGACTCCTTAAACTCCCTCCAACTTACCCCTTATTGTAAGTCATAATATAATTGAAACCATATCTCAGCCTTTTTTTTAAAGTGAATAGAAGCTATTAATACTTTTTGGTCTGGTAAGACTGGATGTATTAAAAAATATCTGTCACACTTTCTAATCCAAGTCTTAGGGTCTGTCCCATTAAATTTAGGAAATGATAACTTTGGGGCCTTCATTAGAGAGTCTATAAATACCTGACTAGAAGACCCTTGGTTGTTTGCAAATTTGTGTTCCCTAACAAATCTAGCATTCCTTGGGTCTGCAGATGGCACAGCAGGTGCTTAGCCCAAAATGCCCTTCCCATTTCCACTCATTTCTTCAGATCTAGATCCTTTGAACACTGCTGTGAGCAGTTCTTGCATTTTTTCTTTTGTTAGGGTTATTTGTTCAGAAAATTGATTTACTACTTCCATCTTAAAAGCTGCCAGCCCTTCCTCCATTTTCTGCATCCCCTCCTCCATTTTCTGCATCTGAGTTTCAACTTCTTGAAACTTCCCATCCACATAATGGTGTTGCCTAGTATCTTCTGCCATGGTATTGAGTCCTAGGAAAGTGCTCTGATACCAAATGTTGCGTCGAGACTATTTTCTGTGATTTAATGATGAAGTTTTTATTGTTGTAGGTTCACTGGAGAAGAGATCTGGGAATAATGAAGGAAGAAATATAGAAGGATTATAGAAGAGAAAGATAGATTGGGAGAGAAAATTGTAAATGCAGAGAGAGAATAATTGTGTAATATTGTTGTTGTCCTTTTCATTCAGCGTTTTTGCAATACATAGACAATCGAAGTATTCTGTTAGGAAGGATATGATACCCAGTTACACAGTGCACACACTTAATATAAACCTCGGCTAAAACTACGTCGTTTGGAGGAATTGAAATAAAACACACATGAAATAAACAACATACGAAACACAGCGTTTTGGGCATTCATAAGACTTGAAATGACAGCGTTTTATGTGTGTATAAAAAAACACTTTTAAGAAAAGCCTCTCAACACTTCACTTCGTGTCTTCTTCCAGATACTTCGATCTCTCTCTCTCTCTAAAAATCCCCAAATTGAAACGAACCCTAGCCATGAATCACCCTCTTCTTAGAGTACAAAACCTTTCAATTTGTTAGAAATCCCATTTCTAACACTCTCCTTCCTTTAAGAACAGAGAATTCTGTTAGGAAGGATATGATACCCTGTTACACAGTGCACACACTTAATATAAACCTCGGCTAAAACTACGCCGTTTAGAGGAATTGAAATAAAACACACATGAAATAAACAACATATGAAATGCAGCGTTTCAGAAGACTCGAAACGACAGCGTTTTATATGTGTATAAAAACACACTTTTCAGACAAGCCTTTCAACACTTCACTTCGTGTCTTCTTCCAGATACTTTGATCTCTCTCTCTCTCTCTCTCTCTCCAAAAATCCCCAAATTAAAACAAACCCTAACCATGAATCACCCTCTTCTCAGAGCACAAAACCTTTCAATTTGTTAGAAATCCCATTTCTAACACGTAATTGATCGTTAATTATATGGTGTCATGAGTTCTAGGTTTCTTTTTTCGTTTTTTTTTTTGTTAAGGCCGACTCTGTTATTGGCTATTTCGTACATATTGTAATTAACTGATGCGAAACCATAGCAAACGGTATCCGATTAAGGCGATTAAAAAGCCGGTGGAATGAAGAGATCCGGACGAAGACAACCACGCAAATGGCATAAAAAACGCATCCTGGACATGCTCTCACCTTCTGCCGCAAGCTGGCTGTGCGGCAGACCCGAAATAGGGCAGTGCACTTGTGCGCAAGAGACTGTCATGGCAGGTTTTGGGGCTGTTCTTATGGATTTTTTGCGAGCAATTTTGTTGTGTATTTTCTGGAAAATATTAGTGAATATTAACCCATAAAAGTGGCAGAAAATCGAAGCAAAAAATCATGGGCGAAACGACCCACGAACGGGCGTTAAAGAGCGGTTCGCGCAAGGGCTGCGCGCACCTTGCGTGCGTACAGCTACACTGCTGGCAGCCACACTTTCATATACGTTAGGGTTGTTTAGGGTTTTGTCTTGACCTAGGGTGCGTGTTAAGGTAACACGTGGACCTCTGGAAAAGATGTTGACTTTTGACAAAAATCAAGTTTGACTTGATTAGGAAAACGAAGACAAGAAGAATTCAACTCGAGGAACACTTGAAGACCAAGGAATGCCTTGGGATTACAATTGTAATTAGAGTTGTTTAAGTTAGATAACCCATGTCACTCGATCAATTACGTATGCTTTATTTATTTTCATGTGATGATTATATGGATATTAAAGCATTGTCATACATATAAATGTCATCTAGAATAGGTGTGCCTATACATGCATAATAATATGTCATGCATAATTGTCATATTATATTATTTTATTTTAATGTGATTAAAATAGGAAACAATTTCATAAATGGCAATTATATAATGGATTTAGTTTTTAGGAGCAAAAACTTGATAATATCCATTAATTAACTAATCAACAAATTAAAGAGTTTAATTAAAAAGATCAGTTAGGTTCTTATCATTAATTAAGATTAATTGGATTAATTAGTTAAGTAAAAAGAACCAAATAATGAGATTAGTTTTTAGGAGCAAAAACTTGGTAAATCCCATTAATAACTAATATGTATTAAAGTGTTTAATTAAAGTGATTAGTTAGATTCCTTGTATTAATTAAGATTAATTAGATTAATTACTTGATTAAAAAGAATCGAATAATGAGATTAGTTTTTAAGAGTAAAAACTTGGTAAATCTCATTAATGACTAATCAACAAATTAAAGAGTTTAATTAAATTGATTAGTTTGATTCTTACATTAATTAAAATTAATATGATTAATTACTTAATTAAAAAGAACCAAATAATGAGATTAGTTTTTAGGAGTAAAAACTTGGTAAGTCTCATTAATAACTAATCTATATGTTAAAGTGTTTAATTAGATTAGCTAGGTCCATTTAATGTTAGATTTTAATTTGATTAAACATTAGTGACATAATTGGACCAAATAATGTGATTTAGTTTTAATAGTTAAAACTTGGTAATTTCACATTTAATTTCTAGTTTATTTAAATAGTTTATATAAATTAGAAATTGAAATAATAAATTATATTTTAAGAGTTAAAATTCAATAATTTATTATAACTAGTAAACTTAGATTTTATATTAGCCGTAAAATCTAAGACTAAAAACATAGAGTTTTAGAAACTCTTAGTTTAAAGAAAATCCTAAATTACAAATAGTGAGTGGAAGAGGGATATATGACATTATATCCCGCAGTCTCCATTGTTAGTTCAACATCGTGAGACTTGAGTGGCGCCTCATAACGGCTTTGCTTTCGTCCTCCCTACGGAGGGTGTCCACAAGAGTCAATACCAAGGTTGACTTCCTAACGGATAGGTTTTGGGACTGACCTAGCCTACCTAGGCACTCTCAAGTTAAGTTCATGAATTCTGAAACGATGGGTCACACTCATAAAGAACTTAATTAAGTTGTTAATTTATTGTCCTGACTAAATCAAAGCGATGGTTGGATAATATAAGAATAAGGAGTTATTCTAGTGTATTATCTGATTGAGAATGTCTCGATCTAACATGCATGGATTTGACCTAGCCTACTGATCGATCAATATTTGTTACATATTTACGACACTTAGACCTTATCTTTTGATTGTATTTTAAGTGAATTTGGCGCTTTTGATGCGTTTGTTGAGCATGTGCAGGCTATTGGGAAATATTAGGGAAGACATAACAATGTTGGAAGAATTGAAGAGTTCTCACTGCAAATGGGTCGTGTTTCGGAGGTTGGCATATATTTTATAGGATGAACTGGGTTTCTAACTTTATATGTATGGAAAGATATAGGTGTATACTTTCCCATGCATTTTACGGTTCATGATTTGGAGTTTTCTAGAAGAAGTTATGCTCGTTTTCGTAACAGTGCGCAATGCTGAAATTTGGAGCAGTGAGTATCGCGACCAAACGTCGCGACCGTTGGTCGCGATACGCCGGTCGCGACGATACATCAATTTTCTGGCAGTGTGTACCGCGACCAAAGTGTCGCGACCGTTGGTCGCGACCCATGGTCGCGATGGCAGCGCGAAATCCCTAATTTCCAGCGCCTATAAGAAGAAAAATGCAATAGAAAAGAGGGAGCTCGCCGAGGACAAAAAGGAGCAGCTCTTGGCTGCCTCCAATGGTGGATTTCCACCATTCTTTCACCTCCTCATCACCACACATCATCTCCAAACATCATCAGAGGCTAAATACTCAGATTTAATCGATTGTTCATCAAAGAAGACGAAGATCGAAAGCGGAGAAGTTCCAGCCGGACCAAAGCGGGATTTCGACTCTTGAGAGCTTCGATGGGTTGTATTTCATATCATTATTCTTCCTTTGATTGTTCATTGATGATTATGAGTAGTTAGAACTCTTGTTAGGTAGTTTTCGGAACTATGAACGGATTCGGATTTATTGACTATGAATATATTTTGTATATTATTTCATGATATTGTTTTTGAGATTATTTGAACATTATCTTATTGCGTTTGATTTATGGTGTTTTGCGATTGCGAAAGTAGATTGCATGCCCCGTGATGAGAACCGATTTGATATTTACTGTAAGAGATTATATTGATTTTGAGTGTATTTTATATTATTACTTTGTGTTCAATTATGGTGTTTTGCGATTGCGCAAGTATATTGCATGCCCTGTGATGAGAACCGATTTAATATTTATTGTAATATTATATGAGAAATCATTGAAATTGCAATCGAGCTTAATTGACTCTAAAATCAATACTAGGTTAGTTTTGATAAGAAATTACTTAATTAACCTAGGCATTAGATTAACTATGGTTTTCGATTAATTGCACTCTAGGACCAATAGGTGTGGTTAACCGAATTCACATACCATACCATTGCGGGAGCAATACAATGTGGTGTGGCCTTAGTTAAATTATTCTTATCATGTTAATAACGTGCTTCATAATAGTCAATATATTTCCTTATTCGGAATTGGAACCGTGAGACCACCTAGCATTATCTTCCATTTAATCCGTCTCGCTTTATTTATCGTTTTAGTTAGTATAATTTAGTTTATAAAACAAAAACCCAAAACAACTTGATTTATTTTACCGCACTACCTATAATCTCTAGTTTTAGAATTAGCACCATCACTTCCTTGTGGATTCGACTCCGTACTCACGGAAATATTATTACTTCGACACATCCTGCACTTGGGATTTATTCCCACGCGTTTGAGCGTGTCTCCTACCTAGGCACTTACTTGTGGGATGTTGGATTATCGTGGTATAGCAACTAATTTAGGGATTTTTAGTTTATTAAAATATGCTCATGCATCATGTTTAATTTTATGCTGAACTATAGCATTTGATATGAATGTATGAAATGAATGATATTAATTTAGATTTATGTCTTTAAATATCAGCGTTATCTTCTGCATTATTATTTCCTCACAAACGAAACATTAACCGGGATAACTTTATTAAGTGGAACCAACACGAACGCAATCATGGTCTGCAAAGACCTTAAATTTGTGCTTACAGAGGAATGTCCTCCAGAGCCTGTAACCAACGCAGGACAAGTTACCAAAGGTAAGACTAACGAAGTAAATATTGCTGAGCCATCCACTTCTGGTTTCAAGAAGAGGAAGAAGTCTATTAGTAAAGTAAAGGCTAAGCTAAAAATAAAGAGCACCACGACTGACTAAGCAAAAGGAAAAATATTTCCATTGCAAAGAGGTTAGTCATTGGAAGAGGAACTATTTACAGTACCTCGAGCAGCTCTTTAATAAGAAGAAAGTGAAAAGTAAATTAGATTTACTTATCATTAAATTTTATTTAGTGGAAGATGATTCTTCACTTTGAACAGTAGATTCAGGGGCCACTAACTAATTTTGTTATTCTTTACATTGGAATGATTATTGGCAAAAAGCTGGAGGAGGGGTCCTTCACTATGCGCGTTGGAACAGGGGATGTCGTTTCAACACGAGCAGTGGGAGTAGTTAGACTACAAAATAAATACTCATTTTTCTTTTATTGAACAATGTATGTTACATTCCTGGATTTACAAGGAATTTGATTTCTGTATCCAGATTACATGGAAAAGTTTCATAAGATTTCTTTTAATGATAAATCAGTTATCATTTCAAGAAATGGAATGAATGATTGTTCTGAAATAAATGAAAATAACTTGTATGTTTTAAGACCGTTAATTCATACAATACTGCTTAATACTGAATTGTTTAAAGTTGAAAAACCAAAAATAAAACGACAAAAGATTTCTCCAGCTGATGACATGTATCTGTGGCATCTAAGACTTGGACATATAAACCTTGATAGGATAAACAGACTAGTAAAAAATGGATCTTTAAGTCAGTTAGAGATCGATACCTTACTTGTCTGTGAATCTTGTCTGGAGGGTAAGATGACCAAGAGACTTTTTACAGGAAAATGGATTAGAGCCACGCAACCACTTGAGCTTATTCATTCAGACGTCTGCGGACCTATAAGTGTTAGAGCTAGAGGTGGTTATGAGTATTATGTCACATTTATTGACGACTACTCTGGATACGCGTATGTTTACCTAATGCAACGTAAGTCGGAAACCTTTGAAAGGTTCAAAGAATTCCGAGCTGAAGTTGAAAATCAATTAGGCAAAACAAATCAAATAACTACGATCGGATCGTGGGGGTGAGTATTTCGACCAAGAGTTTGAAGACTACATGGTTGAGCATGAGATAATATCACAACTCATAGCTCTAGGTACACCACAGCAGAATGGTGTTGCGGAGAGGAGAAATAGGACCTTGATGGAAATAGTGAGATCTATGGTTAGTTTCTCATCATTACCATATTCATTTTAGGGATATGCACTACAAACAGCGACTTACATACTGAATGTAGTTCCATCCAAATCTGTTCCTAAGACTCCCCTAAAGTTGTGGAATGGTCGTAAAGCTAGTTTACGATATTTTCGCATATGGGGATGTCCAGTACATGTACTGAAGAATAGGAGTGGAAAACTGGAACCTCGTTCACAAGTATGTTTATTTGTAGGGTACCCAAAGAAAACACGAGGTGGATTCTTTTATAATCCACAAGAAAACAAAGTGTTTGTATCGACAAATGCAACGTTTCTTGAGGAGGATTATATGAGTAATCATAAACCTCGTAGTAAGATTATGTTAAATGAGCTACAACCTGGTACGTCCAGTGCTCAGTCAACAAGAGTTGTACACGATGTTAGAATTCCACAAACATCTGATAGTCGGATAATTCATAGTCAGGATACACTACCACCGAGGCGTAGTGGAAAGGTTATTCGACAACCTGATCGCTACTTAGGCATTGGAGAGGCACAGGGTGTCGTTTCTAATGATAGTGTGGATGATCCATTGACATTTAGACATGCAATGGAAGATTCTGACAAAGAGAAATGGTTTAAAGCCATGAATCTCGAAATGGAGTCCATGTACTCCAACTCAGTCTGGGAACTTGTAGACTTACGAGATGGGATAAAACCCATAGGCTGTAAGTGGATCTACAAACACAAAAGAGAAGTAGACATGAAGGTAGAGACCTTCAAGGAAAGGCTAATGGCTAAGGGTTACACCCATAAGGAAGGCATTGATTATGATGAAACCTTCTCGTCAGTAGCTATATTTAAGTCTATTAGGATAATCTTATCCATTGCTGCCTATTTCGATTACGAAATCTGGCAAATGGACGTCAAGACTGCATTCTTGAATGGCAATCTAGACAAGAGCATCTATATGATGCAACCAGAAGGATTCGTATTCCATGATCAAGAGCAAAAGGTTTGTAAACTGCAAAGGTCTATTTATGGACTTAAATAGACATTTAGATCTTGGAACATTAGGTTTGATACTGCGATCAAGACCTATGGTTTTGAGCAGAACGTTGATGAGCCTTGTGTATACAAGTGCATCATTGACAAGAAAGTAGTTTTCCTGGTCCTTTATGTAGATGACATCTTACTTATTGGGAATGACGTAGGAACATTGTCAGAGGTAAAGGGTTGACTTGCTAACCAATTTCAAATGAAAGATTTGAGAAAAGCAAGTTATGTTCTTGGGATCCAATTGATAAGGGATCGTAAGAACAAACTGTTAGCGTTGTTTCAAGCATCGTATATCGACAAGATACTTGTGCGATTCTCCATGCAGAACTCCAAGAAAGGTAGTTTACCTTCAAGACATGGAGTTCACTTGTCTAAGGAGCAGTGTCCTAAGAGACCTCAAGAAATTGAGGATATGAGACGGATTCCCTATGCGTCTACAGTAGGCAGTCTTATGTATGCTATGCTATGCACAAGACCCGACATCTGCTTCGCAGTAGGAGTAGCCAGTAGATATCAGTCCAACCCAGGATTGGATCATTGGGTTACTGTTAAGCATATTCTCAAGTATCTTCAGAGAACAAGAAACTATATGCTTGTATATTCCCATCCGAATTTAATTCCATTGGGATATACAGATTCTGACTTTCAGTCAGACAAGGATTCAAGAAAATCTACGTCTGGGTCAGTATTCACCCTTGGTGGTGGAGCCATAATTTGGAGGATCATCAAGCAATCTTGCTTGTGAAGTAGCTAAGGAGGCTGTTTAGCTCCAAAAGTTCTTGAGTGATCTGGAAGTTTTTCCAGATATAGATAGGCCCATGACACTTTATTGTGATAATAGTAGAGCTGTGGCAAATTCCAAAGAACCAAGAAGCTATAAAAGAGGGAAGCTTATAGAGAGGAAATATCATCTCATTAGAGAGATAGTGCAGTGATGAGATGTGGTAGTGACGAAGATTGCGTCGCAAGACAACTTGGCTGATCCATTTACGAAGACCTTAACGGCTAGAGGGTCTAGGATTACGAGACATGTCCCATCTGGTTTAGTGCAAGTGGGAGATTGTTGGGATTTATGCCCTGAAGCTTGTAATAGTAAATGGTTAAAGACTTAATAAGAATTATTTAGAATATCATTCAAGTTTATAAATGTTTTATATTCAGTAATACATTCGTACTATGCAAGAACATCTTAGATTGTAAGATGTAATCTCAGAATGAGTATATAACAGTCATATACAGAGAGAATTCATTTTGAGACATGCAATCTAAAGAGTCCGTAGAGAGCGAACAAAGCTAGGTGCTTTGTTTGTGATTGATCTACTGTTACGGTCTATTCTATAAAGTACGGGGGTTTTATCCTAGACCACACATATAGTTGACATGAGAATGAAGGCACCTTATATGATGAGATCATATAGGACTGGGCCACGATTTATATGAATCTCTTACCAAGATCCGTTAATAGATGAGATTCATATATAATCGATAAACGATGGCTACTTATAGATGATCTTAATCCTGAGTGTCCTATCGACTCCTTCAGGTTAGATCGTGACTTTTGATTTACCATGAGTGAGGTTGATGAGAATCTCGACCAATAGCTCAGTATCTTGGAGTTGCGGTTTGGCTTGTGGCTGGGAAGGTTTGAACACAATAGTAGAATACACTCCTTCTTGATTGAAGTAGATGAGTAGTTCCCTTAAGGGTTGATTTGGAGCTTGAACGATTATGAGCGCTCTCCTTCTTCCGTGAGGAAGACATGGTTTAATTGTTCATTAGATAATCAATGGTACTTAAAGGAAAAGATATTTCTAGAGAGGTATAACAGACTTTATGACCCAGCTATAGTTATAAACTATTTGTGGAGGATCACACTATATGCAATTAGCTATATCAATGGACGTTGAGACTTCAGATTGTATAAACACGTCTACAGTTCTGAGAGTGCAACCTCGGGTTTTTAGTGGAATAACTCCAAGATTAATAATTATGAAATATTAATTAAAAAGTTTTAATTAATATTACTAAGTATTATTGGAGCTTAAAACTGTGGGTCCATTAGGTCCCCTTGCTAGCCCTTATGGTTGTTGGTAACGAGGGTCATGGTAGATTAATTGGAGGGTCCAATTAATAGTGTTACGAAAGTAATATGATTTAAATAAAAGAGAAGAATTAAATAATGTGATTAATTAATTAATTAAATATTTAATAAAATAATAGAAATTAATAATTATGAATTATTAATTCTATTGATTCAATATGAGGTCATGTGATTAAATAATGAGTAGGACAAAAGAATTAAAATAATTTGATTATTTTAAACGTCCTAATAGTCAATTATTAAAGTATTTAGGGAGACTAAAATAAAAAAGGATTAGGAATCCTATTTTGACTTGGTCAAAATTAAAACCCTAAAGACCTAGTATAAAAGAGTTATTATACTAGGAAAAATCAAGGGAACACATAAGTGAAAAAGAAAGAGAATTCAGCCACCAAAGAGAGAATAAAAGAGAAAAAAAAAGGTTTTTTCTGACTCTCTCTGTAACACCCCCTGACCCAACCCGGCTGGATCGACCCAGGGAACGTTACCGGGTTTCCAAAACTTTTCTTAATTCTGTTTATAATTTGAAAATCAAATAATTTATAATTTAAAACCTCTCTAGCGAGTCCATCAAAATCAGTTTTAAAAAAAACATTTCGGCAGAGTTTCCTCTGTTTTTCTGATTTTCCAAAACCTGTTTTCAACAAATGTACAACACAATATAATTTTCAACACTTCTAAATCAAACTTTCAAACAAATGCGCGCTCTGCCGTTTTGTGCGACTTTCCAATCAGTTTTAAAATAAAACAGTTCATAATTCCTTCTTTACAATCCTTTAAAAATAAAAAACAGAAATCATAAAACAATTATTTACAAAACATCAATATATATATATATATATATATATATATATATAACACGATTACAGATTTATGTATATGCATGCGTACTGAATATAATATACAGAACTATATAACTACCACAGAAATGTGACTCTGAACTCTCCTCTGCAGTTAGTACCTCTTCAGTCTTTTCCCTCCTCGGTATCTCTGTTACCTACCCGCGATAAAAACCAACGCGCTAAGCATATAGCTTAGTGGGTGTACACTAAACTCAATTATCAAGATCATAAAATAATTTCATAATAAAAATAAGACAATGTCAACGTATAAAAACATTATAAAATTCAACTCAATCACTGAAATAAAACATATGAAATCAGTTTACTAAAAGCATCTAAATTCAATCAATAACTCATACTAAATTCAGTTTCCAATTCTTTTCAAATCATTGTATTCAATTCATTCTCATTTTTGGCCCTTTGATATACTTAACATACTTCCGGACTGGAATATGGGTCGTTCGACCCCAATGGCTGTCTGTCGAACATAACTCCCAACCCGAGGATCGACTCTTGGGGCTCGTACTATCCAGGGGTGGTACGTATAACTCCCTACCCTAGGATTGAGTGTTCGGTAATCTAGAGAGGTACATATCTCCCTATTCTAGGACGAATCCTTAGGAATGTACGTGTCTCCTTACCCCAGGACGAATCCTTGAGGAGGTATGTATCTCTCTACCCCAGGACAAATCCTTGGGGAGGTACATAATATCACATCAATATCAATAACGGTGCAGTACTGCTAAATGAACCCAGCTGGTATACCAACCTCCTATATCCATATATATGTCCAAATATCCTAAGACCGTTTCAATACAGTTTCACAAATCACAAACTTTATAGTAAAGCATTTCATTTCGAAAACATATATTCAGAATAATATTCGTAATTCAGCAATAATATTTTCAAAACAATATTCATAGTTCAAACAATTTTCTCAAATAATTAATTCGAATATAATCATTATTAATCGAAAAACGAACTGACTCAAATCAAGAAATTCAGTTTCGAATTAAAACACAAAAATAAAATCACAGAGTTTTTTGAAATAGTATGTACACCAACCTGGATACCGTTTTCTTTCCGACTATTTTTTTTCTTCTGGATTTCCTTTTTTCCCCTTTTCCTGTTCTCTCTTTCCTCCTCTTTTCCTTTCTCCTTCTCTTTTCTTTCTTTCCTTTTCTTCTTCTTCCTCTTCTATTCTTTTTCTTCTTCTTCTTCTTTTTCTTCTTCTCTTTTTCTCCTTCTTTCTTTTTCTCTCTCTTCCTTTCTCTCTCTCTTTTCTTTCTTTTCTCTTCTCCGGTCTCTCTCTCCCTTTTCTACTTTTCTGGTTGCTTCCTCCAAAAGCTTCACCGCCCACTTATTTTTTTTTATAAAATTTCAGTCATCGCGACCTGTGGTCGCACCACCTGGTCGCGTTGCTCACTGGATTAATTTCACCTCTTTTATCGCGATCAACCATTGCGGTACTTGGTCGCGCTGGTGGTCGCCACACTCACTGCCCAAATTTGACATTTTCATCGCGAGCTCCTCAGCGCAATCTGTGGTCGCGGTGACTAGTCGCGGTGCTCATTGCCAAAAATCACCATTTTCACTGCGAGCGACTAATCGCGATCTCTGGTCGCGGTGAGTGGTCGCGGTACTCACTGCCCAGTTTTTCGCCCTTCTCTTTACACCCCTCAAATCATAAATATTATATTTATATACTCAAAATTAATTATTTGAAATTAGGGATATTACACTCCCCTCTTTTGCAGGATTCGGCTGGCTTTCTTTCCACGTGACCTCCATCTCTTACCGTGATGTGCCCACACACACGTTGTCAGACCGCGGGTCATAGCTCGAAAGATCTGGTGGTAGATCGAGGAATCAGAAAAAAGAAAATTAAGAAAAAGGTATGTAGTTTCTAAAGTCTTTTTCTACGCATATACAGGAACTCGTTCCTGATTGAAAAAGGTTTTCAATATAAGAAAAAATTTTGAAACCCAATTCCGCATGTTATACGATAATCAAAATCTTTTCTAAAAAAATCCCTTCACAATATTCATGGAAAAATCCCTTACCCAGTTCCTCTCATGATCTCTAATGACACCCCCAGCAGAAACGAAACCATTAGCGGTACTACCATCCACATTGACCTTGAGCCAACTAAACGGAGGATAAGTCCAGGAAAGTAAGGAAATAGAGTCCTTAAAGCCAGCCTGCACATAATTAGCCTTCCACCAAGCAAGGCATAATTAGTAATGGGGATATGAGGGCCCAACGGCACCTAAACGTAGCATTAAAAATCCTGTTACACCTTCATTTCCAAATGAACCAAACAGAGATAGGAAACAGTAAATAACTAGGCATACCAGCACATCTATGCTTAGAGTCTGAAAGATTAGAGCATATCCAAGCACTAAAGTCACTCCTAAAGTTAACACTCTTGGTACAGCCCTACCACAGCTTCTCCCAAATATTCACGGACACTACACAACCCTACAATAGGTGGTCAATGTCCTCCACACCAACACAACATCTTGGGCAGCTCTCATTAACCGCCAAACTATTGGGATTTATGCCCTAAATCTTGTAACGGTAAATGATTAAAAACTTAATAATAATTATTTAGATTATCATTCTAGTTTATAAATGTTTTATATTCAGTAATACATTCGTATTGTGTAAAAACATCATAAATTGCAAGATGTAATATCGGAATGAGTATATGATGGTCATATACAAAGAAGATTCATTTTGAGACATGCAATTTAAAGAGTCCGTAAAGAGCGAACAAAGCTGAGTACTTTGTTTGTGATTGATCTACTACTACGGTCCATTCTGTAAAGTACGGTAGTCTCATCCTAGATTGCTCATGTAGTTGACATGAGAATAAAGGCACCTTATATGATGAGATCATATAGGACTGGACCACGATTTATATGAATCTCTCACTAAGATCCGTTAGTAGATGAGATTCATATATAAATTGATAATCGATGGCTATTTATAGGTGATTTTAATCCTGAGTGTCTTATCGACTCCTTCATGTTAGATCGTGGCTTTTGACTTACCATAAGTGAGGTTGATGTAAATCTCGACCAATACCTCCGTATCTTAGAGTTGCAGTTTGACTTGTAGCTGGGAAGGTTTGAACACAATAGTGGAATCCACTCATTCTTGATTGAAGTAGATGAGTAGTTCTCTTATAGGTTGATTCGGGGCTTGAACGATTATGAGCGCTCTCCTTCTTCCGTGAGGAAGACGAGATTTAATTGTTCATTAGAGAATCAATGGTACTTAAAGGAAAAGATATTTCTAGAGGGGTATAACGGATTTTATGACCTAACTCTAGTTTTGAACTACTTGTGAAGGATCACACTATATGTAAATAGTTATATCAATGGACGCTGAGACTTCAGATTATATAAACATGTCTATAGTTCTAAGAGTGCAGCCTCGGGTTTTTAGTGGAATAACTTCGAGATTAATAATTATGAAATATTAATTAAAGAGTTTTAATTAATATTACTAAGTATTATTGGAGCTCAAAACTGTGAGTTCATTAGGTCTCATTGCTAGTCCTTTTGGTTGTTGGTAACGAGGGTCACAGTAGAATAATTGGATGGTCCAATTAATAGTGTTACGAATGTAATACGATTTAAATATAAGAAAATAATTAAATAATGTGATTATTTAATTAATTAAATATTTAATAAAATAATAGAAATTAATAATTAATAATTATGAATTATGAATTCTATTTATTAAATAGGAGGTTACATAATCAAACTGTAACATGGACAAAAGAATTAAAATAATAGGATTATTTTAATAGTCCTAAAGGTCACAGGTTAAAGTCTTTAGGGAGACCAAAATAAATAAGATTGATAAGAGTTATATAGTTAGAAAAATTGACCTAACATATAAGTGAAAAAGAAAGAGAGTTTGGCCAAGGCAAAAAGATAGAAAAGAGAAAAAAAGTTTTTTTTGACTCTCCCCTTTCTTACAGGATTCGGCCGGCCCTAGGGAGAAGAGATTCTCCATCCGTTCTTTTTATGTGACCTCCATCTCTTGCTGTGACGTGCCCACACGTGCGTTATCAGACCGCGAATCAAGGCTTGGAAGATCTGGTGGTAAATCGAAGAATCAGAAAAAGAAAATCAAGAAAATGTATGTAGTTTCATGGAATCTTTTTCTGCGTATATATAGGAACTATCCTAATTGAAAATTAGTTTTTCAATTAAAAAAAAAAAATTTTAAAACCTAATTTCAAATGTTATACGATAATCAAACGTTTTCTAAAACTCCCTTCACAAACCTCTAACGGTCTTGTGTTTATTGGTGAGAATTTTCCCATGCAATAAGGACCACAAAAAAAAAAATGGATTTTAGGGGGCAACTTCAATTTCCACAAGAATCTCCAATCCCACAGCTCAACATCATCCAACAACTAGGACTTATAAGCCGACTTAACAGAAAACTCACCCGACCTAGAGTAGCCCCAAATCACACTATCAATAATATTTACATCAGTGCTAATGAAAATACTTACAATCTGATGCACTACCTACCAAGGAAGAACATCAGCAAGTCTCTCGATGCCACAATTGTTGTTAATAATGAAAGAACTGACAGTATAGTTAATAATGTTATCACACACATCAACAACAACATAATCACGAAGAGGACCCAAAGACTCAACCTAAATATCAGACCAAAACATGATAGAATGGCCATTATCAAACCTCCACCTAATACCTTTAGCAACTAGGCTAGCCCCATACTAGATGCCTCTCCACATACTAGAACAGGCGACATGCTTCGGCCCAACACCATCAATAACAGAAGTTTTGGTAAGGTACTTATTTCTAAGCAACTTACACCAAACGCCTTGGTCATACTTCAAAATTCTCCACCCTGCCTTGGCAAGGAGAGCCTGATTCATAAGTTTGGTTTGTTTGATACCAAGCCCACCTCTGCACTTTGGTTTACAAACAGTAGCCCATTTGATAAGGTGAACAAGCTTCTTGGAAGCAGAGTGCCCCCAAAGAAAATCCCTATTAACTTTGTCCAATTTCGTGCACAAGTCACTAGGAAATTTGACAGTTTGCATGGCATAAATGAGAATAGCAGAGGAGACCGCTTTAATAAGAGTGACTCTTCCTGCCATCGAGAGACTACTATTTTTTTAAGAAGCAAGTCTATTGTGCACCTTCTCCATAATCTCTCTATATGTGTGCTTCTTGATTCTCCTATGGATGAGAGGGACACCAAGGTAATTACCAAGGTTCCTAGTAATAGGAGAGCCGTATATATTAGCAATGCACCCAGCATCACCCACACTCACATTAGAAGAACAACAAGCACGAGACTTAAGGAAGCTCATCTATTGGCCCGAGTATTTATAGAAAATGTCAAGACAATCTTTCATAGCATTAACTTGCTGCAAAGAAGCGTGGCCAAACAAGATAAGATCGTTAACAGAAAACATATGAGAAATTAAGGGTCCCCCTCGAGAGATTCTAATTGGCTTCCATAAGCCCTTACTGATAACACATGAGCCATTCTCATCCTTTAACCTCTCCAATTTATTATGTCTGCGACGAATCAAGGTGGAAAGATGAAAGAACTTGGTGTTACGATCTCCATCCTTAAGCCAAGTGTTCCTAGACTTTTGGAGCCAAAAAGTCTTCTCCATATCAATAATATAGTTATATTCATAAATAATCTTAGCTTCAAGAAAGACCAACCCTTGCCTGTGAACTACACTGAGATGCTTTTAAATACCTTGCAATCTGACTAATAATCTCCTATTCCTTTGAGAATTTCAGCTTATTAGAAAGTGAGAGGATTTTATCAACCACATTTCCCTCGCTAGCAGTCTATTCCGTAAAAACAATCTGATCAAGCTCAGAATGCTTCAACCATATAGCTTCAAATCTAAAAGGCTTAAGCAAGCTACTCGGGATATAGTTGCTATGAAGCTTAAGCAGGATAGGACAATGGTTAGAATGAGTTCTAGGCAAGTGCTTCACAAACCCTTCCAGGAAAAACATTCTCTAATCCATATAACAAAGGGCTCTGTCAAGCCTACATTAGACCTCATCTCTAAAACCTCTTTTATTCATCCAAGTAAAATTTTGGCCAACAAACTCCAAATCAGTCAGGTTATTATCACTAATCCAATCAGCGAACCTAGAATTGGAAAAGCTAGCACTACCCCATCTTTTCTTAGAACTATAAGTAATTTCGTTAAAATCTCCCAACACCACCCAAGACCCTGAAAAGCAGCTTCTCAAAATACTAAGATAGCCCCAAAGGCTTTTCTTGATGCAAAAACTCGAATTAGCATAGACAACAGTAAAGACCCAGCAACTATAGTTCGCAGCAACAATAGCAGTAATGATGTGTTTGGAGCTAGCCATAACTTTAAGTGTAATTTTGTTGCTATTCCAGAGTAATCAAACCCCTCCCGAGAAACCAACAGCTTCCACAATAAAACTGTCCGAAAAGCCTAACCTTTTAATAACTCTGGCAGCTTTAGGACCACTGATACACAGTTCCAAAATAGCAAAAATATCGAAGGAATGAATACTCATAAGATCTGTAATAATCATATGGAATCCTTTCTTACCAGCCTCTCTAACATTCCAGACACAAATCATCAAGCAAACAAAATAGGGAAAGGGAAGCACACTTAGGAGAGACTACTGTTCCAAGGTAACTTTCATAGCCTCCTTCAAATGAGAGGCCACTTCCTCAAAGGAATCAACAGCTGAAATATCCACACAAAGGGCAGTAGGCATATGATCAACAACGGTAGAGCAATCTGCATCCATCAATTCCCGAGGCTATCCATCCGAAGCCATCTCATCCACCATGTCTTGATGCAGTAACTGGAGAACCTGAGCGTCCTCCAAAGTCTCCTCTATAGCATTATCCAGATTCTGCAGAGGAGAAGGAGAAACATGTTTCTTCTCAAAGTCAGCCTCATTGTTGCTCTGCCAACCACCTTTGGCAGCTTTAAGCTTCACATTCAACTTAATACCTTGTTTAATTGTACCCACACCCGAAACCGAATCCGTAGCTTTGCTCAGACCCACTTTGCGTTGAGGTAGATTGTCTTTCAGAAGAAAAAGATGAGTCATTTAATTAATGCAAGGAGTTTTAAAATATCTTATCAATAAATCAATAATTTTATATACTAAACATTCCGTTCATTCTCTTTCAACGTTTAAATAAAAAATAATTGCATGTCTTATTCATTTGTTAGGATTTAATTTGAATTCACTTGAGTTTTGAATTATCTTGCAATGTTCGATTATAAACTACTAATAACTTTTGGGGGAGAAAACTTTTTTTCTTATACACAAATTTATTATATTAGATCAAACCTAAGAAGAAATTAGTGTAATTCTTCTAAATTTAAATAAAACGTTTTATTTAAGGGTTGAGATTTATTTATCTTCAATTGTTCTGTGTAAATTAACGAAAAAATATAGTAAATTAATCTAATTTGTTAAATACATTTATAGACTGAAAAGGGAAGATCCAAATTTTATTTGATTTTTTTATAAGAAGAAATTCATTAATGAGAAATCAATCCAACAAACTAACAATAATTTTGTTATTGATAGTCTAGATGTCCTACCTAATAATTTTAAGTAGTCTAGGAACTACTTATTTTGTTTTTGAAAGGGTAATTATCAATTTACTCGAAATTAAAATTTACAGAAATTCACACTGAACTCCCTTAGCGTTAAGTTTGACTATTAAAAAGTAGACTCGAGTCTTCCCTGGTTTGCGATCCATAATGGATCCACTATAGATCTCTCCCTTCTTCTTATACTTTTTCTATTTTTCTAACAATCAACCTTCCTTTTTAACAGTCAAACTTAATGACAAAGGGAGTTCAATGTGAGTTTCTATAAATTTTGGTTCCGAATATATTTTAATAAATCTTAAATAAGTTTGATATTATTTATTATAAAAAAAATATTAATAATATTAATTTGTGTAGAGCCTTTGATGTAGACATTGATTATATATATATATATATATATGTTACGTTAGAGATACATATTTATAAAAAAAAAATAATAATTTATTTTTGAGTATAGGATGTTGATACATATTAATTAAGTTTGAATTTATTTTTTTTTTTTAAAAAGTCAAGGAAAAAAAATGTGAATAGTGGTTCTAGTTGTCATAGATAATGGTATCGTGTTTGTAGTAATACAACGATAAGTTGTTTAATTAATCATGTTAAAAATCCTACTATCTTAGCTCACTTGTTAAAATTGTTTCGTGTTTTTGTTATGTTCACAAATTGTGTAAAATCTTGCCATTTTATTGGAATCAAATTTCGCTTACCCTAGCGTGCAAGTTTTGGTTTATATTTATTGTAAAAAAAATACATTTTATTTTACTAATTAATCTTGACCATATATTATTATTAATAAAAATCTCATATTATAAAATTAAAATTTTAAACTATAAAAGCAATATTATATAATTAATTAATTACATTTATTCACACGTTAACTAATATAATTTAATTGAATATATATATATATATATATATATATATATATATATATATATATATATATATATATGGATGGCAATGCCTTCTACATTTCCTTATGTAAAGCGTAATAATAGTCCTCGGTGATAATTAACACGAATTGATTCTCCGTAGCTTAGAGGTTGAAATCAAGCATATAATTAAATTGGATTCGACAAGAATAACATCTTTTAAATGAATCTATCACGTTCATTACTTATGATTTGTTGATTGGAGTTGAAATTTCATGCGAGTAAAAAATAATATTAATTATAGATCAAGTGGGTGTTCATCTTCGGAATTCACATTAGTTGTGAATAGAGATGTACCATAATAGAGGTTAGGTTGAGCTCAAGCACACCCTGATCCATTTTAATTTTTTTTCCATAAAAGTAAAAAATTGCTTTTATACCAAAATACCATCATTACTTCTGGTATGATGGGATCAACTAGCGATCTCAGCCCGTAATCCTAAAATACCTACCAACGTGCTTAAATCCCCTCCGATAAATAGAAGACTTTACCTCGAAATTGGAGGTTCATGCATTAACACTCTAATCTTCTCTAATTAATATAAATATTCTAATTCTCAGTCGAGCCTATGATATACGTTGACAAGTCAATTGAACAAAAGATTGTCTCGACCTCAACCTTATACCATCTCACTCCTGGTTCCAGCCACCATGTCTAATCTTCAGCTCTACGATCAAACATTTGATATCAACCATTACGACCAGACGGTTTACATCTACAATACCAACACGAGGTTTGTATACCCTACAATCTACGTCATCTCACCTACGACCCTCCACTTGGCTCCCAACGTTGACATACAATTTGCTTTTATTTTTATGCTCTACTTGTTCTACATAATATCATTTCACAATATACTTACTGACTTGAGTGTTGGAGTTCATTTAGCTGGCACTACTCTAATAACTCAAGTGTTCTACGTTCATTGTTTCTGTTTGGCAGGCCATTGGTTCTACCTTCAAATGAACACATAGATCTCAATATCTACAATCATCGAGGTTCAAATAGAAAACTTATTCTAGCCCCTTATAATGTTGAATCCTAGTTACGTCCTAGGCTGTAGGGATTTACGTCCTACCGTACACATTTACTAGTATGTATAAAGAGTTATCTCTCTATTATGTGAAAGTAGATATCTGAATCGTATATATAGTAATTAGAATAGGTAGATCTTAGTAAACATCTAATCCGTTCGATGTCTAACGGAATATGTATATATATTACCAGTAAAAAAATAAATTAAAATATTAATCTTCCTAACATATAATCACATCACATGGGAATCTGGGCACATGCTGAATGCTTTTCAAACAAGTTTGTTATATTAAGAAAATGATTAATTGTTGTAACCAGCTGTTGTTTTATGAAATTGAGTTAATTATATGGAAACATGGAAGGATGATTTCAAGTCAACGAGGGTTGTTATTAATTACTATTAATGAAGAAATTGAGCAAATTATGTGATTGTGAGGTTTGACCAAAACCAGGTTTATAGGGCCATAAAATAATTTAATTAGGACCTGTTTGATAGTGATTCTATGATTTAGATTTTTAGAAACATATAAAACTACATATAGGACCTGTTTGATAGTGATTCTATGATTTAGATTTTTAGAAACATAAAACTACATATTACAGTAGTTTTTAACAAATTAATTCACTGCAATTTTTCAAACTGATTCTGCAATCATAATAGTCTCCCTCTCTCGGAGATTGGTTTGGTTTTGGAGGACATCGTTCAGTCCTCAGTTGGCGGCTGGATTCGCTCCTTCACCTTCACGCCACGTTTGGCAAATCAGGGTGCTCACTGCCTTGCTCAACTTCGATGCTCGCTTGTTGATTTTTCTGTTTAGTTAGAGGATTATCCCATTTCTATTACTACTGTAATTCTGAACAATTCCAGATTTTTGAGTGAATGAATTTGCTTCCCTTCAACAAAAAAAAAAAAAAAAAAAAAGAATTCACTGCAATTTTTCAAATTTGTTTTTTCAGATTTTTGTGTTGCATTAACAATAACAATAATAATATTAATGAATCATATAATAACTTGAATCTGACACCTCCCCTCTTAACTCAGTTACTTAGGTGGTATGCAGATTCTCTTTCATTTTAGTAGTGGTTGTTTAAATTCCACAATATATATTTTACAAATATGTATGAGGAATTTTCCTGACAGTTCCTAACAAACCCTTGATTTTAAAAGATAAAAAACATTGAGTCCAGCCACTTTCCTAGCAAAAAGTTGAAGTTATTAGATTGTAACTTCCAATGGTATATATACCATTCTCATGGATTGTATGTTTTTACTATGAGATTCATATTCATATTCACCATATCAAACTTTACATATGGATTTTTCTAGCACCCAGAGGGCAAAGCGGTCAATTTGTCTTCCTTTTCATATTCCACTCCACATATTTGCACGCTTGATTTCACACATCGCAATTCACAGACAATAGAAACATTAATCGGGAAAATATCATGAATTTGAATTTTGCAAATTGTATTGGTAATAAATATACTTTTTGAATATATTTTGAACTGCTTCTATTGGAACAGGGAAAAAAAAAGAAAGAGAAAAAAAAAACCTTGCTGTCTTTATGATAATATGTAAAAAAATCTTTTTCGAAGACTTAAAAAAAAAAAAAAAAACTTATAAAATGATTCTGAGTTCTTAAAATTATGGACATTTTTTTTTTAAAGGTAAAGAAGTCTTTTTTTTTTTTTTTTTACATACTAAATATTACTAGATTCAATAAGTACCCTTACTACTAAATCAAATTGGGCAACACAATCAATACTTTTTTTTTTTTTTTAAATCTGACTCCTTACATATCAGATAAATATCGAATCCTACCGATATAAACCTTTATTAGCAAGAACCTGACATATTTCTCTTTTTAAAATTAAAAAAAAAAAATTATATCACAAATTAAATGCATCCACATAAGTCGTATTTTCTGGATCAATATTGTCTTTAAAGGCTTCATTTTAAGAAGCAACAAGCAGGCAATTAACATGAAAATAGATAGATAAATAAATAAATAGAAGGTAATCTCTCTCTTTTAAGTCAACATTTCTAAACTTAAAAGAGAGACATTACTTAATATTTATTTCCATTTTAATTAAAAACCATTAGAATCAAATTATATGATTCCCATACATAAAAATCAGTAATTAAATTATTATATTCCTAAATTAGTACATTTCTCACATGCTTACAATTGGTTCAATAAATTAGTACACCTTTCTGGCGTTTTACAATTACGCAACAAGAAGAAAAATACACAAACAACTCAGAACATTAAAACCAATAAAATTCAATTTCTACAGATTTTTCTGGTAATCTTTTTTCTCTTTCGAATATAATAAGAGCAAATTAGCAGCTTAAAATCTGGAACAAACAATTTTTATTCTATTCAAGCCACTCAGTTGCACACCACGAGTGGCTTTAATGAATTTGGATTCTCTATTGATCTAAGTATCTACCCAACTTGTGTAATGTTAGTGATTGATTGGTAAGAACAAAGAGAATATATCTACTTATATGTATATTAATGTTACATTCTAACTAACCTTCCATTGATGTGTCACAAGATCTTTAAAAACCTATACAAAAAGATCAAGCGCAGAAGGAAACACCAACTACAAATACACGAGGTTGACTGGTTTTTCAGAGACAGTACCAAAATGTTACATCCAAAATTATATGTCTACAAGACTACTGATAACCTATCAGTTGCCACCAACTTGCCTCTTCCACGAGTCTTCCACAATCAGTTCATCAACTCCCCAGTCTTCGTAACTGGTAAAACAAAATCCATAGAGAACTACGTCAAAATATGAGGAAACAATAAATGTAAATACAAAACACATGGCGAGAGCACTGGGCGGACCTTTATAGCGATGTTTTTGCAGTTAGTTGTTCAAGTTAATATTAAGCAGATTCAAACCATTTTTGCTGAATTAAAACTAAAAGGGATCTTTTTTTTTTTCCCATTTAACACTTAATGGGTAAGTTGTTTTTTTTTGTTTTTTTTAAAGTGATCAAACAACTTAAAAATACTAAAAAATAATTTAAAATACAAGGTTAAAATTCTGACTTAATTATAATATTTTATACCATAATTTACAATATTGTTTCCATGATTATCATTATTATATTAATATATTTCTAAATTTATCTTTATTTAGATGTTTCGGTATTAAAAAAAATAATCAACACTTTTATTTAGTAGTTAGAAAGAAAAAAACAAACATATCATTCAGATTTCAGTCATTGTTTTTTTTTTTTTTTTTAAGGAGATACAATTACAATATTAATAACTGCCGGGACCTGCCGACATTAATCACTAAATGCGCGACCCGGATATCTACTCCCATAAAGGGAGAATACTACTCCCACAATAACGGAAAAAAAACTACCCACAAATGCTGGTAAATGTGCATGGTGGGAATCGAACTCCTCACCACTAAGGTGGGAGGGAGGTGCACTAACCACTTTACTACAAGTGGATGTGCTTTCAGTCACTGTTCAGTTTTTAGAAAAATTCAAACCTATTCAGTTTCAGATATAAAAAAAAAAAAAAAACAAACGACCCAAGTAATTGTAGAGCTTTAAGATCTCACCTTCCATCAGGTAGGGAGCGGCGAATTGTGAAGGGGATTTTACGCTCACGAAGCTCCTTCATAGCAATCTATGAAATTGGCAGGATGCAACATTATAAAATTGTATAGCATGAAAGGCACACTATGGTACTAGTATAATGGGAGAGCTCCTCTCTATTATGTAGCAACTTGTTAATAAAATAGAATAGCAAAAAATCATAACAATGTTTCTAGACAAATAATGCCCTTCTAAAATATTGAAACAAAGAGAATATCTGAAACAGAACGAGCACAACGAAAAATAACAATCGCAGAAAAGAAGTCCCGACCCTGTAGCGTGGCCCAACAATTCATTGGAAAAAAAAAGTAGCAAAGGGAAGTGGCACTGTGGCAGCACCAACAAGGGTAGAAAGCAGTAAAAAAAAAACCTAGAAAAGTAATTAAAGTAGGTGCAACCAAGGTGAAATACAGACACCGAACAAGAGTGCATGCTTCAGCTTGAATATGCTTTTAAAACATTAAAACAAGAAAAGACCCAAAAGACATTTTCCCAGGTAGATAAGATATAAACAATAGGATATGAGCGCATAATTCTAAACAGACCAACTAGTTAAAAACTTTGGAAAAGTTCAGCTGAACAATGTATCATGAGAACAAGTGTCTACAAAGAGACTACATGAGAGTTTCAGGCACATCCCAAACATATGTCTACATTCACCGTCTAAAATACGCACGCACTTCTCTATAAACAAAAGCAAACCTTCTCCCAAAGCTGATCTGGGAAAATACTAAAGTTGATCATAGGCAAAAGGCCAGACGAGCATAATAATCTTTCAAAGCACAGAATAATAAGAAAAACCCTCGATGTAATACACTTCTAATAGGCATGTCGTGTGAAATTAACATGGGCACAAGGAAAACATTAGTTCAGAATTTACTTTTTGTATTCAATAAAGTGACTATAAAACCAAGACATGTAAACATGCATGTTGTATATGATAGATAATGAGGAAATAGAAGACTAGAAGAGATCTATTCATAAACGTTTACTCTCAAAGAATGTTACCTCAAGTGGATCAGTCTCACCCTCCAACTCAACCATCACAGGAGCATTCATGCTGCTCAGCCAAAAAGGAATTATTATCATCTAAACTGAATATATATATATATATAAGGTACACCCAAAAAGAGCTAACCAACCTGATTTGCAGAGCTCGGGTACCCAAGATTCTGGCACGCTCATATTTGGTCATATATTTCGATGTTTTCCGAATTACCTCTTTCTGTTGCTGTTCTTCTTTTTCCTCAGTTTCAGTAGGTTCCACTAGAACTTCTTCATCATTATTGTCATCTACATCTTCCTCAGCACCTTCCTGTCATATTAGCAAAGTTCACATTATTTTATCAACAAGAATTAAAAAAAAAAATATATCGTTGCATTTTTTTAGCAAGCTAAACAAAAGTAACGACTTCTTACTTCAATCTCAGGCTCTGCTGGCTCATCTTCATATCTGCCACCAGAATTTACGCACATCAATTAGGTCACAGCCCAACTAAAAGGGCAATACACATAAGGTTACAACAGTATCGCTACATAAAGGATGGTTAAGATTACTGTAACAGAACCAAATCAATATACATTGCCATATCTAAGATGATGGCTTGCCAATCCATGAATATACTACATATAATGATTAACAGATGCAAAATAACGGTAATTGCAACAACCCACCCGACACAAACTGAGGATGTGGGGCATCCTCATTAAATTTGAACACTGTAAAATGGGTTATCAATCTAACAGAGTAGCAAACACAATAAAGATTCTAAAGTTATTGTTTACAATTACAACACCCTAACAAACCATTCAATTTAGCCAAAATGAAACAAGTTTTCACAACACAAAACATTTTAGAATCAGAAAAACAAATATACATGCATGACGTTTTGAAGAAAAATCAGAAATTGACGTGGGCAATGACTCCTAAGTTCGATAAAATTATAAAAACATAGAAAATCCACAAATTCTTATGATTTCGATTTCATCAGAAACAGAAACAAAACAAATAGAAGAAATGAAACCCTAACTCAGGTGTCTATAAATATACAAATATATGTACATATATATATATATAGAGAGAGAGAGAGAGAGTGAAAGAGGACGAACCCCATGTCCATATCATTGTAATCTTCGTCGGCCATTATTGAAAGTGAAGTTTGGTTGATCTTCTTTAGTTGGTTTCTCTTCTGCTGCTCTGTTTTTCTGGTTCTAAAACCCTGACAGAGAAAACTGGTCTCGAGAATTCTCTAGAGGTTCTACGAAAATTTAATTTCTGACCCTTAGAATTTACCTTTATTACACTACGATACCAATTGCATAATCTTCAATGGATTGGATTGGGTCCAATGTCCAACCCATTGAGAAAATTATCATGAATTCATTATTATTAAGAGGAAGTTTGCATTTTTAATTTTTAGTCACATGAGTACTTTCATGTTTTTAATCACATGATTTATGGATAAGATGAGGTTGGTCCAGTGATTTGACCCTCACACTTATACTTATGAGATTGTGAGTTTAAGTTGTATTCCTCTTCAAATTCCAAACTAAACGGTGAAATACATATTTTATGTTTGTCTTTATTTCATATTTTAAACAAACGTGAAATCACATTATATTTAATGTTTGTTTATGTATTCATGTTGCACGCCAACGTGAAATACAGCTACAATGTGAAATACTATATCATAAACTCTAGCTTTGACAAGTTCTGGGCAATCTAAATTTGAGCATATTAATATACAAATTTTATTTTAGACACAATGAAGCGAGCTCAGGGGAGGGACATGAATTCCTACTACCGCCCCATTTTCAGACAGGACAAATCCCTCCCCAAAACCGGCCCATCCCTAATAAAAAAAAAAAACTAAATTCTGTCATGGCCCAATCTATTGTTGATCCGGTGCCCTCAGAGAACGCAGCAATTAGTTTCTTACAATTCCTCACAACACATAGGCCATGTTTGTTATAAAGTACTAACTTATGATTGGACTATTTTTGTGCCCATTTAGTCTTTAGGTCATATCCAATCATACTTTATTTTTTTTTATTAAAATGAAGACTCCAAATAGAATATTTTAAGAATATTTCATCTCCATAAATTCACAACTCCAATCATACTCTCTTTTACAATCTTCAAATAATAAAATATTATTATTTGTTTACTTTATAATTTTTTTTTTTAACTTTCTCTTAATTATTTTACATAATAATTTACACATATAATATATTTACATCAAATTATTTTTGAAGTTTTAAAGTTCAATACTTTTTTTGTTGGTTTTAATTTAATGTTTTATGTATTTGTTTTGTGGTTATTAGTTATAATATTTTATGTTAATGTAATTGTTTTTGTTTTACTAAATTATTTTCAGTTAATTATTATATTAAATTGTAATTATATATATATATTGATTGAAGCTTTCAAATAATTTAATTTTTAAAAAAATAATTATTGTTCATTTTAAAAATAATTAAAATATAGTCAATATTATACTGACTTAAAAGATCTCAATAAAATATTTCTAATGATATAATTTTTATGCTAATTACATTTATAAATAAAAAGTTATAATAAGTTAATTGAGTTTAGTTAAAAATTTAAAAAGGATATAGGATGAATGAAATTTGTTTAAAGAATGGATGAAAGGGTAATAGTGGAATATATAATGTTAAAAAAGTAATGGAGATTGGAATAATGGATCTCCAAATTGAAAAATCCATTTGTCAATCTTCATTTGATATTTTTTGGAAACAACAATATAGAGTATGATTGGAGATGACCTAAGACATAAAATTTACATTATCAAGTGCTAATTTAATACTCCACTGACCTGACTACACAAACCCACCCCACCCCCTTACCTTTACTAATCCAAGCACTAAAAATAAGGGATTAGTATCTTCTCATAAACTAAGTTTTTCCTAAGTTTTTATAGATATGAAGACATGTGGTACATAACCAATTCAATGGTCATGATTTAACTCTTTCATTTTTCTTCTTTTTACTAACCCAAAACATCAACGTTTCATCTGCAAACAAACAAACAAACAAACACTCCAAACTTCTCTCCCTTTCTGCAACATTTTTCCAAACAAATAAACGCTTTATTTTTTATTTTATTCCCGCCACAAACGTTCACTACAAAAAAACAGCTTATCCACTATGGGCGCAAGCTTGCTATTAATGCGGCCGTAGTAAATAATGCTGATAACGACTACGGGCAGTGCCCGTAGTGGTTATCGTAGTAGATAACTTTTCCACTACGGGCATTGCCCGTAGTAGATAGTTTTTTCTATAGCGGATGATGCCTGTAGTAGATAATCATTTCTACTACGGGCTTCGCCCGTTTTAAATATTTTATCTACTACGGGCAATGCCTGCAAATATTTTAAATATTTTATACAATTCAGATTGGTTTCAATTTCCTGCAAAACATTCTGTAATATTGCAACATAGAATTCTGTACAAATTATAAATAATAATACAATCAATAAAAATTAATATATTTAATTAATTTAAAGAATAAAATCACATAATCATATCATCTTGATTACAAAACATTAAAGTCTTAATGTACTAATAAACATACTATATGACATATTTTGCTGGCCAAATAATAAATGAGTTTTTTGTGTCTTCAAGTATCATGGACTCAGTAGTAGCACGATATAAAAGAATCTTGCTGACCAAAATTTTATTCACACAAACTCTCCAACAATCTGGACCAAGACTCATCTAATGGACCACAGCTTGTGGATCCGTGCAATCAACTTCAGTTTCGGCTACTACCTTTCCATTGCCCATCCAATGTAATAATTTGCACTTTTTCCCTTTCCACTTGAGCCATCCATATGACTTGTAGAAGCCTTAGTAAATGACTAACATTTGCATATAAAATTAAAAGTGACTAAAGGTCAATATATCTCAAGACAATATTTAATTTATTAATTAATAAAGTTTACTCAAATTTACCTTTGCAGAAGTTCCAGCGATATTCATACATCTATTACCTCTCGATAAATTTGAGGCACTTGAATATTGTAGCTTCAAAAACAAAATATAAAATTTCAATAGATATTGAAACTTTATAAACTTATAAAGTTTTAAAGAAGACAAAAATGTTATATATTATTGGATTTTTATGTTATGTACCTTATGCATACTATTAGAAGGAACTCTTCCTATACTATATCCTCTATCATTGGTCTGAAAGCAAAAAGTAAGTAAAATCAATTGAAATATCATTATAAATGAATATAATATTATAAATATTTTACAACACGTTACCTGCATATTGAATACAAAAATTTGCAAGTCTTGAAGTTATTGCTTAAGAGTGTTCAATGAAGTGCTACAATGAGCAGTAGTGTGAATTACAAGTATGTTTACAAGCCTAACTATCAGTGCAACATAAATAATAGCTTCCATAGAATGTTGCCAATCAGGAAAAAATAAAAAAAATTAAAATTATTTTTATATTGCAACCTAATCACATCCACAACAGTTCTCTAGTCATTGGCAAATAGATGTATGATTATGTCTGTAAGATGCAAGTGAAAAAATTTATTTACAAGTGAGCTGCACAAAATTTTAACACATCTAGCAACACAGAAGCAACTATGAAATCAAATTTTAGTTTCTATGTAAAATGAATGATGCCAGTGCCAAGAAATTCAAAGATAGCCAAGATGGAAGCCATGTCTCCAGGGTTTAGAATAAAAGGAAAACTCAAAATTTTTGATGTAAATAAAATTACATAAGGAAATATAAGTAAAAGTTAAAAAGCTACCAGGAATATAGAAAATTAATTCTGTTAATTGAAAAATCAAACCTACAAACCTAAAGAAACAGTTGAAATGCCCAAACACATCATTAAAAATATGATAACGAAACACAGTTCCAGAAACCGATATGATTAGATAAAAGGTTACTGAAAGTAACCTCTTTCAACTCTGTGCTTGGAAGAGGTTCACCGTCAATATCACATGGTTGATAGCTCATTGATTCATTCCACTTCCCTGTCATCAATATCTTAGGCTCCTCTGCTGCATTATAAATGTATTCGTCCACTTCATATCGATTAGCTCTACAGTAAAAAATATATATATATGTATAATTGGTGAATATTTGTAGATTGTAAGTGGAGACTAAAATTCATTTAGGCATATTGCAGATGCAAAGACGATTGTGAAACAAATTTTAATAAAAATGGGGACAGAATGAGCTTTACAAAACAAAGTCGTAGATTGCAGCAGTGGGCAGAATAATTTAAATTATTAACACATCAAATTGTTAACATTGACATCCTCAAGAGCAGATACTATAATAAATTCCAGTGGGCACATAACTTAAAAGGGATATGTTAATACCCAAACCAACCACATGCTTGAAAAAGTAGCACAACTTTGTCCCTTGTAGTCAAATTTGTTAAGACCATCTCCCCTGGTGAATCAACCCAAATCCGTCCAAAAATCAAATTGTTAACCTTGGTGGGAGGTGGAACCAAATCTAAGACCACACCATCTATTTTAAGAGTCACCCATGTTATGCAAATAATAGAAACTACATGAACATAAAGATCACTTACAAGCTTGGAAACTCAATAAAATATAACTGAGAGAAAATTGTTAACATCAATAGAACTTCATAGAGAATACAAAATATAATAAATGCCCATATAAGAAGAGAAAACGAGTTCAAGTCAATTATTCAGATAATTGATGAATAATTGAAGTATACATACACATTTTTGTTATACTTCTTTTTTGGCAAACCAGAATTATTAGGCAACAAAAATCGAAGTGGGGGGCTGGCCGCTATCGCGCTGGGCGTGCTCGAGCTGGTGCTGGGCACGCGGTGCTGGTATCCCGCAGCTGACGTACGCGCTGGTGCTGTGAGCATTGTGGGAGCTGGGCGCGCTGGAGGTGGAGGTGGTGGTGCTATACGCGCTGGAGGTGGTGATACAAGGGGCGGCTGGCTGTGAAATCAAGAGGAAAGGGGAGTGGGGGGTACCTACGGCAGAAGGGAGAAAAAAAAAAAGAATAAGTGTTAGGGTTCCAAAGTGTAACCCGATAGTGGAGAAAAAAGAGAGTATCTACTACGGGCAATTATGGGCCCGTAGTGGAATCCTTATTCTACTACGGGCTCAAGATGCCCGTAGTGGTTACATGACTTTCTACTACGGGCCTTTAAAAGCCCGTAGTAGATATATTAATAAAAAACGGGCCTCCTTTGCCCGTAGTAGATAGACTTTAGTGGATAGCCTTTTTTTTTTTTTTTTGTAGTGGTTGGTAAGAATCCACAAATCATGCATTTATTCTCTGATTAGTAGCACCCATCAAAGAAAGCTGAAATCTTATAAGTTTTTATTTTTTATTTTTTTGGATTGTGGTTGTTTGTTTTTGTGACAGTTAGTTTATGGTGGTGACAAAGAGAATTAATCAGAGGTATGTGTTTCAAATTCTCTTTTTTTTTTTCCTTCATTCAAATTCTTGTTCTCTATCAAAGGAGGATTCATTGAATTTATAGTTTATGTATTAATTTTTTTATTCTATTTCAATATTTATAGTTGTAACTAAGTTTTTTTACTCTTTAAGTTTTTTTGCAAAACTTCTAATTGTACTGGTAAAATGGCTACAAATGATGCTTACTCGAGATGTTTAAGTGATTCAATATTGAAACCTAGATGTGGTTTGGAATTTGATTTGGAGAAAGCAGCATATGATTTCTATAATATGTATGGTCGAAATGTCGGATTTAGCATTAGAAGAGAGTCATATGGTAAGAACAATAAAACTGGTGAACTCACTTCAAGGACATTTGTTTGCTCTAAACATGGTTTTCGATCAAATGATAAGAGAGATTTTTTGACAATAAAACCTAGAGCACAGACAAGGACCGATTGTGATGCTCAAATGTCAATTAAGTTAAAATAGGCAGAAAAATAAATTTTTTGTTACTCATTTTGTAGAAGGTCATAACCATCCTTTAGTACAAGAAGAGTGTACCCATATTTTACCTTCTCAGTGAAACATAGCTACTTCACAAGCAATTGAAGTTGATTTAGCAGAAGAATCAGGAATTACACTTAAATCTTCTTATGAGTTAATGGGGAAGCAAGTGGGTGGAAGACAGTCTCTTGGGTACACAAAACAAGACCAAAAAAACTACATTAGAGCAAAAAGACAAAAAAAATTGGCATATGGTGAAGTAGGATGTTTACTGAATTATTTTTCTGATCAGACACAAAAAAATCCATCATTTTTCCATTCAGTACAGTTAGACAGTGAGGAGCAAATAACAAATATTTTTTGGGCTGATGCTAGAATGATCATTGATTATGGTCAGTTTGGAGATGTTGTGAGTTTTGATACAACTTACAAAATTTATAAGGAAAATAGGCTATTTGCAATTTTTGTTGGTTTGAATCATCATCGAGAAACAATTGTATTTGGGGCAGCTTTAATGTATGATGAGACTACTGATTCATTCATATGGTTGTTTGAGAAATTTTTACAAGCAATGTCTGGAAAGGCTCCAAAATCTATTTTTACTAATCAAGATGCTGCAATGGTAAAAGCTCTTACAGTTGTGATGCCTGAAACTAACCATAGACTTTGTATGTGGCATATGATGCAAAATGCTTTACAACATGTAAGTGGTATGCTCAGAGGACCTGGTGGAGTGAAGAGTGTATTATCAAGATTTATGGATAATATTGAAGAGGAAAGTCAGTTTATAACAGAGTAGAATGACATGCTTGATGCATATGGTATGTGTCACAAGATAATTTTCTACTTAGAATTTTCCGCACCGTGCTGGCACTAAACAACCCTGTTTAGTCAACCAATTTCTCGCACACCCTCGCTAGTAAGCGTGCTAGTGTAGTTCACACCTCAACGCAACACACAACACCGCGCACACAAGCACTGCTCGACCAAGCTGCCGCACACAACAACCTGTACACAACAGCCCACACTCTGGCATACAACGTGCTGTAATTCTCGCCCACTGCCGCACACTCCTGCACACACGCACACAGAAATGTAGGAACAAGAATAACACAATAGCCTTAGGGGAGACCACTCCCAACCTAACTCACATTTATTAGCAATTTAAGAACACTGATTACACAATGCTTGCAGGATCACCACATTCTTGGGTCTCTGCATAAAATACATCACAATATATATTTTATGTAAGGTACACATACACACCAGCAGTTAATAGCCCTAACTGCTCAAGGCCTAGCTAACACCTGTCAGCCATCTATCAGATTTACTAGGCATACTGGCACCACCTAGCATGCAACAGCACTCCAGCCCAAGCTTGCTGGCACCAAGGCACTACTTTGCCCATAACCACCCGCAACTGCCTCGCACATGCTACCTACCCACATGCGCGCGCCCGCACATGTGCCCTCATGCGCCCGCCAACGCACACCTGTGCCCACATGTACGCACACACACATTCCTCTGTACGTGTGTGTCACACACATACGCCACAGCCTACATCCGTGCTCAAGGAAATCAGTCCACACAGCACTCCATCAGCCAACACAGCCCATTGTGCCACTCATGCCCCCACGGTTGCCTATTTCCAAGCCACATACTGCATCCGCCTAGCAACATCTGATTCTACCGCAAGGTCATGCCACCCAACATGCCTTGTGTTTACTTGGTGCCACTCCACCAAGCCATGATCCATGCTCCTAAATAGGGGTGTTACAGACCTCCCCTACTTGAGATAGCCGATACCCTCGTCGGGAGGTTCTTCAAATACCTCTGTATTAGATCTTCAAACTACCACAAAGTAGCCCCACGCTCCCATGTAGCCTCAGACTCAGTCTCACCTTTCCATTGTACCAGATAGTCTGTTCTCTAGTTCAGCTTGCTTTCACCCACACTTCGGTGATCCAAAATTTTCTTAACATGTTTATCAAATTCTTTTCGAATCACCAGAGGTGCCCTTTTCTATTGAACCCTGCTAGATTCAGCCCTATCTTCATGAAAAAGCTTCATAAAACTCACATGAAAGGTTGGATGGATCTTCAACCTGTCAGGTAATGCCAACCTGTAAGCAACACTGCCAACCCACTCCTTAACCACAAATGGCCCATCATACCTCTGTATTAGTCCTTTGTGATACATGCGATCGGTGATCTTCTTTCATATTTGTGGAGTAAGCTTCAACAGAACCTTGTCGCCCATATTGAACTCTAAAGGCCAACGATTTTTGTCAGCGTACTTCTTTATCCGCCTAGCTGTCTTCGTCAAACTCTCAATGGCACACTCTATCAGTTCTGTTTTATCTCGTGCGAACCTGTATGCTGCTGGACACAAACCCTGGTCCTTATGTTGAGCCACTTCCAATGGAGTAAGGGGCTGAAATCCCATGCACAATTCTACTGGACTCATCCCTGTTGCTGAAGATCTATGCAAGTTGTAGCAAAACTGTGCCACATCAAGCAACTCCACCAAGTTTCTCTGACTTCAGTCACATAATGCCTCAAGTACTCCTCCAAGAGCGCATTAATTCTCTATGTCTGCCCATCTGTTTGTGGATGGTTTGTTGTGGAATACTTTAACTCAGACCCCATCAGTTTGAAAAGGTAGATCCAAAACTTGCCTCTGAACCGAGCATCCTTGTCATTCACAATGTCTCCTGGCACCCCAAACCACTTCACAACATTCTTGAAGAACAGCTTTGCTGCTTTGTCTGCTAGGCATGCATGAGGAGTAGGGATAAATACTGCATACTTCGAAAATCTATCCATCACCACTAGGATAGACCTTGCCCCATTAATTGCTGGAAATCCCACAATGAAGTCCATAGAGATAGACACATATGGTTTCTCTGGTATAGGCAAAAGCTGCAGCAACCCGGCTTGCTTCTTTCTTTCTGTTTTGTCAAGCTGACAAACCAAACAAGTTTTCACATAGGCCTCAACATCTTCATACATTTTCGGCCAATAGTAGCTTCTGGATAACAAAGCCACCATTCTTTCCACACCTGGATGCCCTGCCCATTGCGGGTCATGTGTCTCCTTCAATAGTTCATGCTTTAATCCCCCACTATTAGGGACATATAATCTACTGTCTTTGGCATACAACAGATTATCTTCCACCCAGTATCTTCGAACTAGCCCATTTACCACCTTCTGTCTCAGTTTGGTGTAGGATACATCAACTTCTGCTTGTTGCTTCAAACGTTCCAGAAAGGTAACCTGCAATACTGCTAAGGTAGCAACATATCCTTGCACTTCCTTCATGCTCAAAGCATCAACCACCTGATTCTCACGGCCAGGACGAAGCACCTAAATAAAGTCAAACTCTGCCAGAAACTCATGCCACCACGTCTGCTTAGGAGTCAGCTTTTTTTGTGTCTTGAAGTAGGTGTTCGCTACATTGTCAGTCACCACTGTAAATTTGGTGCCCAACAAGTAATGTCTCTATGTGTCAAGACAATGTATCACTGCTGCCATCTCCTTCTTGTGGGCATAATATCTCTGTTCAAAATCCTTCAACTTCTTACTCTCAAATGCCACTGGGTGCCTCTTTTGAATAGAAACTCCCCCTAGAGCTCTATCTAATGCATCCGTATGCACCTCAAAAGGTTTCTCAAAGTCCGGAAGACTCAGCACAGGCTCAGAAGACACTGTCAACTTCAGTTTCTCAAACGCTGCTTGACATGCATCTAACCATACCCATTTGCAGTCTTTTTTCAACAGATCAGTCAACACACTCACATTTTTTGAATACTCCTCAATGAAACGCCTATAATAGTTGGCTAGGCCTAAAAATGACTTTAAATAAGCAACCTTAGTGGGAGAAAGCCAGTCTAGAATGGCTCTAATCTTCCTCTCGTCCATCCTAATTTTTCCCTTATTGACCCAATGCCCTAAGAACATCACTTCCTGGCGACAAAACTCACACTTCTTTTTTTTACATAAAGCTTATGTTCCCTAAGTTTGGAAAACACTTGCCTCAAATAAACTACATGTTCAGCCAAAGAATCACTATAAATGACTATATCATCTAAATACACAACCATAAACTTATCTAGGAACTCATACAACACATCATTCATTAAATTGCAAAATGTGGCAGGTGCATTTGTTAATCCAAAAGGCATAACCATAAATTTGAACGACCCATACCTTGTCACACAAGCGGTCTTTGCTTCATCACTCTCAGCAACTCTAACTGCCAATATCCAAACCGCAAGTCAAGCTTGGTGAAATAAGAAGCCTTCGAGAGCCGGTCAAACAAGTCCGCTGCATGTGGCACTGGATACTTGTTCTTAATGGTCACCTTATTTAATGCCTTGTAATCCATACATATCTGCATTGATCCATCTTGCGTTTTCTGAAACAGCACAGGAGCACCATAGGGCGTCTTTGAAGACTGCATAAGACCTGCCTCCAACAGCTTATCCAACTGCCTTCGTAACTTTGCCAACTCACAAGGTGCCATTCGGTAAGAGGCCTTAGCTGGTGGTTTCGCCCCAGGCTCCAGCTCTATCTTGTGATCACTGGACCTCCTAGGAGGAAGTTCCTTCGGAAGTTCTGCCGGCATAACATCAGCAAAATCATCCAACACCTCGGCCACCATATCAGGCACTTCAACCACAAAATCTGGTTTGATCTGCATTAGTGCCGCTACATAGGTAGTCTACCCCCTCTTCAAGCCCTTCTCAAGTTGCTTTGCAGAGATCTCTACCCCTTTGCCCTTCTTACTGTCTCGAGTTCCACTCTTCTCAGTTTTTATAAAATAAGGATTTTGCTCATCCTCTATAAAGATACCTCGAAGGTAAGGCACCAATGTAACCTTAGCCTTCACAAAGAATTCTATGCCAAGAATTAAATCAAAGTCATCTAGAGACACTACCATCATGCTACAATTTCCCTGCCATGATCCCAACCTCAATGTTATTTCTGCCATACCATGCACAGACATAGCACTAGAGTTCACTACCTTGATCTGACTCGTACTACCCAACAAATTCAACCCCAATCTGTCTGCCTCTCACCGAACCACAAAGTTGTTAGTCGCCCATATGTCCAACATAGCCTGCACATCCCTGCCATTAACTTATGCAGTAACATACATCAAGCGCTTGCAACAACTCGGTTGCTTCTCTGCCGAAATAGTGTTCAACAGTTGTAAGGAATTTACCCGAAAGAGGCCAGCATCATCTGAATCACCAGTAACCTGGCTAATCAAAGCATTGATTTTCTCCTTCTTCGGACAGTCTTTAGCACGATGAAGACCACTACAAATGAAACATCCCTGTGTCTTCGATTTGTTCTGATTTTGGTCCTTTCCCATAATGGATTCACTCTCTTTCTTTTTCTTCCCATCAGCCCTCTTCTTCCAGTCTTTGTTCTTCACCTTCTTGCCATCAACAGACTTCTTTTTATCGACGCTCAGAGATGAACTGCTGATACAAAAATCAACCAAACCCTCAGTAGCAGCCATAGCCGAAGGAATGTCCTTCACCCCTTACCTCCTCAATTCTGCTTATGCCCATGTTTGCAAACCAGACATGAAGTTGAATAGCTTGTCCTCCTCGGACATGTTCTAAATATCTAGCATCAGTGAACTAAACTCCTTCACATACTCCCTCGCAGAACCAATTTGCTTAAATTTCTTCAGGAACTCCCTTACAAGCCACGAAGTGTTACAAGGTAAGAACTGATCCTTCAATTCCTTCTTCAGCATTTCCCAAGTCTCAATCCTTGGTCTGTCAGCACTAAGGTCGTCCGCCAACCGCGTACGCCACCACAACTTAGCATCACCACTGAGATACATACTAGTGATGCTAATATGTTCTTTCTTAGGAATTATTGCAGCTCGAAAATACTGCTCAATGTCCCACAAGAAATTTTCCAACGCCTTGGCATTTCTACTGCCATTGAAGTGCTTATGCTTAGGCACTTTGATCTTCAAAGAAACATGGCCTTCATCTGTTACACCGAGGCTATTAACCACTCTTCGTAGAATTGCAATCTCATCACTCATAGCCCTCATCTTTTCTATCATAGCGTCCACCATACCAGCCTGCTCAAGTCTAACATTATTGAATCGGACCTCCACATCCTTCAGTATGTCAGCCACAGCTTGTTAGAGATACAATATTATTTTTCCATGTTCGACACTCATGACAAAGAGTTCGGGAACATCTCTAGATGGAGGCTCCCCCACAATCTTCTCCAATCGCCCAATTCTCTCCTTGGCTTCAGCCAATGTCATTTTTCACAGCAAAATCAAGAACAACCCTTTTCTCAACGAGGCTCTGATACCATTGTCACACGGTAATTTTCTACTTAGAATTTTTCGTATTGTCTGGCACTAAACAACCCTGTTTAGTCAGCCAATCTCTGGCACACCCGCGCTAGTAAGCGTGCTAGTGTAGTTCACACCCCAACACAACACACAGCACCGCGCACACAAGCATTGCTCGGCCAAGTTGCCGCACACAACAACCTGCACATAACAGCCCACACTCTAGCACACGTGCTATAATTCTCGCCCATTGCCGCACACTACTGCACACACTCACGCACACAAAAATGTAGGAACAAGAATAACACAATAGCCTTACGAGAGACCACTCCCAACCTAACTCACTTTTATTAGCAATTTAGGAACACTGATTACACAATACTTGTAGGATCACCACACTCTTGGGTCTCTGCATAAAATACATCACAATATTTATTTTATGTAAGGTGCACATACACACCAGCAGTTGATTGCCCCAACTGCTTAGGGCCTAGCCAACACCTGTCAGCCACCTATCAGATTTACTAGGCATGCTGGTACCACCCAGCATGCAACAGCACTTCAGCCTAAGCTTGCTGGCACCAAGGCACCACTCTGCCCATAACCGCCCGTAACTGCCTTGCACATGCTGCTTGCCCACATGCGCGTGCCAGCACATGTGCCCTCATACGCGCGCCAATGCACACCTGTGCCCACATGTGCGCATATACACATTCCTCCGCACATGTGTGCCATACATATACGCCATAACCTGCATCCGTGCTCAAGAAAATCAGCCCACACAGCACTCCATCAGCCAACACAGCCCATTGTGCCACTCATGCCCCCACTGTTGCCTATTTCCAAGCCATATGCTGCATCTGCCTAGCAACATCTGATTCTGCCGTAAGGATATGCCACCCAACATGTCTTGTGTTTGCTTGGTTCCACCCCACCAAGCCATTGTCCATGCCATGGTCCATGCTTTAAAATATAGATGTTACAGTATGCATGATAATGATCGGTTGAAAAGCATTTTTAAGAATAGAAACAAGTGGGCTTATGTATATGTTAAACAAGCATGGTCTGCTGGAATGAAGAGTACCCAACTCAGTGAGAGCTTCAATGCTAGTTTGAAAGATTATTTGAAATCTAATCTTAATTTATCACAATTCTTTATGCATTTTGAGAGAATGGTCAATGACAAACGGTATAAAGAGTTAGAAGCAGAATATGATTCTTGTTATAGGTTGGTTAATTTGAAAATTCCAGTTAAGATGCTGATTCAAGCAAGAGAAATTTACACAAAAGCTATATTTGAACAGTTTCAAGAGCAATTTGTAGAAGATGTGGAATTGAACATCATAAAATGCATTGAAGATGGTGAAGACTCTTTGTATACTGTGACTTTGTATGATTCTTATGGAAATGAAGATGATTGTAGAAAGCGATATGTGAAAAGGGATAGTACTGACATGTTATCTTGTAATTGTCGAATGTTTGAGATAAATGGAGTTTTGTGTAGTCACATCATTAAAGTTTTAAGAAACAACATGAATATAAAAGAAATTCTTGCTCAATATATCTTGAAAAGGTGGATGAAACAAGCTAGTTCTGAATGTGTGCAAGACATGTATGGACGTGAAATTCAAGCGGACCCTAAGTTACAACAAACAAGCCGATACATGTCTTTATATTCTATGTTCATAAGAATATCAAGTAGGGCTTCTAAAAGTGAAAATGCATATAATCTAGCAAATGAGTATGCTAGTAACTTGGCAAAGCTAGTTGAAGACATTTTGCATTTAGAAATGAATGGTAATGAGCAAGTGAAGGACCAAAACTCTCAAGATACCAGTATTGTAGTGGAATGCACTTAAAATAATCATCTTATGAAAGAAAAAGGGCTAAAGAAGAAAGAAACTTGTCGAGGGAGACGTAAATTGAAAAGTAGTTTAGAGGTTTCTTTAGCAAAGAAAAAGAAAAAATCGAATCCTCCTCAACATTCTAAGGTATTTATTTTTTTATTCAATATTACTATAATATTTGTGTTTACGGCTGCATGTTCACATGTATTGTCTTAAATGAATTGTAGGTAGCTTATTTGCTTTCTATGGTCGTCAATAAACATTACAAACTAACAGTTAATGGTCCTTCTTTAGTAAGTTTTCTATAAAATTTCTATTATATCTTATAGCTCTTTCTTTTCTTTTTTCTTTGAATTTATTATATTCTGTAGCTAAATTGATTTTTTTAACAATTAAATGCTTATTATATTTCTTGTACAAATAGGAGTTCCATCAAAAAGTTGTAATATGCCTAATATAAGGTCAGGAACTTCTTATGAACAGTGCCAACAATCAGCTTTCTATGAATGGCATCAACAAAACAACAGTGGGTTTTTGTTTGGAATTCAAGACAATCAAGCTTCTGCTTCAGCTGCTGTGCATTCAATATCATGATTTTATATTGAACAGTCCCAACAAGCTAAGTTCCATTCTTTGCTTCAACAAAATGAAAATGGATTTTCATTTGGAATTCAAGACAGTCAAGCTACTAACAAAACCAACTCAATATAATTGTAACACCCCCTGACCCGACCCTGCTGGATCGACCCAGGGAGCGCTACTCGGGTTTTCAAAACTTTCTCAATTCAATTTATAATTTCAAACCATTTAAAAATCATATCAATTTGTAATTCAAAAAGACTTTTCTAGTGAGCCCATCGAATAAATTCTTCAAACCATTGGAAAAACCACATACTTTATAATTTTAAAACCATTTTCGAGTGAGCCCATTAAAATAAACTTTTTAAAAAAATTCGGCAGAGTTCCGTTTGTTTTTCTGATTTCCCAAAACCTGTTTTTCCACAACTCAAATCAAATACAAATTTAATAACACTTCAAATCTCATTTTCAATCAATTGCGCACTCTGCCGTTTAGTGCGACTTTCCAACAACAGTTTATAAAATAAAACGATTCAGAAGTCAATATTTTCAAACATTCTAAAAATGAAAAACAGAAATCATAAACCAATTTAATTACAAAACAGAATTTTACAAAACGTTTACAAATCTCTGTATATACATGCATATCAATCATAATACACGTCAACATAAATATCTACCCCTGCATTGCAACTCTACTCCTCTGTCTGCAGGAAACTCCTCTTCAGTTTTTTGCCTCTTCAGTATCCCTGGTACCTACGCGTTAGAAACAAAACTAACGCGCTAAGCATATAGCTTAGTGGGTATACACTAAACTCAATTATGAAAAATCATAAATAACCTTTAATAAGAAACAAATCACAATATATATATATATATATATATTTCAATTCTAATCATTTACGAATCAATTTAACTTCAAAATCAAACCATAAAGCAGTTATAATCACATTAACCTCAAGAATAAAATCAACATGTAAAATCAATGAAGAAAGTTACTCAATTCACTTTTCAATTCACTTCAAATCTGGCCCGCTAGAATACTCAACATACTAGGACTGGAATATGGGTCGAACTCCCACCCTAGGACGAATCCTAAGAGTGGTACGTATCTCCCTACTCTAGGACCGAGGGTACGGAACCTAGAGAGGTATATAACTCCCTATCCCAGGAACGAATCCTTAGGAAGGTACGTATCTCCCAAACTCAGGACGAATCCGTGAGGAGGTACGTGTCTCCCTGCCCCTGGATGAATCCATGAGGAGGTACATAATAATCATCAATAGCATATCAATATCGATGCAGTACTGCTCACTGAACCCAGCTGGTATACCAACCTCCTATATCCATTTCTATGTCTAAGTATCCTAGGGCCGTTACGATAAACTATTTTCAATATTCACTATATTTACAATCAACGGAAACATTCGAGTTCAATAACATAAATTTTTCATGGGAAAATCAACATTATTTATACAATAATCGAAAACAAATAATTTCCACGAAATCGAAGTAATGAAAATACGATCAACAATAAAATCATTCAACGAAAATAAAATCAACACATGAGAATGAAAATCTTCGAATAAATCTCAGATTCAAACTAAAAATACTTAATGCTTTTTGTAAAGAGTTCGAAAACGGAGGTACACCAACCGGGATACCGTTTTTCTATCGACAAATCGCGTTTCTACGATTTTCTTTTCCTTTTCCTTTCCCTTTCTCTTTCACCTTTTCTTTCCTTCTTCCTCTCTTCTTCTTCTTCTTCCTCTTCTTCTTCTTCTTCCTCTTCTTCTTCTTCTTCCTCTTCTTCTTCTTTCTTCTTCTTTCTTCTTTCTTTCTTCTTCTTTCTTTCTTCTTCTTTCTTTCTTTCTCTCGGTCTCTCCTCTCTTTTCTCTTCCCTGTCTGTTTTGTGGCTTCTCGCGGAAGCTAAATTTTTTTTTTATATTTTTCGGTCGTCGCGACCTGTGGTCGCGCCACCAGGTCGCGGTACTCACTGGAGCATTTCCACCGCCTTCATTGCGAGCACACCTCGCGGTACCATGGTCGCGCTAGTGGTCGCGTTGCTCACTGCCAGAATTGGACATTTTCATCGCGAGCAGTTCATCGCGATCTGTGATCGCGGTGACTGGTCGCGATGCTCACTGCCAAAAATCACATTTTTCATCGCGAGCAGGTCATCGCGATCTGTGGTCGCGGTGACCAGATCGCGATGCTCACTGCCTCGGTTTTCTTTTTTCTTGCATCCTTTTTGGACCGTTCCATCTGGTCCACCTGGAAATCATAAAAATAAACATACTTTTAATTACATTTACATCCCCTCCAATCACAAAATTTATATTCACATATATAAAATTAATTATCCGAAATCCGGGATGTTACAATAATGTTCTCATTATTTTGACATCATGCTACTGTAACATCCCTAATTTCAAATAAATATGAAAAGTATGGTTGAATGAATTTTGAATATGTGAATATGATATTTATGATTTGAAGGGTGGAAAAACAATGTACGAAGAAAAGGGTGAAAAACTGTGCAGTGAGCACCTCGACCAGTCACCGCGACCAGGGATCAACAGGTTAGTTATGTAATTCAGGTGCTAGAAGATATGCTTAGAAGTTGAGTAATTGATTTCGAAGGAAGTTGGGCGGATCATCTCCCATTGATTGAGTTTGCATATAATAATAGTTATCAATTGAGCATAGCTACGGCACCATATGAAGCATTGTATGGAAGGAAATGCAGGACACCTGTATGCTGGACAGAATTGGGAGAAAACAGGTTAGTAGGCCCAGAATTGATCAGGCAAACTGAGAAAAAGGTAAAGATTATTAAGGAAAGACTGAAAGTTGCATCTGACCGACAGAAATCATATGCAGACCTGAAAAGAAAGGAGAGAGAATATGAAGTCGGTGAAAAAGTTTTTCTGAAAGTATCTCCATGGAAGAAAGTGCTCAGATTTGGCAGAAAAGGGAAGTTGAGTCCTAGGTTTATTGGCCCATATGAGATCATTGAACGTGTGGGACCAGTAGCCTACAGACTTGCTTTACCTCCTGAACTAGAAAAGATTCATAATGTGTTCCATGTGTCTATGTTGAGGAGATACAGATCTGATCCTTCCCACAGAATCCAGGCTGAAAGTATTGAAATTCGACCAGACTTGACATATGAAGAGGAACTAGTGCAAATTCTTGATCGGGAGATTAAAGAACTACGAAATAAAAGAGTTTCACTGGTGAAAGTCCTCTGGAGGAATCATAATGTAGAAGAAACTACCTGGGAAAGCGAAGAAATCATAAGACAACAGTATCCACAACTGTTCAACTAAGGTAAATTTCAAAGACGAAATTTCTTAAGAGGGGAAGAATTATAACATCCCTAATTTTAAATAAATATGAAAAGTATGGTTGAATGAATTTTGAATATGTGAATATGATATTTATGATTTGAGAGGTGGAAAATGTAATTAAATGTATGTATATTTTTAGGTTTCCAAATTGACCAATTTGAACGGTTGAAAAATAATGTACGAAGAAAAGGGTGAAAAACTGGGCAGTAAGCACCGCAACCAGTCACCGCGACCAGGGATCGCGATGAGCAGCTCGCGGTGAAAATGATGATTTTGGGACAGTGAATACCGCGACCAGGGATCGCGATGAGCAGCTCACGGTGAAAATATTGAATTTGGATAGTGAGCAACGTGACCAACATCGCGACCAGACACCGCGATGGTTGATCGCGATGAAAGCGGTGAAATCACTTCAGTGAGCAACGTGACCAACATCGCGACCAGACACCGCGATGGTTGATAGCGATGAAAGCGACGAAATCACTCCAGTGAGCAACGCGACCAGGTGGCGCGACCACAGGTCGCGAGGAGCGGTCGCGATGACCGAAATTTTATAAAAAAAATAAGAGACAATGAGAAGCTTCACGAAGAAGCAAGAGAGAAAAAGAGAAGACGAGAGACCGAGGGAAAGAAAGAAAGAAAGAAAAAGAGAAAGAAGAGAGAAAAAGAGGGAAAGAGAAAGAAGAAAAGAAGAGGAAGAAGAAGAAAGAAAGAAAGAAGAAGAGAAAAGAAAATTTAGAAAAGAAACTGCCGGAAAAACGGTATCCAGGTTGGTGTACACTGATTTCTGAAATTGTTATACTTTTTGTTATATGTTTTGATTTGAATTTCCATATTTTGATAAAATGAGTTTGAAAATTTATTTACGGATTTTGCATAATTATATATCGTTTATGAATATTGTTAGAAATTATTTGAAAATAATTAGGGAATATTATAGTATAATTGAATTTCTATTATATTGTATGATTTCGAATAAATCGTTTTGCGAATAATGTTTGGAAACGATTTTGGAATAATTTAATATAATTATTGATTTGTAAATGATATTTGAAAATAATTTTAGAATATATGGATAGGAGTATTGAAGAAAGGTTTTGGATTTGTGAATAATTTTGAATATAGCATTAGATTATTTTAGTATCATTAAATTTCTGTGATATCTTATGTTTTCAAATACAACTGTTTTTACAAATATTGTTTGAAATAAAGGTTGAAACTGATTGAGATTTCCTAATTCAAGTTGTTGATTTCGAAATGAATAATGATTTGATATGAAATTTGAAAAATTGTGTATTGGGAAACGGCCCTAGGATACTTGAACATAAAAAACGGATATAGGAGGTTGGTATACCAGCTGGGTCATTTCAGCAGTACTGCACCGATACTAATGATTGTTAGCGGGTGTCTCTAAAGCAGCCCCGGACATCACATCGATACCAGTGACTGTTGGCGGGTGTCTCTAAAGCAGCCCCGGACGTCACACCGATGTTACAGATATTATGCCCATATTCCAGTCCCGTGATTTATGTTAATTATACCAAAGGGGCTAGGATTGAAAAGAAATTAATGAAGTTTATCGAAAAGAATTTTAAATACTAAAACTTTACTAAAATTAGTTGAATATTTTCGTATTTTGATATTTATATATATATATATATATATATATATATATATATAGTTGTTGTGATATCTTGTTTATTTATCATTTCTACTAGTTAATATATATATAGATATTAATTTGAACATTGTATTTCTGATATTATAAGAGAAAAAGTTTTAGTTGATTAAAAGTTTTGTTTAATATAAATATTTGATTCGCTTTGGAATGAGGTATTTGATATAATATGATTTGTATTTGTTGATCTATGTTATAAATGATATTATGTTAAATTTGTAAATTCGATTTGTGTACACCCACTAAGCGAAATGCTTAGCGCGTTGATTTTATCACGCGTAGGTAGAAGAGGTTCCAGTGAATAAAGGATTGAAGAGTTGATAGCTGCAGAATAAGATTCAGAGTCACATTACTTGGGTAGTTTTATTTAAACTTTGTTTGTAAATTAAATACTTAAGAATGCATATACAGGAGTTTGTAAAGTTATAATGTATGATTTTTGCAAATATTTGTATAATAGTTTATGTTTTATAAAGTTTTGTAACTAGTAATGATGTAATGTTTTATTTAAAATGTTTGAGGAAGTCGCACTAGATGGAAGAGTGCGCATTGGATTGAGAAATGAATTTTGAAGTGTTGATATTATGTTGTTTGAGTTTTTTGTTGAAAACAGGGTTTTTGGAAAGTCAGAAAAACAGAGGAAATTCTGGTAAAAAATTTTCAAAATAGTTTTGAATGGGCTCACTATAAAAAGGGATTTTAAAATATAATTTATTTGGTTTTCAATGGTTTTCAAATTATAAAGTGAGTTAAGAAGAGTTTTAACAATCGGGTAGCGCTCCTTAAGTCGATCCAGACGGGTCGGGTCAGGGGGTATTACAGCTACTTATTTGTAATGATTTTTTTTAATGATAATTTATTGTTATTGTCATTGTTCAAGTAATGTTATTATAATTTGCATCTAATTACTGCGATGATATTCTGCAATAAGGAGATATGCAATAATATTCTATAATCACGAAATAACTTGCTTGTATGAAAACTTTAGATGCTTAAATAACATATAAAGTGTTATGTTTTACATTAACAATATTGAGTACAATATGCTGGCCACATAAAAGGCCTAGTTAGCCAAAAAAACAAAATCATTTTATGTTCAAGAAGCACTCATGTGCACAACATATTTGCTTTTACAACTCTGTAGAATCCATGTCTTGACTCTATTATCAAGCAGAAGATCCAATTAGAATGCTATTCGATGATGCAAATCATCTCACCCCGATCATTCCTAACAATAGCCCCAACACCAATTATGTTGCAACTTTTCTTAACAGTAGCATCCACATTTAATTTGTACTGGTAGGTTGGAGGAGACCGATTTTTATACACTTACCATAGAATGAGCAAGCCAAACAACACTTTTTCAGATGTCATAAGCTGGAAGACACCAATGTTTACACTTATCCAAGGAGTTAGCTACTTCAAACTATAAATCCTCACAACCAAAGCTCTTCTCGTCATGCACAAAGACATTTATTATCCTCCAACAAGCTAAGTAGTGACTACAAACTAAGTGAACACTCTTTCTCTCTATAACTTCTATCCAGAAAATCTGGTACTTCCAGCTTACAAACTCATATCACAGAAAGGGCAAGGACTTCAGCTTTTTAAAATGCAATTACACAACAAAATACGTAGCATACTTAATAGAATTTCCAACTTCTTCCAGCAATGTAATAACTCAAAACTTCTCTTAATTAACCAACTCACTCCACCTTCCTCCAAAGATGCCAACAACTTATCAAATTTCTCCAAACCAATTCCCTTAACATTTCCTTAAAAAATATAATGCAAATAAAATTGACAAATGCACCAATAATTCCATTAACATTCAAGTAGAACTACAAAAACCAACAACCTCAACAACTCATCAACTCATCAACAGTAACTAAGTAGTCACTTAAGCCATAATAAAGATTGATGGAAATGTTGTTTGAGTAGCTCTAGAGTAATCACCTGTGATCATTATAAATGAAGCAATTACAGTAAAAACCATATGCTATTCCTTTTGATAAATTCAATTAATTCTTTTAAAGAAAATTAATTGAACACTACTAAGTTTGAATTATCAAATGTCAAACAATACGTACAGATATGCTTTTGAGTACTTCAGGATTGAGCTCTTGATCTTTAAATAAGTCATCGAAATCACGGTGCTTTAATGCGTACAAGTCGAGAATGGGGTTGGATCTAGCGAAATCGGAAGAGTCTTCGTTAAATCTCCGAAGACTCAGAGCCCAAGTGAAGCTGTAGTACAAACAGACCAAGCCGAGAATCGCAACGAATCCACGCATCTTAGAACTTCATTATTGAGATCCTTGTAGCAAATTGATAGAGATCAAAACAATTTATCCCATCAATGTGTAAGGAAAAACGTCACAGAAAGGGAGAGAAGTTTAGAGCGTTTGTTTGTTTGTTTGCAGTGAAACGTTGACGTTTTGGGTAAGTAAAAAGAAGAAAAATGAAAGAGTTAAATCCTGACCGTTGGATTTGTTATGTACCACATATCTTCAGATCTACAAAAGTTTAGGAAAAACTTAGCTTAGAAGAAAATCCTAATCCAAAAATAAGCAGGCCATCACATATATATTTTTTTTAATGGGGCTCACCACATATTTATTATCCCACCCTCTCTCCTTTATCATCAAATAATCTTTCCTCTCCATTTTCTTCCTCTGTCCCTCAGTTTTCATCTTCGTTAAATCTCTTCCTTTTTTTTTGAATTTATAACCTTTTTTAAAACTTAATTTAAAATAGATTAATATAATTTAAAATAAATTTTTTATATTATTTTATTTTTAAAAAAATATAATTTTATACTTTTTATTCAAATATTTTTTAAAATTTTGATTTAGTTATAATTCATATATCTCTATTTTAATAGACTAATTATATTTAAAATAATTAAAATATAACTATATAATAAATATTTTATCATATTATTTTTAGTCTAATCCTAAATCATCCCAAATATAGGATTGAACTATTTTAGTCCTATATTATATTATATCAAGTAATATATAGTATTATATTTAATACAACATAATTCAATTCAATCTCAGTCCAATCCAATTCTATAAAATAGTCGAATCTAATCCTGTGCGCCAAACGGGACAATAAGGTCAGTAACAGAACGAGAAGACAAACAAGTTCTATTGGTGTATATAATTTAAATAAAAATTAATGAATTTTAATGAAAACAATTTTAAACGAAAGGCACATGCCGACCAGTGAGCTCACCGTCGTGGGTTTTGAGGATTGTGGTGGCGGCAGCCGGGGAGGAGCCTACGATGACAAGTTGAGTTCCTAAACGGAGGGAAAATAATGGGCCGTGAGACTTGGCTAGTTGGGCGAAAACAACATGTGGCTTGTCTCCCAATCGATCAACGATTGGTTGCCTATGATGGGCCATAGTTTTGGGCCTGGTGGGACTGGGGGGCTTTTAGAGAATTTGCATTTGAGATGTGTATTTTGTCTTCCTTGTTTTCAATATTATTATTGAGTTAATTACACTCAACTTACCTGAGGTTTGACTAATTACATTCAGAATTAAAGTTTGCATTAATTGACACTGACCTCCCCTCCCGTTAAGTTTGACCGTTAAAATAAATGGTTGACCATCCAAAAATATTAAAATGACCAAAATACCCTTGGTTAATTAGTGGTGCATATATATAATACTATTAAACAAACATTTTATTTGATAAAGTGTTCTCCACTTCTCCTCGTGCTCTTTTACCCCATTTCTTAATTATACACTATTTTGAGCATAGTCAATAAGATGAAAACGATAAGGTTGATCCAATGAAATACTAATCACACTTATATTATGAGATTGAGAGTTCGAGTCGTATTTTTTTTCTTTAAATTTTGAATTAATTATAATATCTTAAAAAATAAATAAATAATAATAATAGAACTAATTACACTCAACCTACATGAGGTTTGGCTAATTACATTCAGAATTAAAGTTTGCATTAATTGACACTGACCTCCCCTCCCGTTAAGTTTGACCGTTAAAATAAATGGTTGACCATCCAAAAATATTAAAATGACCAAAATACCCTTGGTTAAAAAATTAAAAATATAAAAAATTAAAAATATACCATCTGGATCGTTCATCAGATATGATGGTTCTGATAGACGGTCTAGATTGGATCTGGATTTTTTTTTACAAATCTCAAATTATTATTTTACAAATTTTTTAGATATTTTTTAAAAATGGACTAGATTCATTTGTTTAGATAATTGTTTTAGATAAAATTTATTTTTATTTTTTTATTTATATAATTATTATTTTTTAAAAAAGTTTATTTTTTAAATTTTTAATTTTTTAACCAGGGGTATTTTGGCCATTTTTAATATTTTTGGATGGTCAACCATTTATTTTAACGGTCAAACTTAACGGGAGGGGAGGTCAGTGTTAATTAATGTAAACTTTGATTCCGAGTGTAATTAGCCAAACCTCATGTAGGTTGAGTGTAATTAGTTCTATTATTATTATTTATTTATTTTTTAAGATATTATAATTAATTCAAAATTTAAAGAAAAAAAATACGACTCGAACTCTCAATCTCATAATATAAGTGTGATTAGTATTTCATTGGATCAACCTTATCGTTTTCATCTTATTGACTATGCTCAAAATAGTGTATAATTAAGAAATGGGGTAAAAGAGCACGAGGAGAAGTGGAGAACACTTTATCAAATAAAATGTTTGTTTAATAGTATTATATATATGCACCACTAATTAAAAAAAAAAAAAAAAGTTAAATGCTATGGTGTTGCAGGGTCCTTTCAACCACCATAGCATTTGCAATAATTGTAACCAAAGTTAAACGAAGAATAAAGAAAATTATAATTTTGTAATGCAGGTTCCTTCTACAACCATTCGAACGTTCAAAGAAAAATAAATATTAAAAAAAAAAACTTGCAATTTGTTGAAGTGGTCAAAAGAGTTATGCACCACTAATAATAAAGTTATATATATATCTATATTTATTTTATTTTATTATGATTACATACAATACAGAAAAGTTAACGTACGTAACCTATATGTGACATATAGAATGCAGCAGGCATAGTCATCATAATCTCCTTAGTTTTGGAATGAGCAGAAGGGGTTGTTGTTTCGTCAATGTTATACCGAATTTCTCATCCATATCTAGCTCTTGAGGACTCATGCTATTACCCGGAAGAGACCACTCAAAATGGTACACTAAAGAAGCCAAACCCAATTGAAGTAGTCTCACACCTACTGGTAATCCAGCGCAAATTCTCCTTCCACTACCAAAAGGCAAGAATTGAAAATCCTTTCCTTTATAGTCCACGTCAGAATTTAGGAACCTCTCTGGTTTAAAACTCAAAGGGTCTTCCCAGATTGTAGGATCTCTCCCAATTGCCCACACATTCATGAGCACTTTGGAATCTTTTGGGACCGTGTAGTTCATCACTTGGCAGTCTTTGATAGCTCGATGGGGTAGTAAAAATGGTGATGGAGGGTGTAATCTTAGGGTTTCCTTCACACATGCATGAAGATAAGGGAGGTCGGCCAGGTGTGTCTCTTTCACGAAGCTTTCTGGGATTCTTTGTGCCACTTCTTCGTGAAGCTTTCTCATCGTTTCTGGGTTCTTTATCAATTCTGCCATTGCCCATTCCATTGTCGATGTGCTGCCATCTGAGACCGCGGCTAAGAGTTCCTACATATTCCCCAGAAAATAAGCAATTTATCATGTAAATGTTACAGAATTCGAAAAAACGTGTAGGATCCGCACCTAGAAGCTTCTCTCTCTCTCTCTCCATATATATATATATATATAAGCACACATAAATATGAAAACAAAGAATGAGAAGGTGTAAATAATCAACAGCAATATAAAAGCATACCACAAAAATGTAGCTGATGAGTTCATCGGAGAATCCGCTATCAAGCAAAACATCTAAGAAATCTGTATCTCTACAAATATCATCATCAACAAGCTCACCACCAACTTTTCTTTCTCTTCTCTCTCTAATAGTGCTATCCCAAATCTCACGCATTTTCTCAACACATTTATCACTCTTCCTCCTCAGACGCTGAAGATCAAACACACTCAACACTGGAAACATATCTGATATGTTTGGAGCCGCCCACAATTCCAACATATCTCTTACAAGCCTACTCGCTCTTGATCTAGTACTGCTGCTACTCTCTCCTGATCCTTCGTCGAATGAATCGAAATCTTTCGAGCAATATGTATTCGCCAAGGAATTAAATATGTTGACGAACGCCACTTCTCGAATTTCCACCGTTTCTCCCTCCTTTGAAGCTAAATATTCCACCATTTCGTGAACTTTTTTTTCTCTTATAATGGATTGGTTATCGATCTTTTTTGAAGTGAAAAGCTCGCTCTTCATTAGGGTACGAAACGACTTCCATTCTTCGTTGCACTTGAAAGTCCAAGCCAATGGAACCCTATTAAGTTTAGGTTCTCGTAAGAATAAAGCGAAGGGCACTTTCCGGCCGGAGAGCTCCCTGTCGTGGGTTCTGAGGATTGCGGTGGCCGCAGCCGGGGAGGAGCCGACTATGACAAGTTGAGTTCCTAAATGGAGGGAAATTAGTGGGCCGTAGGCCTTGGCTACTTGGGCTAACGTGACGTGTGGGTTGTTGCCCATCAATGGTAGGTTGCAGATGATGGGCCATGGTTTTGGGCCTGGTGGGAGTGGTGGATATTTAGAGAATTTGTGTTTGAGTATGAGGAGAACGAGTGGTGTAATTAGAAGCAAGAGAGGGAGAGGGAAACAACTTTCGAGTGAAACAAGTGTGGAAGAAGAAGCCATTTGATAGTGTTAAAGTGTTGGATTTGCATAGATTTGTAGATTGTTTGTGTTCTTATTTATAGCAAAAATCTGCCCAATTAATTCTTTATTTTTTATTGAAAAGGCAATAGAAAAGTAAAAGACATGTGAATTCTCTGTAAAACTTATGGTTTTTTAATTTGAATTATAAATGTATAATTTTAAAAAGAAAGATATGAACTTAAATTCACAACATTAATGTATGGGTATAAGGAGATTAAAAAAATAAAAAAAAATTGCAAGTTGAATAGCAGGATCGAACAACTTACCAAATAAAATATTAAATTTATGAACCACTAATAATAAAGCTGCATAAAGTTATATATACGAATCCAACTCCACTGTTGTATGATCATTCAACAAAGTGCAATCCAACTTGTAACTAAATAGAGACAGGTGCGATTATTTTTAATTAAAATTTAGATTTCAACATCTTGTTGGTGCTGTGTACGCATTACAGGAATTAGTGATCATCCTATTGACTTTTTTATATTTTAGTATTAATTTAAAATTTAAGGAAGGGAAAACAACTCTAACTCATAATTTCGAGATGTAAATGTAAGAAGGATACCTTGAACTCACCTCATATTATCAATGATTTACATACATAAGATTGCGATATTAATGCTTGATTATGTTATTTAGTTGGTATCGTGTGTATTGTGAAATCCGTAAGGTTCACTCACAGGCCACAACACGGAGCTCAAATCCAGAAGTGGATTTAAAAAATATTTCACTCCAGTAGGTGTTTCATGTAAGAAACGGGTACTTTTCCTTTACAAACTACCTTATTAGGCTACGAGTCTTATTGGGGTTTATTTATGGACTGATGTTGTTAGGCTAATCACTTGCTCATCAAAATGCATTTGGTATATGTTGAGTTCAGCCTTCAAAGCCCAAACTGGAACCATTAAGGCATTAGGCATTAATTTTTATTCTATATATATATATATATATATATATATATATATATATATATATATATATATATATATATTAAAATTTTAATACAAATTGAATCAGAGATCTGCTGAAATCTAACAAGATTAAACACTATATGTTCAGTCGAAAATGGCAACTTCCATCATAAGTAAGGGATCTCCCAACACCTTACGATTTAATAAATAAATGTAGAACTCAAACTTATATCACATAAGTGAAGTGAAGGGAAAAATATTCAAACCACTTTACTACTAATCAATATGCATCATTATATATCAATTTGATGATTGAATTTATTTTACTTGGGGCTCATGTTCGTCATCTATCAGAAGCCATATTAATACACTACTTATGATTGTTAAATTTACAAGATTTTATACGTCCACGCATAGTTCAAGTGGATAGTACACTTTCCCTTCACCTATATAATAGTGATTCAAATCTCGTAAGCGTATATTAGGAGTTGTTTTAGGATCCGCACTTTGGAACCGGATGGGCAGATATCCATAAATTATATTCATTCCCTTCCCAAAAAATAAAATGGATATATGAATATAATTCATCCCTGTTCCAAATACAACAAAATAGTATTTATACTCATTTTGAAGGCAACTCCATTACTGGGTAAGGGTCTCCCAACACTTCATTCCAAAGAATGGTATCATCCATGTTCCAAATCCGATAAAATAGTATTTATCCTCATTTTGAAGGCAACTCTCATTACGAGGGAGGTTTTCCACACACTTTGCGATTTAATGGACAAACGTAGGACTCGAACCACGATCACAAAATTGAAAGGGTAAATGCTCAATCAATTTACTACTAGTGGATGTGTATACTATATGATGTCAAATTGGTTCTTAATTTCATTTTAATTTTGTGGATTTAAATTTAATCTACATTTTTGGTATGATACAACTTGTTTATAATTATGTTAAATTTATGTTTAGTTAAAAGCGGCTCTTTAAGTAATCTAAAAGATAGAATAATCCAAATAGGTAACCAGTTCACATTAATCTTGGTCAATCACATAAAAGAACTCTTTATTATTTAAATAATAGTATTCACAAACCAAATAATAATAATAATAATAACTTAAAATGGTTAATGTAACTCCCTTCCATCTTAGTAGTAATGATTTAAATCCTATTATATGTATTTACCAATATGTATGGATAATTTTTCTTTTTATTGTAAGAGTAGATATCTCCCGTTATGAAATAAATATCATGACCGTGTGTTTAGTGATTAATCCGATAGATTTTTATCATTATTAATATTCTAATTATAACATTTAAAAAATAAATAATAAATAAAAAGTTGCGTTGACCATTGAATTTTTGTTTTTGTTTTTGAACAGATTCGTCCTTTAACATTCATCAAAATAAGAATATTCTAGTATTAATATTATTTATATCAGAGAATGGTATTAGAAAACCAGCTAATTATACATCAAGTTTTGTGCACAGAAACTTCCTTGCATGAGCATGACTGATTGAATAATTGATTTTGCCTCCTCTTGCCGGCCTCTAATATATTATATATACATGCAATCATGCATTAGACACATACATTTTTTATATGAAAAATAAATTATAACTAAATAGAGTAACTAGTTTAATGGATCTCATTAGGTACTGGTCCGACAAATTCCTAATTCGAATAATGTCAAACTAAAAAAAAAAAAAAAAAAAAACTATTAAATTAACTTATAAAGCATAGTAGAAGCTTGTATTATCCCTTAAAAAAAAAAAAGGAAGGTTGTATTATACAGCCATACAGGAGGTCCTTTTAGGGTTTTTTTTTTTTTGGATAGGAAGGCAACAAACAGCAAACAAAGCAAAACAATCATAAAGAAGAATTGAAATAATATAAAACTAAAGAACTTAAACTAAGTGGAAGTTCCTCCATCCAAATTCAGAGCTTCTTGAACAGTAGGCTAAACTTGCATTCTGAGATATAAAGCAGAGTTCTCAAAATTAATTAGAAAAAATTGTAATGAAATACCCTAATGTTTGATCATATTATAATGAAATTGTGAGTTTAACTTTAATTACATATTGTTACTGGTTGACCGTTAGAGTTAACGGTTAACGGTCAACCAACAGTCAACCAGTAGTTAGAAGGGTAATATAATTATTTTTTCTTAATTTGTTTCTAAAAAATTAATAAAATTAAAACATTTAAATGGATCTCTGCTGTCTATTAATCTTGATGGACGGTTAGGACCATATTGAAAAATAATTTTTAATTATTTTTTAAGAAAGAAAAAATAATTTTTTTTTAAAAAAAAAATCATAGTGGGAAAACAAATAATTTTTAATTTTTTTTTAATCTGGCCATCATTGGAGATCTGATGATGGTGATGGCCAAATGGCCATCGCTGCAGATCCAGCGATGGTGATGGCCAGATAGCCATCTCTATAGATCTCCAACGATGGCCATCGATATCACTAGAGATATCCAGCGATGGCCATCGATATCGCTGGAGATATCCAGTGATGGCCGCCATCAGCCATCGCTAGAGATCCAACGATGGCTAATAACCCTCATCGTTGGAAATCCAGCGATGGCTAATGGCCCTCATCGTTGGAGATCCCAGTGATCTCCAACGATGGTGGCTGGGATCTCGATCTCGATCGCCTTTTTTTGTGTGGAGATTCAATCTCCTGCTTGGATCTCCACCTAAAGTTTATTTATTTTTTTTGCTTTTTTTTTTAAAAAAAAATTCTTTTAAATTTTTTTAGGGTAAATTGCAATGGAATACCCTGACGTTTAGTCATATTGCAATGAAATCGCACTTTTCCTTAAACTACAACTAAGTACCTCGAATAATTATCATTTGTGTTCCTAATGTATTTGAAATTATCATTTTTTGATATATTTTTACGTTGTTAACTCACATGATCTCTACCTTTTTTTTTATAATTTATAAAATTTGTTTATTTTTTAAAAATAAATTAAGGTCAAAAAGACCAAAATACCCTTTGACTATTGGTTGATCGTCAACTTTAACGGTCAACTAGTTAGTCAAGGGTACTAACATGCAATTAACCCGTTAGTCAAGGGTATTAACATGCAATTAAGGCTAAACTCACGATTTCATTGCAATATAGCCAAACGTCAGGGTACTTTATTGCAATTAACCCTTTTTAAAATATATTAATTTAGTCCCTATGACCAAAATTTTGACGGTCAAACCTGACATAAAATATAAATTAATCATCTTAACATTTTTTTATTAAATTATTCAATTAAAATGACACTTTTACCATTTAATTTTTTAACAACTTTATCTATTTGGATAGTCCAATAAGAAATTAATATATATTATAAAAATTTAATTTTTTTAAAATACTTAAAAAGGATTAAATAATAAAATAAATATGATAAAATTATTAAAAATAAAAAATAAATATAAAAATTATAAAAATATTAAAAGCAATATCATTTATTAAAAATAAAATAAATTCAAGATTGAATATTTATAAAACTCAAAATTTGGTAATTTATATATATATATATATAACAAATTTATATATATTGTAGTTTTGTATTATATTTTTATTTTTATAATATAATAATATATATATATATATATATTGTAATTTTTTTATTATATTATATTTTTATAATATATAATATGTATATATACTCTACAATATACTCTAAAATATGCATATATAATATTTTAATATTTTAGTTTTTTTAACTAAATTTTGAGTTTTATAAGTATTCAATCTTGAATTTTATTTTTATTTTTAATAAATAATGTTATTTTCAAAATTTTAAAATTATTTTTAATTTTTAATGAATTTATGATATTTATTTTTTATTTAATTATTTTTAAGTTTGTTTTAAAAAGTAATTTGAGTTTCTATAACACATCAATTTTTTATTGGACTATCTAAATAGGTAAAATGATTAAAATCTAAAAAGTTGGAGGGTAAAATTGTCTTGTTAATTTAATAAAAAAGGGTAAGATGATCAATTTATATTTTATATCAGGTTTGACTATCAAAATTTTGGTCATAGAGACTAAATTGATATATTTTGGAAACGTTATGGACCATGTGAGTTAAAAAAGTAAAAATAGATCAAAAAGTGATATTTTTAAATACACTGGGGACCAAATGGATAATTATCCGAGGTACTTGATTGTAGTTTAAGGAAAAGTGCGATGTCATTGCAATATGACCAAACGTCAGGGTATTCCATTGCAATTTTTCATTTTCTTTAATATAATATCCACCATTCATCGATCTTGATGGACGATAGAGATTCATTTTTAATTTTTTTATTTTAATATCTAATATTTTTTTATTTTTTTTAGTTAGAGGTAATTTTATCATTTCACGCATAAAGCATGGTCAAACAATTAATTTTGACCGAGTCAATTGACGGTAGAGTATTAACGTATAATTAAGGTTAAACTTAAAATTTTGTTGTAATATGACTAAATATCAGGGTACTTTGTTACACTTTACCCAATTAATTAATGGGCAAATTGCACTAATATTCACTGAGTTTAGGCATTATTGCACTTACTGAAAACTTTTACTTTCATTGCACAAACATTCCCTGAAAAACGTAGACCAAACGGCTTATTAACATTTAATTTAACGTTTTAGGCAAAAAGACCATTCTACCCTTAATAAAAATATTAAAAAAAGAAAAAAACTCAAGGTGGAGGATGGGATCTCCACATTCAATTTTTTTAAAAAGCAAACTTAAAATTTTTTTAAAAAAAATTCAAGGTGGAGATCCCAAATGAGATTTCCACCGTCTATCTTGTAAGACGGACGGTGTTAAAAAAAAAATCAAACTTAAAATTAAAAAAAAAAATTATAAGATCTCCACCTTGGAGAAACGATGGTGACCAGCTGGTCTCCATCGATCAAAGGAGACGAGGTCTCTATCGATGGAGACGGAGTCTAGTCTCGATGGAGACGATGATGATGTCGTAATCTCCATCCTCTCCACCAGGTCGGTAGAGATCCCCTCTGGGATCTCTAACAAACCTTTTTTATTAAAAAAAAATTTTTGGGTAATTATCAAGTTGATCCCTAATTTTTGGAGAATCATCAATTTTTTAATGCAATTTCATTTATTGCTATCCTTGGGCCCTAACTTTAATTAAATGTATAATTTTGGTCCCTTAATTGAAGGGAGTTTTAGAAAAGATTTGATTATCATATAACGTGCGAAATTAGATTTCAAAAATTTTCTTTTGAAAAACAGTTTTTCAACCATGAATGAACTCCTGTATATACGCAGAAAAAGAATTTGTTTAGCTACATACCTTTTCTTGATTTTATTTTTTTTTATTCCTCGATTTACCACCAGATATTCCGAGCTATGATCCACGGTCTAACAACGTATGTGTGGGCACGCCATGGCAAGAGATGGAGGTCACGTGAAAAACGCACGGAGAACTTCTTCTTCCTATGGCCGGCCACACCTGCAAAGAAAAGGGGTCAGAAAAAAAAACTTTCCTTTTTCTTCTCTCTTTTGTGGTGGCTGAACCCTCTAGGTATTTTTCACTTCTTGTGTTGTCAATTTTTCTAATATCATAACCCATATATACTAGGTCTTTAAGGTTTTAATTTTGACCAAGTCAAAATAGGATTCCTAATCCCTTTTTATTTTAGTCTGCCTAAAGACTTTAATAATTGACTATTTGGACTTTTAAAATACTCTAATTATTTTAATTATTTTGTCCTAATTATCTTTTAATCTCATGACCTTATATTTAATAAATAGAATTAATAATTAATAATTTTTATTATTTTATTAAATATTTAATTAATTAAATAATCACATTATTTAATTAAATCGTATTACTTTCGTAACACTATTAATTGGATCAAATTAATCTACTGTGACCTTCATTACCAATAACCATAAGGGCTAATAAGGGAACCTAAGGGACCCACAGTTTTGAGTTCCAATAATACTTAGTAATATTAATTAAAATCTTTAATTAATATTTCACGATTATTAACCTCGGAGTTATTTCACTAAAAACCCGAGGCTGCACTCTTAGAACTGTAGACATGTTTATACAATCTAAAATATCAGCGTCCATTGATATAACTATTTACATATAGTGCAATCCTCCACAAGTAGTTCATAACTAGAGCTAGGTTATAAAGTTCGTTATACCCCTCTAGAAATATCTTTTCCTTTAAGTACCATTGATTCTCTAATGAACAATTAGATCCTGTCTTCCCCACAGAAGCATGAGAGGTCTCATAATTATTCAAGCCCCAAATCAACCCTTAAGGGAACTACTCATCTACTTCAATCAAGAAGGAGTGGATTCCACTATTGTGTTCAAACCTTCCTAGCCAAAAGCCAAACCGCAACCTCAAGATACGGAGGTATTGGTCGATATTCACATCAACCTCACTCATGGTAAATCAAAGGCCACGATCCAACATGAAGGAGTTGATAAGACACTCATAATTAAGATCACCTATAAATAGCTATCATTTATCGATATATATATATATATATATATATATATATATATATAAATCTCATCAACTAATGGATCTTGGAGAGATTCATATAAATCGTAGCCTAGCCCTATATGATCTCATCATATAAGGTGCCTCTATTCTCATGTCAACTACACGAGCGGTCTAGGATAAGACCACTGTACTATACAGAATGGATAGCAGCAGTAGATCAATCACAAACAAAGTACCCAGCTTTGTTCGCTCTCTACGGACTCTTTAAATTATATATTTCAAAATGAATTCTCTCTGTATATGACCTTCATATACTCATTCTGAGATTACATCTTGCAATCTAGAATGTTCTTGCACAAGATGAATGTATTACTGAATATATAACACTTATAAACTGGAATGATAAACTAAATAATTCTTATTAAGTCTTTGACCGTTTACATTTACAAGCTTTAGGGTATAAATCCCAACATTAATTAATTTTCTAACGGTCAAACCTCATTTAAATGAGTCAAATTACAATTTTAACCTCAAATTTTAAAAAAGATTATTAATAATTAGAAAGGTAATATGATCATTTTATATTAATTTTTAAAAAATAAAAATTTAAAATTGAATCTCTATTGTCCATCAAGATTGATGAATGATGAAAATTAAATGTAAACTTAAAAAAAATTTAAAAAAGTTCAGATCAAATTTGGACCACCGTCCTCCATGGATTCGAGAGATTCATCGAATCCATGGAGCTTCCTCGTAACCGAAAGGCTGAGACGGGGGAAGGCTTTATGGGGGGAGCCTCCCTCATGCCAACGGGGCGGCACCTCCTCGTCTCCTTCCTGTTCGACGAATGGGGATAGTGACGGGGAAGGGTCGACCTCCCCGCCTCTCCGCCTCCCCCGTTCACCGAACAGGAAGGATCCATCCATGGATCTTTCCATAGATGAAGCTCTATCTCCATGAATGGGAGACGATCCAGATCAAATTTGGACTTTTTTTAATTTTTTTTAAAAAAATTGGTCTAAATCTCATCTGGACCGTCCATCAGATTTGATCTGGATATTTTCTTTATTTATTAAAATATATCTCAACCATTCATCTTAATTTTTTTTCTTCTATTTTTTACCTTTTCTTAATTTGAATTTTAATTAATTTTTTTTTTGTTTATAACATTTTATTTTATCTATATTTTTAGGTTTTTTTTTAATTTTTAAATTTATTTTATTTTTAATTTTTAACTAGAGACAGGTATGTCATTTCACCAAAAAAGTTATTGTTCACACATTGATAGGTTTAAAGACAAAAATACCCTAGTAACTGTTAAGTTTGACTAGCGGTTGACTCACAAAATGACCAAATTGATAAATTTACGAAAACTTAGGGCCCAATGGTGCTAATAAACGAAATTGCGTTAAAAAATTGATGATTCTCTAAAAATTAGGGACCAAATTGATAATTTCCATTTTTTTTAATTTTTTTTTATTGTTTTAATTGTTTAATGGGAAACAAATAATTTTGCCCTTGTTATAGAGTAATTTAACGTTAAAGTTAATGTTAGTAAACCGTTTGGTCAATTCAAGGGTTATTTATGTAATAAAAGTAAAAGTTACCAACAAGTGCAATAATACCTAAACTCAAGGGTATTAGTGCAATTTGCCCTCAATTAATTAACATGTCTAGGGGTGGGCGTCGGTTGGATCAGATCACTTTTTGTATGATCCGAACCGATCCGACAATTAATCTGTTTTTTAAAAAATGATCCGATCCAATTGAAAGTCTAAAGTGATCCGAACCAATCCGAATCATATTGGACCGGTTCCGAAGGTTCGATGGACTTAATGTTATTATTCATATTTTAAGCCTATTAATTTAAGTCTCAAGTCCTAAACTGTACAAAAATTGTATAATAATACAAATTGCATTACAAATAACAAATTATAAATATAAATATGTTCAAAATTCAAGTAACATTTTAAGTCCTTAATATAAACCTATTCAAAATTCAAATAACATTTCATGTCCTCAATATAAATACAAACATAATAGTTAACAATCTATTAATAACAGTCCACAAAAACTATTAAATAATATATAAAAATCCAAATATCAATCCATAAATAATAATAAAAATTTCAAATAAACAATAAAACTTGTCCATTCTTGAATCTTGATGGTGCTCTGTCAATGTTCAACTCTTCAAATCATTCTTCATTACTCAAAACCATAAATCTACACATTTAAAACAAATAATTATAAAACAACAATCCAGTTCACCAATTTGACAAAAAATAAATTAAATTGACTTATTAGACCATGTACATAAATTAAATCACAACAACTAATTAAAATAAATCACAGCCATACCCGTATATATAAATAACAATATATAAAACAACAATGCATATCCATTTTACTAATTTGATAAAAAAATAAATTAAATTGAATTGTTAGACATAAACATAAATTAAATCAATAAAATTTATAAATATAAATTAAATTGTTAGAAAATAAAGAAAATCTAAAGCAAAAAAAAGAGACCCAGCACCACATTTTTGACCATTATGAGTTTTTGACCAAACAAGATCAAAGCAAAATGAATAAAACCTGAAGCAATGAACAAATTAAATCTGAATCACAATGAATAGAAAATAAACAAATTCTAAAGTAAAAAGAAGAGACCCAGCACCATCTTTTTGACCAAACAAAATCTAAAGCAAAATGAATAGAATCAGTATCAATAAAATCTGAACAAACCGATAGGCGACAACAAAATATGAGCAAAACAAACCAGTTCTCCACTTTGACCAATAACTAAAAAAAAAACAATGAAGATTGAAGAGTAAATGGATCTGTGAGATCGATGGCAACACAGAGGGTGCTCTGCTCTGCGACTGAGGGAGGGCTGAAGAGTGGAGGCAGTAACACAGGTGATGCTTTGCAAATTGAGGGAGGCAAAGAAGATACTGCTCTGCGAATAAGGGCAGCTGGAGAGTGGAGGCAGATCTAGAGAATGGAGGCAGTGGCTGGAGTAGAGAGTAGAGGCTGCATATTAGGTTTTTTTTTTTAATTTATATACTGGGTTAGCGGGTCGGTTCACGGATCCTAAAATAGATCTACGAACCGATCCGGTAATGACGGATCCTAAAAAAAATGATCCGAATCGATCCGTTAAAAAATTGGATCCGACTAAAATCCGGTTCGGACCAGTTCGGATCACTGATTCGGATCGGATTGCCAGATTTTTGCCCACCCCTAAATATGTCTAGGATATGCTGAATCATTGAACCATCTCCCAATACGGCACGAGAAAATAAGAGGTTGCCATCGTGAAAAATAAGGGATCGTTTATTTTTTTATCTAAAGACTGAATAAGCCTGAATTTTTCTAAAAACTTAATATAAAATTGAAACTTGAAACTCAATTAACATATTTATTTTTTTTCTTCTAACTATTGAATAAAAGTATTGATTATTTTTTTAAGACAAAAACATCTGAATAAAAATAAAATTAAAAATATATTAATATAATAATAATAATTATGGAATAAATATTATAATTATGGAAGAAAATATTATAATTATAATTCAGTGTTTATGTGTTAAGTGATAAATTATAATTTTTAACTTTTTATTTTAAGTTATTTTTTAACATTTTAAACTATTTAACCACTAAAAAAAATAAAAACAAATAAAAATAACTTAATATTTCTAATTTAGTTCCATTAAGTGTTAAGTAGAAAAAACAAACGACATACTTAAGTGACAAATTCTTGGCTCCATCCTATCACATTGAATCCCACGGATTTCATCATTTTCTTCAGCCGATTGCAACAGGGAGGAAAAACCCTCTGCACAAATAAGAAAACGATATCGCGACAGGATCTCTTTGCCACAACCCCCTAGACGGCTGAAAAAAAAAAACCATGTGGCTCGCCATTTAGCAAATTCATACATTAAAATTTATAAGGATCTTAAGGAAATTCGATCAATTTCAATGAATTTTGATGTGATTTTTTTAATGGATGATAAGAATAATGAAATGCATATGCTCATAAAGTTTGAAAATTTTCTGAGTAATAATTTGTTTCTACCGATCTTCAGAAAACAAAGCATTAAAAGAACTGGGTGAAACCTTAAAAAAAAAAAACATAGTTTTATTGCTCAAAAAAAATTTCAAATTTTTTTTAATAGCTATATTTAATTTATTTGTCATTCATAAAACCACTTTAAAATTTATTAAAATTGATTTGATTTATCAATGACGGTGTATTTTGTTTTGTTATTATAAATACAGTTTATATAAAATAAATAAATGAACATAGTTTTATTGCTAAAGAACATTCAAATATTTTTTTATAACTACATTTAATTATTTTTATCATTCATAAAAGAAAAAACTACTTCAGATTGATTAGATTTTATCAATGTCGGTGTATTTTGTTCTTATTACAAATAATATAAAAAAAATGAGAAAATGTGAAGCCATGAAGATGCTTCATGAAGATTAGATATTATATAATGTTTGGATAAAACAAAGCAGTCTATTTTTTGAAGGAAGTCTATTCGTGTTTTTATTAATATCAAGTAGTTGAAGTGCATGAAGATTAGGTATTTTGTTGGTATATAATATAGAAGTCCAGATGGGCATTTAGATGTCAACACACACAGCTAGCAATTGACTACTTCACGACATCCCCCGCAACATCACTTCCTAGTTTATATATTAAAATGGTTCATGTCAGAAAATTAAAAATTGCTTGCAGAATTTAACCATCTGTTAACTTTAATAATAGGTTATGGTACTTTTTTTTTTGTTATAGTAATAGAAGCATGATTTCTAATAGATAAATTCGAATTCATGATAAAAACAAACCAAAATCCAACTTATTTTTATCGCTTAATGTGGCTTGATGGCAAGAGCGCTCATTCTATCTGACAATATCTGAGGTTTAAGTCACTCCACCGTAGGTGGTATGTCAAAAAAATATATATTTTTATACAATAAAACTTTTTCTAATTCTATACAATTATAATTTTATTAAATGATAAATATTATTTAAATAAATAAAGAAATTACATAAACATTTCGGTGGTAATTAAGCCCCACCATGATTTAAAAATTAAATACCCAAAAAACTAAAATATAATAATGGGTGACTAACACAGATGCCTCTTTGTGTGTAGATGAGTGCTTGGTTGGCTTAGGGGCGGTGATCCGAGACCATAATGGGCTGTTTATGGTGGGTTTATTGCGTAAGCTGGCTAGCTCGGTTTCGATAAAAGTAGCGGAGGCTACAGTATCTTAAATGGGATCCACTTGGCTATTGAATCGGGGTTCACTCGTATCTTGGTGGAATCTGATACTCTTTCAGTTATCAACTACATCAAACAAAAGTCTCCGCCTCTTTCAAAGGTTGGTCTTATTATTTATGATATTTTTTCTCTTTCTAGTTTTGACATTGCTTTTGAGTTTGTCTCTAGGAGTACTAATTTTGTTGTCCATTCTCTGGCTTGAAATAATTTCTCTATAGATGATGTTTTTATTTGGCTGGAGGATGCTCATCCTTGGTTGGTTGAGAATCTTTTGTCTGATGCCCAGCCTTAGTTTGTGGTGGTTTGTTTCTTTCCCTCAAAAAAATACTCTTTCTTCTTCTTGCAACCAGTAATTTAATTTTTACTATATGAAGAGTTATGATATATTCTTTTTAATATATTGAAGATTTGAAGTGATCACTTGCAAGATGCATATATGTTACTTATTTTTTTTTCACTTGAACCATATATGTTCTATAAACATTGATGATAATTTCACATAATCTATATATATATATATATATATATATATATATATATATATATATATATAAATCAAACCTAAACTTTTTCAATTTATAATTCATTGTCATTCATTTTTACTATGAAATCATTCTATCATTATTTTCTTAATTCTCAACTTTATGTAAGCATCATATTCGAAAGAGTCCCGTTGTTATTGTTGTACAAATAATCTTCGAATTAAAACCCACTAACATCAAGTTTACGGGTATAACGTATAATAATCATATTTTTCAATAAAATTGAGTTGAATACCAAATTCAAAAATCCTTCCTATCCAAGCAAAAACAAAATAAAAAAAATTGGGCAATTTGGTTTTAGTATAATGATACAATATTACTTTTCAAAAATAAAAATGCAGACTAGCTTGGGGAAGAGTAGTGGACCAAACAAATCACATAGTGCGCCCACATGCTTGAAGCACCTTTCAAAACTTAAAAACTGGCCCACACATCCTAAATCTCACTTAATATCATTAAATATATATCATTAAATATATTCGAGTGCTATATTCCTCACACTTATACCTTATGCCTGTAATTTTGGATCATATTCCTATTTCTCAAATTTCAAATTAACTGTTAATCAAAATTTACTAATTAAAACTCATATAATATGACACACCAAATCTCTCTCTCTCTTCTCTGTTACTTTCCATTTCTCTTCATGTTCCAGCTACATCTTCCCTAGTTCCTACCTTCCATTTAAAACTCCAATCTCTCTACAATTGAAAAAAAAAAAAAAAAGCCTCCAATCTCATGTAGGAACAATACAATTGGTTGTAAGTCGTAACCTATGTACTAGATTCGTGGATTCTCTTATTATACAAGATCTATTTAGTTGCCTGAGAGAGTTCATAATATTTTACAATTTTTTTTAAATTTTAAAAACATTTGCTTTGTTAACCCTGATTTTCAATACAATGGATATTATAAACAGTCCAATAATTAAGAAATAAATGTTATTAATCTTTTTTTTTTTTGAAATCTGACACTTCTACGGGTCAGAGGACTATCAGATTATTCATCTTCTTTTAATTAAAAAAAACTTATCTAATTAGAAAAATCATAAAAATCTTCAGAACACTAATAAAAAATATAATATTATTGGATGTTTACAAAAAGTTATCGATTAATATAAAAAATACATTTGATTGATTATTTATTATACATGGTATTATTCTATCAGAAGTATTACACCCTATGAATTGAATTTTTTTTTTCTTGAAAAGTAGGCCTAATACAAATTATGAAATTTATGGGAATCCATAAACATCTTTTAGGAAAAATTTTACGATAATTTAAAAATATTTGCAGTGAATACTAAAAACTAATAAATACTTCTAATTCCAAAACAGTCAATGGATTTGTTTCCATTTTTTAATGAAAAAACATTACAAGTCATGATCTCTCACATGCCTCACTTGATTGTAAACCTGTTCTTCTTCAACTCTTCAAATCTCCACCCATAAATATACACACACAGAGACCTCTCCATCAGCCAAACAAAACCACCAAAACCTGTTCTTATTCGAAGCGATGGCTGGCTCTACTCCGCCGTACCAGGCCACCAGTAAGCCGGCCAAACCCACCACCAACGCCATCTTCACAATCTTTCCATTCAAGAAGACCAATCTCTGCTCCTTGACTTTTATTGTCTTCCTCTGCATTGCTTCTTATCTGTTCGTTGTTTTTCAACATGACCATCCCAGGACCTTCTCCTCCACCACCGTCGTCGACGTAGCCTGCACCTCCGATAAAACCGTCACCGCCGCAGCAGCCGACGAGGCGGGATCAAAATCCCTCGATTTCTCGACCCACCACGTGGCGGCAGACATGGAGTCAACGGCGGTCAAACGCAAACCATACCCTCCATGCAACTTCACGTACAGCGAGTACACGCCGTGCCAGGACGCGAAGAGGTCGCTAAGGTTTGACAGGGACAGGCTGAGGTACAGGGAGAGACACTGTCCGGAGAAGCAGGAGCTGTTGAAGTGTCGCGTCCCGGCACCGTACGGGTACAAGAACCCGTTCTCGTGGCCGACGAGCAGGGATCAAGTGTGGTACGCTAACGTGCCCCACAAAGAATTGACCGTGGAGAAGGCCGTCCAGAACTGGATCAGATACGAAGGTGACCGGTTTAGATTCCCTGGAGGAGGAACCATGTTCCCTAATGGTGCGGACGCATACATCGACGATATCGGCAAGTTGATCAATCTCAAAGATGGCTCTATACGTACCGCCATTGATACTGGTTGTGGGGTACGCTTCTTCTACTTCTTCCTCTTATTATTATTATTATATTTAATTAATAAATATATTTATACTTTTTTGGGTTCATTTTGTATTTCACTTCGTGATATGTGTACAAATTGATAACTGGTTAATTAATGAAAAAAAATTTTGTCAAGAATTTTATTAGAAGATATCTGAGTGATCTGGTCCTAGAAAGAAATTTTATTGAATTTAATGAGCAGATTTTTTTTTTCTTTTGGAGGAATTTGTACAAGTGATTTTGCGATAAAGTAGGGATGACAATACATGTAGAAGATTGCGTTGGAAAAAATTGTAAATGATTCTTGAGAATTGAAAAAAATAATGAAAAAGAAAAAACTAGTTAAGAAATCCAAAACAGCTGTTTTGTCGGGTCGATACCATATGACGTTGTATCAACGTATCCTCGGACTCATTTGCCTATAAGACTTTCAAATTTAATATTATAGAACTTAGATATCACCTTCTTTGACTTGCATTTCTCCAATTTAAACAAACTGTCCATTAATGTTGCCATGTACACTTAAATTTATAATCAAATGGCCTCTCTCTCTCTCTATATATAATAATTATCATCTGCGGAATTTTCATTATAGGGTAAAGCCTTAACATTGTCGGATATTTATACAGGTTGCAAGTTGGGGTGCCTATCTACTGTCCCGCAACATCATGACGATGTCGTTTGCGCCGAGGGACACACACGAAGCACAAGTTCAATTCGCTCTAGAGCGTGGTGTTCCTGCTTTGATCGGAATTCTTGCCTCCAAGAGGCTCCCGTACCCGTCCAGGGCTTTCGACATGGCTCACTGCTCTCGCTGCCTCATTCCCTGGAGCAAATTTGGTAAATTCCCATCACATTTGATGATACTAGTTAACATTTGATCTGAATTATCGTTGAATGTGTCATACATTTTTTTTGTATTTATATTTTTGGTTGAGACTTGTGGGGTAGATTGTAATTTTATTGATTAAAATATTTATTTATTTATTTTGTAGGTGGGGTTTATTTGATTGAAGTTGACAGAGTTCTAAGACCAGGTGGGTACTGGATTTTGTCTGGTCCACCAATCAACTGGAAAAACCAATATAGAGGCTGGGCGAGAACAAAAAAGGATTTGAACGATGAGCAGATATCTATTGAGGAAGTAGCTAAGAGCCTTTGCTGGAAAAAATTGGTAGAGAGAAATGACATTGCAATTTGGCAGAAACCCATCAATCATTTGAACTGTAAAGTCAATCGAAAACTTACCCAGAATCTGCCTTTCTGCCCTGCACACGATCCCGACAAAGCCTGGTACGTGTCTTTTAATGTATTTAGACTTTTATTATTGGATGAACGTATTAATGATATATCAGTATTTATTGTTTTATTTAATGAATATCAATTCGCTTCAAAAAATATTTCAGGTATACAGAAATGGAGACTTGTTTGACACATTTGCCTGAAGTTTCTAGCAATGAAGACACAGCTGGTGGAGAATTGGCAAAATGGCCTGCAAGACTAAATGCAATCCCACCAAGGATTCTTACAGGATCTGTAGGAGGAATAACAGCTGAAATTTTCCAGCAAAACTCTGAGTTATGGAAGAAGAGAGTGTCATATTATAAAAAAGTGAACAATCAATTAGGGCAACCAGGACGGTACCGTAACCTTCTAGACATGAATGCCAACTTGGGTGGATTCGCTGCTGCTCTTGTTGATGACCCACTTTGGGTCATGAATGTGGTTCCTGTTGAGGCTAAAATCAACACTCTTGGTGTTATATTTGAAAGGGGTTTGATTGGCACATATCAGAGTTGGTAAATTTTCTATCACCTTGCATTTGATTTATTTTTATTCACAAGGTGCGTTAAATAATGGTAATGAAAATGAAAGGAAATCAGAAGAATTAAGTTAACTTTCCTGATTTATGCTTGGTGTCTACGCGCCTTATTCCAACCGTTTATTATTAAAAGTGAATTTCTCTCATTAGGATTTCTGATTAATTTTATTTTCTCTCTTAATAATCTCACCATAAGAGGTTTCAAATAAACTTGTACGAGAAATTCAAAACCCTTCATTGAAATTTGCTCTCATATGTTAAAAGTGTCTCATACATTTTTATTTTTTATTTGTTGTAGGTGTGAGGCAATGTCAACTTATCCCAGAACTTATGATCTCATTCATGCTGATTCTGTGTTTAGTCTCTACAAAGACAGGTAAATTATATGTTTAAGAAATGCAAATTTTTAGTAATTGTTTACGTATAGAATTCAAATGCAAACAATTTCTGTTTTAAATTTTTTGATAGTTGAGAGTATGTGTATAATTTGTGTTATAGATGTGAAATGGAAGATATATTGATAGAGATGGATCGGATACTAAGACCAGAAGGAAGTGTGATCATCCGAGACGATGTCGATGTTGTGGTGAAGATGAAGAAGATCACTGATGCCATGAACTGGGACAGTCGAATTGTTGATCATGAAGATGGTCCTCATGAGAGAGAGAAGCTTTTGTTTGCTGTCAAGTTATATTGGACTGCTCCTGCTTCCTCTTCCTCTGATCAAACTGGGTCTAATTCTTCATAAACCAAAACCTTTGCTTTATTTGTAGTTTATTTATTATTTTTCAGAATTTTTGTATCAGATTAATTTGTTCATTAGCAACCAATTTAATTTGATACAGATTTGGTGTACCAACATTGTAATAGGTGTTCAGCTGATCAATCAAATCAAAGCTCCTTCTCGTGATGTTAAATTTCCTGGAATTGGACAGATTTTAATCAAATCTTAATATATTTTTATAATATTTAATTTTCAAATAACATTGTTTTAGCATGTGCCATCCCATAGTACAATCTTAATATTATTCTTGTTAATCAATAATGACCAATATATTTCTTTAAACAAGGAGATCTACACCGAAGGACCTGTCATGTTTTATAACAACCGCGATCAATTTTGTATTAAAAAAGGGGTTGTACAGCATTAATATATTTTCATGATGTATAAATTGTAAGTTTAAGTGTAAGTGTACGTTTGGAAGAGCTTATCTACTGGCCAAAAGAACTTATTTAATCTTAAAATCTCTTTTCAGTTTTTTTTTGTGTCGTTTAGTTGTCATCCCAATAAAGTTTTAGGGCGATTAAATAAGCTGTTTTATATCTACTCGGAAAAGCTCAAATTTTAAGCTTTTATAAGTAGAACTTTTTGAGCTTTCTAAAAAAATATTAAAATATTTATATTTTATAATTTCACAATACTCTTTTAAATTAAAAACCTTAATAACTTAGTTTAAATTAAAAACCCTAATATTTTAGTTTTTTAACATGTGAAACATAACTTCACTGTTCTTAATACATTTGAATTTTCAAAAATTCATTTTTAATCTGTGAGTTTCCTTGTATTTTACATATTTCTAATCATTATTGTTTTATTTTTTTATTCTGAATAAGATTGTTCGTTTACATGCATACAAAAAATATATATATATATATATATATATATATATAATGTGTGTATGTGTGTCAGTATTAATTTCGCATATATGTATATTGTCATATGCTTGTTTTATTTTTTACTGTGCATGAATTTGTATATGTATGTATATATTTGTATATTCTGTTGTAAATTTTTTTTACTATATATTAAGTTTTTTTTTGTTTTTTATGAGAATAATAACAATTGCAAAAGTTTCAGTGTATTATTCAGAATAATTTATTATTATTATTTTAATTATTTTATTTAGAAAATTGTATTTTCATACTCTTTTATAATATTTTACAATTATTTTTTTAATTACAAGGAAAAATATTTTCTCATATCATTTTTGTTATGTTTCAAATTCTTGTATATATCATTTTTAGTAATTCTATTATTTAAAAGAGCTTTTAAAATTAATATAATCAAACAATCTTAAAAACTTTACTTCTAAAAGATCTACTCCTAAAATCTCTACTCGGAGAAACTCTTTCAAACGGACCCTAAATCATTCGGATATTTGTAAAAATTTGCAATTTCTCCATGTAATAAGGGTTTTATTTTATAGAAAATGTAAAATTAACAATTCTAAAAGTAAATGAAAAAAATTATATATGTTTAAAACACAAAAACCCGTTAAATGATATGTTTACGAGCACGTGTTAACATGACCATCGTTTTATTAACCAGTCCAACTGTGTTTTCTAACTGCCATGGAATGAGGCACTATTACAATGAGCTCAAAACTTTAATTAGTTGATTCATGCAAAAACTTGCCTCTATCAATGCAAATCATCAACTATAAATTGACATCAAAGCATCACAAGTTAGACACAGAAAATTCAACAAAAGAAATAAAGTATCAGAAGTTAAAGATAATCTAAGCAATTAAATTATATAGTCATGGCAGGTCTCAAGTCTCTGGTTTCTCTCAGCTCCAAAGCTTCATTGCTTGTCTTGCTCATTGCAGTGGCAATGTCTGCAGTGCAGACCCAGATAGCTAGTGCACAGAGCTGCACTGCTGAGCTCAACAACCTGAACGTGTGCGCACCATTTGTCGTGCCTGGTGTTTCCGAGAATAACCCTACCGCTGAGTGCTGCGCTGCACTTCAATCCATCGAACATGACTGCCTCTGCAACACCGTCAGGATCGCTGCTCGTTTGCCTGCTCATTGCAATCTCCCACCTCTCACTTGTGCCAATTGATTGTAAGTATATATAGTAAGATCGAAACATTAAATTTTTGATACTGTAAAAATTAAAATAAATTTTAAAAACATAACTGAAGAATATTCTTTTTGATCGAAATGATTTTTAACCTTTTACTTATTTTTTAATTTGTCGAAATGCCCTTTCAAACTTGACCTATGTTTGTCAGCCTTTTATTTTTAACCTTTTTGTTTATTAATTTTTCCTTTATTTCTTTTTATAATATTAATCTTACCATTTTGGGTGAAATCCGAGCTATTGACCTAAGTTAAAACTTATGTTTAAAATAAATTTGTGATCCTAGTTTTATATTTAAAGTTTTCAAATTAAATAAGTAATGATCGTATGAATAGGTTGGTGCTAACCACACTTCTCAATAAAATTAATATTTCGAGTTTTCTCTATCTCAAATAAAAAAATAATAATAATGTTTTCAAAATTATTATAAAAAATAGAAATTTCGATTTTGAGAGCTTAGATTAGATGGACAATTTTGAAAATGATTCCAAAAATACTCCATTCAATTATATTACTTTGAAGGTCATCCTGAGATCATCTGAAATACATTTATGCTTTACTGAATTGAAAACATAAATAATACAGATTATTTTTAATTTGCTTTTGAAAAAAAAAATGACATTTTTGGTCCTCTGATGGGAGTGAAATACGGATCCATCCAACAGCCATTTGCATTCCTCTTTTTATAATTGTTGACTTTTTAATTTTAATTTTCTAACAATATTTTTGTTTTCATTCTTTATACAGGTAAGAAGACTATATCAATGCATGAAGACAAGCGAGAGTTTTCATGTTATCAACAAATAATGACAAGAAAAAAAAACGTTTCCTTAAATGGGAATAATAATAATAATAATGTAGTCTTCTTATTATTATAATGTAGTCTGATGCTGATGATCTGTGAGAAGTTGATTTCACGAAATAAATAAATGTATTTTCTCATTATGGAGAGAAACATGAAATGAGCAGTTTCTTATATTAGCAAATGTGTCCTTTAATTATGGCTTACCACTTAATTGCATTACTCGAACAAATCCAAATAATCTTTTTGGATACAAGTGGATGATAATGGAAGGCTTTTATATATATATATATATATATATATATATATATATATATATATATATATATATATAGATTGTGTAAAATTCTAATTATATAACTATAACGTCATAGAGTCAAGATCTTATAAACAAAAATTTGCAAGATCTCACACCTGACTTCTTTAATAAAGGGATGTGTTACATGTGATTTTAGATGGTTGAAAATTATCATACATAACTATTTAAATATTGTCAGTCATGCACATTCACTGATAGAAATATGGTTGAGCACTTTTCTTTTTATTTATATGATAAGAGTTTGAGTCTCACCTTTACACATTAAATTTTAAAATGTAAAAAGACCTCTCCTCTGTAGTAGTGGGAGTTATTATTTCGGACCAAACTTGTAGATATTTTCAGGTTTCAAAACCCATAATCTAATTGGTGTTAAATTTTAAATAAACAACAAAATAAAAAAATATTATCGGTCATTGGGTGCGGACGTTAACTTTATTTTACAATTCTCATATGAATCTAATAGTGAATTTTTTTTTTCTTATATACATTCAACAATTCAGATTTGGTATCTAAATTCTTATTAAAATTTGAACCTCCATACAAGCTAATGACCATAAAGCTCGGGTCAAATAAAAGAAAATCCAAATAATTAAATTCGAAGCAATGGTTTAAATGATAACCATAATAAAAAGATTAGAGTTATCCGAGAAATAAAAACACCAATTACACCAAAAACATCATGAAGATTGACTAAAAATTCTATATACCACATCGAGTGGACATGTTTTTCTTTGAAATTTAATTAACATCGTTTTACACACTTTGTATTGTTTGCGATCAATCATTACCTCCTGAAAAGCAAAGCAGTTGAGGATAAATTAATTATAAGACATTTGAAATGAAATGAAATGCATCCACCACTCAGAGAATGATCCATAATGCACTTCCAGATTTTTTTTAAAATTTTTTTTTTCCTATTTACATGGAACATTTGCATTGTTCTCTGAGCTGGTCTTGGGTTGAAATGATGGTTGGGCGGCCCCGCCCAATAATAAGAGACCCATCAAAGTTTAAGATCAATGTGACCAAAAATAGGCTTTGGTCCTTGTTCGTGCACAAGTTAACAGATTAGAAGAAATGATAATTTTTTCTTTAATGGATAAAACTGCTAAAATATACCGAGATTAATCATTAACTGTATGGTTTAGACATTTATCACATAAAGGAGACATTTAATATTATAATAAGAAGAGAAAATTATCCACGCATGGTGAGACTTGAACCCTGACCAAAATCTGTTAGGCCCAAAATCGAGGAAAGTAAAGTCCAGCCCACAAGTTGGACCACTTCATACACAGGCCCAAGGCCCAATCACACTACATGATTTGGCCCAAAACTATGAGAAGCCTTCTGCATGGCCCAAATTTGCCAACAAGAGACATGGGCCATGCAAAGCCCATGTTGCTCGACACACCAAGGAACCCAATGTCGCTCGACACTGTGGAGCCTCATGTCGACCTCTTACGCTACACGGACCAACACCATTCGTCAGCAATCGCTCAACACTAGTGTTCCCCATGTCGCTCGACATACCTCAGACTACTTCTTGACTACGACAACCCGATTCATGACCCGTCTATGGGCCTTCAAATCCACGACCCGATCCATCATACTTCAAATTTAAAGTCTGATGGACCAAGTCAAGGAGGCAGCCAGATCCCTATTGATTTGGGCCAATTACTCAAGGATGTGATCCACTCCCACCAACGAGTGGATCACCCTCTATAAATGGAGGACTTACACTTAAAATAGTCCTCCATGCGTGATCTTCAACACGGAGAATTGGAAAAAAACAAACTTCAATAATCACTTTTTGGCGAACCTCAGTGACTCATGACCATCTCCCAATCACGATTCCAGTCAATTGGTCTACCCTATCATCCGCCACGGAGGTCCCAATCCTTCAATTTAAGGAAGTATTTCTCTCCTTTGTTTTAGATTAGATTGCTTTACTTTATCTACCTTCTATTGCTAACTTGATCGTCGGAGTGATTTTGGCCGGCATCATCCCGGTGTTTTAGATGTCCTACGGGTCACGTGTGTTCTACCTTTGCAAGTTGTAGTTCCCTTCACTTCCTCAGCGATTTTTGAGGTCTACAATCCTCACTATTGAGATGGAAGAAATATAAACTAATCACATGAACTATAAGTATATGTGCTGGAAGAAAAGACAACAAAAATTAATTTTGGGATTATTCAAGAATTGAGGGGCCTATATCTTAACTAATCTCAGTTGAATGTAGGGGCGGAGCCAGCAAACCGGATATATGGAGGGGTCACGTCAAAAATATAAAATTATAATGAATCAAATTATAAAAACTAATTATTTACTTCTTTTTTTCATTTATTGAATTGATACAGGTGTGGGAGTTAGGTTAGCTTTCCACTAAATTAACCTCAACTTCATCTAAAATTTATGGTTAAAAATATTAAAATGTAAAAAAAAAAAAGTTGAACTGTACTGAAAAAAGTAAAATTCTATACTAAAATTATTAGGTAAGAATGTAAACTAAATAATAATACAATAAAAATTTGTAAAAAATAATATTATTATGGACAAGGGGTCATGACTCACTTGTAGGAATTAAATCAAAACTAAATTTAAGTATAATTATAATTTTGTAACGGTAATTAAATTAGATTTTCTATTGTAAGTTAAAATAGGTTATCTTAATTCTAATGGAATTTGATCTATTAATTAATTTTCTATAAATAAGCTTGCTGTATTTTGAACTTGTTTGATGAAAATAAGTTTCTTGAAAGTGGATCCTCGTAAAAGGAATGTTGAAAAACCGCCTAATCATCCAAATCTTTGTAACGGAGTCTAGAAATTATGCGCCTGAATGGCTTATTTCAATTTTGATTTTATCTCCTGCTAATATACTAGACTTAGAAAGTTAGAACATTTCAACCAACCAGGAAAAAAAAAAAATCAAGAAACATAAAATATATAATGCCAGAGGCCAAAAATAAAAGTCCATTATGTTTCAAAACAAATTCCACTGGACGTTAGAGATTTAATTTTTCGATTTTACGTAGAATTTAGGAAAAGTTAGGGGAACAGGGATGGATGAAATTCACCCCCAAAATCTAATCGGGTGGGGAAAGATGCACTATCCTCATTTCTTTTAAATAAATATTAATTAATTAGTTTTTTTATTAATTAAGTTACATTACTTTTATTAGATGAGATTATTATATATTTTTTAATAGAATTTATTTGTTAATAAATTTTAGAGAATTGGAAATTGAGGGAAACGAGATTAAATGGAGACCAAATGAAATAGGAGAATTGGGATTGGGAGCCTCCCCAACCCTGTTTCCCATTAACATCACTAATTTCGAATATCTACTCTCATAACAAGATATATTTATTCCTACAATAAGGATAGAAAACTATCTATATATGCTGATAAATATACATGATAGGACATCAAGACTCACCATATATATGAATGCAAGATAATTATGATCACCTTACGAGGCTGTTTAACTTTACATCATAAAAACTAATACGAGTTAACTTTATTTAATTACCAGAAACTACTACAAGTAGTTCAAGGTATATCCTTGCATATATATGTTCATGTCGGTGGGTACCAAAAAAATAAAATAAAAGACTTTAAATTGATTTCAGCTACCTGCAGGCTGCAGCAAATTTGAAGATAGCTTCATGATGTAATATCGTTAATTACAGTTGACTTCACACTATTTACACAACAAAAATAGAAACCTTATAAATGGCAGAAGCAGAATTTTAAATTTAGTACATAAAATCAGCCTTAACATCATTTTTTTGTGCAAAAATAATGTTCAAGAGAACCTTTGATGGCACTTGCATATCCACATACGAAATATTTCATGACATATTATGAATAGACGGAGAGACACACAAATACAATCACGAGAGCCAAGTTGAGATGAGAATGAGATTAATATAAGGATCCCAATTGCCAGGATAAGGTTAATACATATACGGTTGTTTAAGTTATGAGTTTAAGTCGTATTTTCTAACTGTTAAGAAATTATACAATAAATATAAACTCAAATAACAATATAAATCAAACACACACATATAAAGTATGAAGAACAATAAAATATATACGAAATTTTTATATGATTCGAAGATTAATGTAATCTCCATATATACAGAGTTTACTGACATTCAATTTTATTATCAAACAATTGTTCACAATGCAATGCAAACACTTAAAATGGCTCTATTTCTCTTTTACAATAACCATGAAAAATATTACAGTTTAAATATGAAAAGCTCCGAGTGTATAAGCTTAGCCTAGTAATACGGATTGAGATATAACAATATAAGATACTAGTCAATGGTAGGCAGCTAGACGCTCAAGATTGACATCGTCAACTGCTTCCAAGTTAGGAGGAGTATTGTGTCGTTTAGTTACCCACGGAGACTTCAATTGCTCTCCCAATTTAAATGCTGCATGTCCCACACACCTAACCACACATCACACATTGTTTACTGTAACATGACAAGAAAAGCATGATTCTCATTTTCTCGGTGTCTCTTTAAATGTGGAATAAATGGGAAGTCTTTATAACTAACATGAATTTCACATTCTAGTATTACTCATTTTTAACTCGATGTTCGGTCTTATCTCCATTTTCTGTTTAAAAAAAAAAATGGAGCTGAAAAATCTTGTAGAGAAATAACACACCCTTGAAGTCGGTCCTATTTTTCAGTTTAATTGAATCCATTGAGAATTTGAGAATATATATTATAATGAAACCAAAACTAATTACTCATAATTCTTCAAAAAAAAAAAAAAAAACTAATTACTCATAATATATAAAACACCATATTTAGGGGAAAAAAAACTTGAGAGTTTGAGTGCATTATTGATGTAGAATTACTATTTTTCTCGTATCTTATTACGTGATAAAATTTATTACATGATGAATCCCAATAAAATGCACCATAGATCCATTGTAACTTCTCTCCAATTTTCATTATATCATTTTCTGCAATTTCAGTCATGAACTATATCAATGAAAATTTTATATGGATATAAGTAAAATCAAAGTGATGAAATGAAATTATGAGTTTGAGCCATCACCCGTTTTCTTTAATTTTTTTTAAATAATTATAATTAATTTAAAATTTAAAAATAATGACACGATTCTAACTCACAAAAGTATAAATGTGAAGAATATATTATTGGATTACCCTGGTTTTATCGTCTCTTTAAATCTTTAAATTTATAGTAATAATTAAAAAAAATAATCAAAGTTTTCACACAACGGTGATGGAAGTCAATGAGAATCAAACAACTTGCATCATCACATCATAATAACACGTAAGATTCAGTTAGCAATAACATCGCGTGGTAGACAAACTCCAGAGTGACGCGTCCACATGCACTGAAGGAACACAGTTCCAAGACACAACGCTTCAACTTCATCTTTTTCTCTTGCTAGATAACATATCACAAACACGGTTCTCAGTTTCTCTCTTCAAATAAATATATACAGCTCTCATTTTGCCAAAAACCTCGAAGCGCTGCGTTTCGAATTTTTTTGTCCTGCATCGTTTTTTTCCTCGGCAATGAAACATGGGCCTATTCCGGCGACTTTTTGGCGCCAAAAAGACAGCGAGCACTTCTTCTTCTTTGTCGGCGGCGAAGGAGAAGAGGAGGTGGAGCTTCACTAGGTCCTCCAACACCACAACCAACACGACGACGCAGCCATCGTCGTCTCGCCAAGAAAAGCACGACGCGCAGTTCGATGGGAGTTTGGATCCCAACAAGCACGCGATAGCCGTCGCCGCTGCCACAGCGGCCGTGGCGGAGGCAGCGCTCGCTGCCGCACAAGCAGCAGCCGAGGTGGTCCGGCTGACGAGCGCAGGCGGTCGCGCAGCCGGCGTCAGCCATAAAAGGTTGGCGGAGGAGCAGGTGGTTGCGGCGGTCGTCAAGATACAGTCCGCATTTCGAGGTTATCTGGTCAGTAACAACTTAGTCAAGCTTCTCTCGAATATTTGATCTGGATTTTTAGTGGTTTTTTTTTTTTTTGGCCAAGAAAAAACACCAGAAAGAGATTTAAAAAAAAAAAAAAACACTATCTCAAAATTTGAATTTTACTTCTTGTGGTAAGTACTATTAAAAGATCTACCGGAATAGAGCTGCTGTTTAAAAACGTTTTCAACTTCTGATACTTTTTTTTTCTCGAAAAGGAAAATAGAAAAAGAAAAATGTTGATTCAATTTTCTACTTCTTATAAGTTTTTTTTTTTTTTGAAAGATACTTCTTAGAAGTTAAATTCATAGCATATAATAATTAAAAAAAAAAAAAAAGAGTTTCACGGGCATAGTTGGTCCCCAACATGAAAGAAACAGAACCAAACACAAGACAAAACAAAAACAACTGTTGATAGTAGCCACTTAGGTCCGCCGACACAAGTAGGTCTGTTGTGGGTGGTGGGTGGACAGGTGGTGGTGGTGGTGGGGGGTATGGGTGTTGATTTCACCATCACCAAAAACAACTGATTCCCAGTCATCCACGGCGTTTGTTAGATTATTTCAAAATTCTTGGGTTCGTACGTGTGATATGGTCGCACGTGTTTGCTCTATTATATTTCCGAGACTAACTATTTTATATAACGTACTCTCCTGTATTTAGTACTAACAAATACTAGGATTTTTTTTTGGAAGGACAAATACTAGGATTAGTAGCTTATTAGTTGGTATTTAGTAGCTGGATACGAGTGGTTGTCGGTTGATGGAAGAGTTGACCACAGTTCTTAGATGATGTACATCATGTTTGACCAAATATCGAATCTTCTTTGACCAATTTCTGTCTTCAATTTCAATCTCCAGTCTGCCATTTTTATGGTTCCAAAGTGTCCACCACTGTGCATGAACATATATTCATTTATAGTTTTTCATTATCTTCCGCTTAACAATAAAATTACTGTACCATTAACGTAGCAAAACTCGCCTTCTAAAATATTATGATAAATCACGTTCTCTAAATCTGTCTCTGGTCCTGATAAAATTACTGTACCTGCTTTCATTTTTTTTGTCTAAAAAGGTTAAATTCATTTAATTTGAATGAATCAAACATTAGCAAATTCAATGTAAAATGCACTTACCTTTGGGTGGTGGGGGGCAATTTTAAGATTATGCTATTCGAGGCAATTTCAAAAGAATTTAAGTGGACCATGTTCATGGCGATTGCATCGAGGCTGGTGGGTCAGCTTCCTTATTTTAGGTGAGCTGGTTAGTTAAATGAACATCTACCAGAGTTTGCAATCAGTACTAGTGCTGGGTTGCTTTTTTGATATTAAAAACTTTATGAGCAGCCTTTCTTTCTTTTGATGTTTGTATGAAATCTGATATCTTTTTCTAAGTTTAATGATGTTATTATATTTGGTTTGTCGATTTTCAAACTTTTAATTGAATTTTTTGTAATTTGCATTTCCAAAAGTCTAATGTGCATGGAAAAATGCTTCCTTTGGAATTTTTGACTTGTGCTCCTTACTAGTTGAAATTTCAATGCATGATTTTAAAACTGATGCTTTTGAATGCATGTTTGAAATTTCAATGCATGTTTGAAGAAAATGATTACACCCCATGTTTGTCTCTTTTTTGAATTTGCATGCTAATCTGGTGTAAATTGTTTTTAAAATTCACGGGCTCCTGTGTCACCAGAACGTTTTAGGACTTTCGAAAATGTGATGGTGTTCACCTTTTGATGTAAAATATTGCAGAGTAGCAGTATTGATACCGGTTATCATATATTATTTATTGGAATTGGATGGTTTGGATTTGTTTAGTCTGTGATGGTCTAATGCATTGACTTTTGGTGGTGAATTTTGAAAGGCAAGGAGGGCACTAAAGGCACTGAAAGCATTGGTAAAGCTTCAAGCACTAGTGAGAGGTTACATTGTGAGGAAGCAAACGGCCGACATGCTAAAGCGCATGCAAACATTAGTCAAATTGCAGGCTCAAGCCCGTGCTAGTCGTGGTCACATGACAGAATCTTTGCATTCTAGCAGCAAGTCCTACCTTTCTCGTATCACTGTAAGCAGATTTATATTATTATTATTATTACCTTTTTCCGCTTTCCATGTGCGTGTACTCATTAGTTCCTGTGTTCATCCTCAGAAACATTGGTTTAAAAATGGTTCGAGTTAGGCGAAAAGTTTTGTACTTCATGAGCTGATCATGAGACCACATGCTGAATTTATAGTTTCTTTATGTGGTACTGGTAGAGATAAATGTCTTTGCAAATTACATTTAAATAAAAGGATGATACGGGGAAAAATTGCATTTGATCAAAGTCATGCTTGTTTTCAATTTTAGAGATGCGTGAACTTAAGAGACACCTTGTGGTAACTTGTAACTTGTAAGCATATGGGCACCTTTATTTTTGGGCATGCTTTATGGGAATTCCGGGGCAGCCCCCACGCCACACCCCACATATTTTCTGCATATTAGCATTTGGTTCATGTCGGCCTGTTGTTTCAGTTCCAAGCCAATACGGTGTCAAGGAAACTTTGTTTTTTCCTTGGCATTTTCTTAGCAAAGCATGGGTTCAATTACTAGTTCCGAGTTGTGCTGACCCTCACTAATGCTCGTGTAACTTAAACGGCAATGAGTGAGTCAGGTAGGACAGAACTGAGTTTTGACGCTTTGAATTACGATTCTGCTCCTCGATCTGTAGAATTTATAGGGGTCAAATAGAATGCTATACACCAGACCAATCTAAACTTGAATATGTTTAGCTAATTCCTTAATTTGACTCGGACAAAATTTGTAGGTTCCATAACATATATTGGATATGCGACTGAGTATAAAGAAAACGTTACATTGATTTTTCAAAAATAGAAGAGAACTGTTATAACTGCACGACTAATGTGGTGTCTTACACACAGGTACCTGAAAGTCCTGACAAAGCAGAATACCGACTGCGAGCTCATAGTACTAAATTTGATGGGCCGTCAATCCTGAAGGTACCACTTTGCAGGGTTTTTTATTTTTTTTTCGTTTCTATATTCGTATGATGATTTAAGGAAAATGCTGCTGAGGTTTTGAGGAAAATTTTAGGAGAGGATGTGGTTTTTATATGTTTGAAATTCTTTATATGATGAGAAGGTGTATGTGGTTCAATCAAAATGGTTATTTCTAAACATCAGAAGGGCTTGTTGTAGCTTCTTCCTAGGCACAGACATTTTTTCTTTGTTACCATCCAAAAGTTAAATTACCTAAGAATTCTAAATGCATTTTGATTTTTCAATGGATGCAGAGATGTGGTTCAAATACGAACTTTAGGGATGTCGTTGATCTAGACAAAGCCAGATTAGGTTCAAATTGGTTAGATCGATGGATGGAAGAAAATATATGGAACAACGATAGAGTTAATCCACTTGAAACCAGACATGCTGATGATGAGAAGGGTGACAAGATCTTGGAAGTAGATACATGGAAGCCTCATTTGAACTCCCAACAGCATAGCAGAATGTACCGAAGCTCACAGAATGGTTCGTCTTTTGATTATAACTATAACAGCCTAATGACAATTGACTCTCCTTCGAAATTGTCAGCAAAATCTTTGAATCCAATTCCAAGTGTATCATCTTCGGGCGAAGTTCTACCGTTAAGCTCTATAAAATTTCCAGTTGGAAAAGGTGAATCACCTTTGAGGACTGCTGACAACAGCCCACAAGTACATTCTGCATCTTATAGACCTGGAAGTAGTAGTGCAAGAAGAGGTCCTTTCACACCCACGAAGAGCGAGTATTCATGGGGCTTCTTTGGTGGATACTCAGGTCATCCAAACTATATGGCTAACACGGAATCTTCTCGGGCTAAGGTTAGGTCACAGAGTGCCCCAAGGCAGAGGCTTGAGCTGGAACGATACAGTTCAACCAAGAGGTCCACCCAGGGGTTTTGGGATGGTGGGAATAATTCAGAAAGAGATTTTCCGCTGCATTCTGACTTCAGGACCAAAGCTTATCCAGCAACCGATCACTTGAGGAGTGCACATTTAAGGTGATGTTGCATGTCTCGTGTTCATTTTCCTTTTGTTTTTGCATGATTTCCAGTGTAAATCTGTCAGTTTGCCAGTGTTGTAATTACATGACTAGTAATATTATCAATGTCGAAATTGGACAAGAGTTTTTAGTTATCATGCTCGTGACAGTTGCATATCTAAGGCGTTTGTCACGCTCACTCTTTCTTTTGCTATACTTGCACATTCTTATAGTATTATTGCCACAAAGTGAAAGAAATGGTCGAAATACAATAAATGGATCGTAATTAAAATCAACTTTACATGTAGTTGTCGAAAGCACACCAACGACTAATGTAGCTAAGGCCTAAGCTACCGATTCTCGCACAATATGACGCAGAAGTATAACTACTTCTAGGCTGTTTTTATAACTACTTCTAGGCTGTTTTTGTCATGAACAGAGAAATAAAGCCAAATGAACCCATTGTCAAAATTCAAAAAGATAAAGCTTTTGTTTCGAATCCATGTCTAACTGTACATTCACGGAGGTTAAAATTTAGATCCTTTTTTTTCTTCCTGTGTGTCTGTCTCATCAAGAATTTGTCTGAAGTGGCTACACAAAAGAAAGTGCTACTAAAAAAGCAAACAGTTACTTGCAGTAACAACTAGAAAACAAACAAACAAAGAAAGCTAGCTTTGGATACCCACAACAACTGGACAATGAATCATAACTTGGGAAGAATATATAACATTGATGGTAGCAAAAAACCAGTTGCACCAGAAATAAAAGGACATTAATGGTGGAAGAGACCAGTTGTGAGAGCGAGATGGAGACAAGAGAATGAGATGTGTACTGAGATTCGACCCCTATATATGTATGTGACTGGAAAACTCTGGATGATTGTATGATTTGTCTTGTTGTTTTTGTCTGTTCTGGTATATTTAATGTTGGCCATAACAAGATTACAAAGAGAGGGTTTTCATCTATGGTCCATGACCATAATTGTAGCAATTGCAGAATCAGAACGTGAAACCAAACCTCTCCAGAGAATGAATATGGAGGGAGATTGTCATTTAATTCAAACAAGTGAACGTGACACCAGTGTAAAGTTGAGATTTTTTTAGTTCAAACTCATATTGAGTTTAAAAAGAAACTTGAACGTAGACTGATAGCGTATGTCTTGCCAATGATCGACCAGTAACTCGCACTATTTTCATGTTATGTGTCCTAGAAAGACAATTGGTGGGGATTATACATCAGTTGCATCTCAAATTAACTTGATCATATTCATCTTTTATACAAGCAAGACCTATAGCTAAAGATTGGAACCACATATTATTATTATTATTTCCCTTAAAAAAAAAAAAAAAAAATCCCTAGCTTCTCTTCTTTGTAGCTGAAGATAGGATTCTTATTCACCAACTTCATCTCTTCTAGTTCCCACTCATGGAAATGCTGCATCACATGTTAATTTACACAAAATTACACAAATAAACCAACAAAAAAAAAAAAAAAAAAAAAAAAAGGAGGCCGCTAGCCCACTAAGCTTTGATAAAATGCATCAATAAAGAGAATGATGCCAAATGCACCCCAAATAACTTACTAAGTGCCCACATATGTCCAACTAAAAAATAGATTCTTTTTGTATTTGGGGTGCATTTAGCAACACTAAAAAGGGTGTTTGGGGGTGGGGAGGAGAGAGAGATATATACTCGTTGCATTCTGTGTTGGGATCGATGGTGAAGCCTAAAGGAACTCCACAGAAGCCAGGCAAAGTAGCTATGGCAGTTGCATTAGGGTTGTAAGTGGTAATGAGACTCATCATGCATCTACAAACCGACTGCCGGTTATCGGTAGAGTCGGCGATCAAGTCCAGGCTGATCATGGCATCGCAGCAGGGAGAACCGGGGATTGGATCAGGTGAACCGTAGGAGATGAAGGTGGAGCAGGAAGTCACCAATGCCGTCACCATGGCACAATCTATGGCCTCCTCCGTCGTCATCGTCGGTTGGGATGTGGCACATGTAATTAGCACAAGCACCAACACTAATACTCCAATAATCATCATGGTTTTTGGCGACACCATTTTATTTCAAAATAAGTGCAAGTTATGATGATCACTTTTCACTTGTGTTGTTTATTTTTAATGTGGAAAGTTTTTATGGGTTGTTGATGAAGTCAGGGTTTGGTGTCAAATGAAGAACGTGTGCTCATTCATTAAGTGTGAATGAAGTTAGTTTAAAATGACGGTGTTGTAAATTGTAATGACTGAATGTTTGATTCTTCGATTGTTTTATTGTTCGGAAAATTCCTTTTTTTTTTTTTTTTTTTTATAACACTCATTTTGTTTGAAGTCTTAACGATAAAGATGGTTATAATCAGTATTGACGAGTCATAACTTAAATGAATATTATGAGTTTTCTCCCATTCATTTGAAAATAATATCATTTTAGACTTCACTTTTAAAACATTATCCAATTTATTTTTTGTCGTAAAAAAACTAAACAATTCAATTAACTTTATTGACAATATAAGGTTGGTCTAGTAGTATGACCCTCACACTTACATCTTCAGGCTGTGAGTTCGAGTAATGTCTCCTCCCAAAAATCTCGGATTAATTGTAATAACTAAAAAAAAAAAAAAAAAAAATTTCAGTTAACTTTATTGTTATGTGTCTAATTTCATTAAGCATAATAGGCCCATAGACATCAACGAAGCCTAACAGACTTGGGGAAGGCAACAAGGCCTAATAGACTGGAGAAGCTGATATCACCCAACACAACAGGCAAAGCCCATCCCAACAAAGTGAAGTAGGAAAAGGGACCTAGGGGCTCTATGCGAGCTGCAAGTCCTAAACGACCTGGAAGCTCTACACACAACCAATAGCCTGGCTCTAACTTGCGTGAAGACTAGCACGAAACTCTAGATAGAGAAGAATCATATGATTATAGGGATTTGATCTGGTCAATTGACAAGGTCCTAATCAACCTCAAACACCTTATTCTCAGCAATTGTATTTCAATTAGAACATTATTCTAATTCCTGTTATAATAGGGTGACTCCATCCCTTCACACTATAAAACAGGTAGATCATCACTGTTATAAGGGTTACAGAAATTCTGAGAGAAAACACATATAGCAAGCTCAACGTTAATGCATGAACAGTGGATGTATGCATTCTTTCAAAGCCGAACCATTTTAAAAATCTCTTATATTCAATCTTATTTTACTGCTTTGCTATTATAATTGTTGTTAATTACATTGACTGAATCCACACGTCAATATTTTGGCTCTAGAGGAACGGGTCCGTTTGAGAAATCAAACCTCCGTTTTCAGGAAAAAATAGTGTTTTCGTCTTATTTTTTAGGAAATCCTTCCAAAACAATGGCAAGAGGCGTAAGAACCCATTCCAGGATCACAAGAAGTAGGGACATACCCCCCCACTGAAGGACATTTAGAGGCATCTCACCACCTTCAGATTCCACTACTCATTCCAACCTTGGTCTCCGTTATCCCTACGGTTCCACCACCTGCTCCAAATCCACTAGTAGGTCATTTTCCCCCTCAAATGGAGCTTCACGAAGACGACCAGGCTGGCCCATCCAGGCGCCAGATTTTAACAGGTGGATGGAAAGGCAGGTCTAATTAGAGAGGATGATAACTGAAATGGCACGTGGGTACTAACTCTTGTTATAGAATCAGCTCACCTGTGAGCAAATTGTAAAGAGTACTTCACCCCCAACTCCAGTGCGGGACAATCCAATAAACCCTGCTCCTAACTCCACCAGGCAAGATCCTCATCATCATGATGCTCAGCAAGGTGGAAATTCTGTCCATTCATCCAATGCGGAAAGGAGAGCTGCGGAAAAGCCTAGAGAACGGCGATAAAGGCCATATCATGGAGGCCCAGTAATCCAGGTAAATGCCAATGGGGAGAGATATGTGGAACTCAACAGAGACCGCCGCGGTGCCCTGGATCATAGCTCGACTTAGCGACCCAGGTCGCCTCGCAGACCCGATGGAATTCAAGACCAGCGAACTGGAAGGGGCATCAACGGAAACGCCCACCGCGCAATACCAGCTATCGAACTCCTTAGAAATCAGGCCGCTGAACCACATTTGAATAGGATATCGCCTGATAAAAATCCACGGATGTCACCCAATCTGTAAAACCTACCTAGCAGGGAAGATAGTGCCACCTCCAACTCGTCAATGGCAGCCCTCCAGCTTCCGAGTATCAGGCATTGCTGCAAAGGCTGAAATAATTAGAGTAACGAGGTGGAAGAGTAGAGCCAAGCGATAGGTATGTAGAGCGGTGCCCGTTTTGCTGGGAGATAAAAAACGAGCCATTGCCTGACCGCTTGAAAATGCCTAGCATACCCCTCTACCAAGAAACTAATGATCTTTTTGGCTACTTGGATGCCTACAACGTGCAGATGAGTCTCTTCATTACGAGCAGCAGGGTAAAATGCCAATGTTTCCCAGCGACCCTTGGCGAGATCCAAAGAAAGTGATTAAGGGGGTTACTAGCTGGCAGTGTAACGAGCTAGAATCAATGCCAGAAGCTCTTCATGAATTAATACCAGACCCTGATGAAGCAGCTCGTCCTTTCATGTCACTTGGCAACCATCTTTCAGAAATCAGAAGAGCCTCTGAAAGATTATATAGCCCATTTTGCAGAGAGAAGTAAGCTGCGTGGATAATCCCACAGATGAAAGCGTGCTGACAGCCATTACTGCTGGACTGCGTAAAGATGGCGAGCTATACAGAAGTTTATATAGTAAGCCCGTCAAAACCCTCCGAGACTTCTACAAGCCGTCTAACACCGATATCCGCATAGAAGAAGCTTTCAGGGCCACAAATGCAATGTAAATTAGAACTGAAAAATGAAGAAATTTCTCAAAAATTCTCCAAGAGTTGGCAACAATTGCAAACGAGAGGGTCTTCCACCTTCAAACCAGCGAGGTCAATCAAGCGAGCTTGTTAACGAGAAGGTCTCTCACCTTCAAACCAACGAGCTCACAATAAACTGAGTATATAAATTAGCATAACCTGCTAACCTGAAAGGTCATGAGCTATCAAACAAGCGGGGTCAATAGAAATACTCGAGGTAACAGAGCTAGAGCGGTAGAAATTGGCGGAACCCGCCAACCTGAAAGCTGACAAGCTCTCAAACTAGTGGGGTCAATAAACACACTCAAGGTGGAATCCCCTCACAACAAACCTAAGTACAAAATTGACAGCTTGCCAACCTAAGAGATAGCGAACTCTCAAACTAAAGAGGTCAATACTTATGGTAACAAGCCTCACAAGGAGTTGTGCAAAATTGGCAGAACTAGTGAAATAATGAGCTCATGAGCCCTTAGACTAGCAAGGTCAATAAAGACACCTGATGTGGCAGCACTTTCAAACAGGAGTCTACTTTCCACTAGTGAGGTCGTGCTTATCAGGTTTTGTAAGTTTTTAAAGTTGTGTATGGTTATTTGCATTGAATGATTACTTAAAGCGAGCAAGTAAAATTAAATACAATACTTGAACAAAAAACGAAATTTTATTAATTGGAGCTTTAAAATGAGCTGAAAGTATATTGAAGTTTTAAACGAATTGAAAGTACATTGAAGTTTTAAACAAGCTGAAATTACATTGAAATTATGAAAAAACTGAAAATTGCATTAAAATTCTAAACGAGCTAAGATAAAACAGAAGCAACTACAATTAGCTGGGAAATACATTGTCAAGGCAGTACTACATGTGATGAGTAAATATTTTGAACAATCACATCCATAATCATCTTTGGATTTCTTGACAATGTACTTCTGATATAATTGAGTTGAAGAAGAACTGGCAAAATGTGTTGAAGAAAAACTGAAAGGCCGTTGAAGTCGTCGCATTCCTCGCTTAAATATGAAAGTCTATATGCTTGGCGAGCACACATTCCCTGACCTAAGATGAAGGTCTGTATGCTAGGAGGATATGGACGGTGGAACTTTAAAGGCTCAGGCCTAGTCAGTTGGAAGACTCCCACCTATTGGGGCGATTTGATCGTTAGCTATAGCCGCAAGATCTGCAGACTCAGAGGTCTCATTTTTGTCATGTACCTCATTTCCTTCCCCAGAAGTCTCCTCAACATCATCAGCAAGTTGTTGTGCATTTGCCTCAGTTGCAGCTCGTATTTTCTGAAAGCTTTCGATCAGCTCGCCAGCAGCTGGGCTAAGAAAGCGGAGGTCAAAGGTTGGGTATTGGAGCCAGATACTATAGATGAGGTCACTTTGAACATCATCTTATAGCGCCTCTTTCTCCTCCTCCAAGCTCTTGTCCTTATAGGCAAGATCCTCGCCCTTCCTGGCCAGGTCGTCCCTTGCCTTTTAAGGAGTTTCTGAGAGTGATTCAGCTCACTCTTAGCCGGCTCAAGTCCGACCTGCAGCTTATTGATCTTGGCTACAAACTCTTTCATCTTTAGCTCCATGACCTTCCTGAGGGCCTGGAACTCCTGGATCTCTGCAGCCAGCTGCTTCTCACACTCCATCCCAACAGCAAGCTCCCTCTTCGATTTCCCAAACTCATCACGAAGCTCCCTCATTTCTGCCTCGTTCTTCTCAGCCTCGAGTACATCCTTGTACGCAAGACAAGCGGACTAAAAAAAATGTACATATTAGTAAGCATGAGAGGTCGCGATGGAAAAAAAAAAACACAAAGACATAAACAGAAAAAGAAGAAGAAATAGAGGGAAAACTCACCATAAAAAAGCAGGGCCCGAGGTTCACAGTGGGTGAAATTACTTTTGATGACTGGCAAACCCTCCTCACATTAAGAGCAAAGTCCTGGAATGTTTCCGGTTACTGAAAACGGCAAGCAAAATCGTGGACAGAGTTCCTTAGGGACTGCCTTCAAAAAGAAAGAGAGAAAGAATTTGCAGAAAAAGTTTTGAAGTCTGGTGAAAATGAGAGAAATGGTGGGAAGAGGTCTATATATGACCTAAAATTCTAGCTGTTAAATCAAGACAATGATGGCCTGAAAGAAATCTACGGCCAAGATTCGACCTGGAGACTTGGCAAGATACTCAAAGGGCAGCTGACGTGATATGCACATTTAATGCGTTGAGGGACGTGGTAGTTGACATAACCGTTTCCACTCATCATGAGAGCAACCGTCTTAGTAACCTCCTGAGAATGACCTAGAAGGTGACTCATGGCCTCCCAAGAGCAACCTAGAGAAACAACCCATGGCTTCTCACAAGCAAATTGAGAATTACTCCTCAAAATCACCTGATCGCTGACCTACAGAAACTTAAGGCAGCTTCCACCACGAGGCTTTCGAGCTAGAAGCTGGGGGGCTAATATTATTTGCCTAATTTCATTAAGTCTAATAGGCTCAGAGACATTAACGAAGTCCAACAGACTTGGGTAAGGCACCAAGGCCCAACGGGTTGGAGAAGCTGATAACACCCAACACAACAGGCAAAGCCCATCCCAATAAAGTGAAGTAGGGAAATGAACCTGGGGGCTCTATGTGAGCTGCAAATCCTAAACGACCTGGAAGCTCTACGCACAACCAATAACTTGGCTCCAGCTCGCGTGAAACTGTTGAAGACCTAGGTCTAGATCCAACAACAAGCCCTAACTTGCGAAAGCAAGTCACGCACACACACGATAGTTGTGAGTTAGATCACCTTATTTAGGGATCACTAACTCTCTAAAACGCAGGTTATTTAACCTTTACCCTAGCCCAAGCCAATCTTGAATGCGAATTCCAAGAAAAACCGAATAAATCTAGACTCGGGGTATTAGCCCTCGTACTAGCTCAAGCTTTACACAAGCCGAAATAGATAAGTCTCTCTCACTTTTATTGATATCTGAATTCCCTAATCTGAATACAAACCTAGTCTATTTATAATAAGTCAATAAACTAACCTAGTTCTAATAGGAAATAATAATAAAAAACCTAATACAATTCTAATAGGAAATAAGATTGACTCCTAACATATGTAAAACAGAAAATAGAATATAAGTCCAATAAAATATAAAAACCTAACAAAAGAAACCTAATAAAACTGAAACCCTTTTTATTTTTAAGAAAAATATGGTTCTCATCATTCCCCCTTTCTTCAAGAATGCTCTTGCCCTCAAGGGCAACATCTGAAAACATCTGCATCATCACTTGCCAAACTCTTTCTCTTATCCGTCCTTTTCGCCAACTTCTATATCGCAGAATCCCAAAAATCCAAAGACAGTGCCTATCTTTGGAAAGAGTAATATTAATCCTTTGTGGCTTGAATAGAGACCCAATTGATCCACCAATGTTGGACCTTACAGTTGATATAATAATAATGTCCTCCTCACCACCTTGAAATCCATCTACTGATTTCACCTTTACTGAAAAACCATCAATGTTTTCATCTTTGTCTCCATGTGTATCTTCAATTGCAACTACTTGGGCAATGTGGGGTGACACTACACCAATAGTAAGCTCCTTATTTTCTGGCACCGTGACTTGTTCTTCGTCTTTTTCGTCCGTCTCATGCTCTAGCTCAACAGGTGATGGGCTTACCCCATGTAGCACCCCCCGACCCGATCCGGCCGGACCGATCCGGGGCGCGCTACTCGGACTTTCAAAACTTTCGAAATTCATTTCGTAAACAGAAAACCATATAAATTATAGTTTAAAAATTGTTTTCGAGTGAGCCCATTCAATTCAAACTTTTTACGAAAATTCGGCAGAGTACCGTTTGTTTTTCGGACTTTCCAAAACCTGCTTTTACACAAATCAAATCACATTACATTTTCACAAACACTTCTATAACAATTTCAATCAGTTGCGCACTCTGCCGTTTAGTGCGACTTATCAAAACAGTTTATAAAATAAAACAAAACAGACTTTAATAGTTATAAACATTTTTAATAATAAAAGACATAAATCATAAACTAATTAATTACAAAACATTTTACAAAACGTATTTACAAATTCCCTGTATATGCATGCTTTCAGAATATATATATACATAACAAAAATATAGCTGCCCAACTGTACAATTTCTGTGACTCGGTCTGCAACTTGCTCTTCCTTTAGTCTTTAGCTTCGTCCGGATTCCTGGTACCTACGCGTTAGAGACAAAACTAACGCGCTAAGCATATAGCTTAGTGGGTGTACTATAAACTATAAACTCAATTAAATGAACCACAAATAAATATCTGTTAAGAAGAAATAAACCACAATATATATATTCCAATCCATTTCAAAACGATTAAATTTCAAAATCTTAGCATTAAACAATTTCAATCACTTTAATTTCAATAATGAGGTCAACAATGAATACTATCAATAAAATCATTCGGTTCACTTTTCAATTTCAAATCAATTCTGGCCCGCTAGAATACTAAACATATTAGGACCGGAATATGGGTCAAGCTCCCAACCCCCAGAACGAATTCTGAGGAGGTACGTGTCTCCCAACTCTAGGACCGTGGGTACGGAACCTAGAGAGGTACATAGCTCCCTATCCCAGGAACGAATCCTTGGGAAGGTATATTAACTCCCAACCCCCAGGACGAATCCTGAGGAGGTACGTATCTCCCAGCCTCTGGACGAATCCAAGAGGAGGTACATCAGTATCATCAATATCAATCAATCAGTATCGGCGCAGTACTGCTCAATAAAACCCAGCTGGTATACCAACCTCCTATATCCATTTCTATGTCTACGTATCCTAGGGCCGTTTCGATAAACGATTTTCGCAAGAAATGTCGCAATAATTACTCAATAACAATAATTACTCAATAAACATACAAATCACATAATATTCTTCAAGAAACATATTCAATAATTTTACGAAAATCAAAATCAAGTATTTTAACGAATTCGAAACGTTCGAAATTACAATCGAAATATAATCTATCATAAAATCGGTCCGAAATCAACTATAGATCTACAAATCATCAATTTTACATATAGATAAACACTTTTCATACGAATAATCGAAATCGAAAACTTTTAGCGAAATCGAAAACGAAACGAAAACGAGAAACGAAATCGAAAACTAAAACGAAAAAGTATTCTCGAAACGATTTCGAAAATAAGAGTACACCTACATCGGTACCGTTTTTCGTTCGAGAAATCGCAGTTCCACGATCTCTTTTTCCTTTCCTTTCCTTTTCTCTTCTCTTTCCTTCTTCTTTTTCCTCTTCTTCTTCTTTCTTCTTCTTTCTCTCCTCTCTTTCCTCTCATTTTCTCTCTTTTTCTCGGCTCTGTCTGGGTTCTGTGTGTTTTCTCGCTTCTGCGAGAAGCTTCTCTTTTTTTTTATATTTTTTTCGCTACCGCGACCGCCGTCGCGACCTGTGGTCGCGGCACCAGGTCGCGATGCTCACTGGAGTGCGCGCACCGCCTTCCTCGCGAGCGCGCCTTGGTCGCGCGAGTGGTCGCGTTGCTCTCTGCCCGATTTTGACAGCTTCATCGCGAGCAGTCCATCGCGACCTGTGGTCGCGGTGGCTGGTCGCGATGCTCACTGCCAGATTTTTGCCATTTTCATCGCGAGCGAGCTATCGCCACCTGTGATCGCGGTGACCAGGTCGCGATGCTCTCTGGTCCAATTTTCCAATTTTTCATTTTTTTCATTTTTCACTATTTAATTACATTTATACCCCCTCAAATAGTAAAATTTATTTTCACATATTTCACATATATCAAAAATTCATTACCCGAAATCCGGGATGTTACACCCCATGAGTTCGCCTAGTCTCCTGAATGACTTCTCTTTCCATCGATTCTGAAAGTTCTACCCCATGCCTCGAGCCTTGTGATCTCCGTTCTTCCCCATAAGTCCGTCTGTCTTTCGGTTCCCTCTCCTTGATTTCAACCAGCCGTCATTTAATCCTCTCTAGTGAATGTGTGATGGACGCGGTCAACTCTGCTATAGATTTGAGCATCCGGTCTTGCTTCTCTTCCATAGCGTCAAACCATTGATTGGTAGGCTGCGACCCACTCCCCGATTCATCTCTGGTCACCATGGCTATTCGAATTTTTTTTTTCTTTTTAACCCTTTTTCTTTTTTGTAGCCACTCCCTGAAGAACCCTAAAAACCTCTTAATGAAAGCACCAAATTGTTGAGGACCTAGGTCTAGATCCAACAACAAGCCCTAACTTGCGAAGCAAGTCACGTACACACACGATAGTTGTGAGTTCGATTACCTTATTTAGGGATCACTAACTCTCTAAAACGCAGATTATTTAACCTTTGCCCTAGCTCAAGCCAATCTCGAATGCGAATTCCAAGAAAAACCGAATAAATCTAGACTTGGGGTATTAGCCCTCGTACTAGCCCAAACTTTACACAAGCCGAAATAGATAAGTCTCTCTCACTTTTATTGATATCTGAATTCCCTAATCTGAATACAAACCTAGTATATTTATAATAAGTCAATAAACTAACCTAGTTCTAATAGGAAATAATAATAAAAAACCTAATACAATTCTAATAAACAATAAGAAACCTAATGCAATTCTAATAGGAAATAAGATTGACTCCTAACACATGTAAAATAGAAAATAGAATATAAGTCCAATAAAATATAAAAACCTAACAAAAGAAACCTAATAAAACTGAAACCCTTTTTATTTTTAATAAAAATATGGTTCTCATCAGAAACCCAGCACGAAACTCCAGATAATACAGAATCCCATGATTATAGGGATTTGATCTGGTCAGCTTACAGAATCATAATCAACCTCAAACACCTTATTCTCAGCAACTGTATTTCAATTAGAACATTATTCTTAAGAATTTTATTTAATTTCCAAATTTCTGTAATTAGATTCCATGTAAAACAGGATGACTCCATCCCTTTACACTATAAAATGGGTAGATCATCACTGTTACAAGGGTAACAAAAATTCTAAGAGAAAACACATATAGCGAGCTCAACGTTAATGCAAAAATAGTGGATGTAGGCATTCTTTCAAAACCGAACCACTTTAAAAATATCTTTTGTTCAATCTTATTTTACTGCTTTGCTATTATAATTATTATTAATTAAGTTGACCGAATCCACACGTAAACATTTATTAAGTGAAAAATAAAAAAAAAAGCCATTTACCTTTATTTAAACTGAAAATGACCACTGTACCGATACTGTTATAATATTTAAATAATAAGAATAAACAAATAAAAAATTATTTAATATTTTTAAAATTAAATTAATAAACTAACTTATATTAAAAAAATATAGGTTTTTTTAAAAAAAAATTCTCTCTCTTCTTCCATTGTCTCTTCCCGCCTTTCTCTATCTCTTCTCTTTCTTTTTTTGTTATTTGTTATTTATTATGTGTTTTTTTGGAGATAAGTAGTAGTTTGGTGTTTGTTTGAAGGTAGGCGATAGTTTGGCGGTCGAATTTTGGAGGCAGGACAGTTTGGTGGTCGGGTTTGGAGGCAAGCAGCGGTAGGTGTTTGTTTGAAGATTTAAATATGAATCCCCCTCCTATGGAGATCCAGAGATGGATCTGCAAGATTTCTATCAACTTTCTTTTTTAGGAAAAAAAAAAAATTAGGTCCTATGCACCATATCTTTTGTTTGTTTAATTCTTTTTAATTTTTTTTTCTTAAACGGTTGATGATTCAGATTGAATCTCCAGAGTATATATATATATATATATATATATATATATATATATATATATATATATATATATATATATTTCTTTTTTTACTTTTAATTTATTTTCTTATGTTTTCTTAAACTAGTTGGATATCTACCATTTATTTTTGGGGCAATTATCATTTGAGTCCCTAACTTTTAGGGAATTATCAATTTTTTAAAGCAGTTTTGGTTATTGGTATCCTTGGGCCCTAACTTTTAGGAAATGTATCAATTTGGTCCTTCAGTGAGTCAACTGTTAGTCAAACTTTACTTTTTCAGGGGTATTTTTATCTTTAAACCTATTAATGGGTCAACAGTATCTTTTTAGAGAAATGATATAGCTACCCCTAATTAAAAATTTAAAATAAATTAAATTAAAAAAATTTAGTTGGATCTCCACCGTCTATCAAGATTGATGGACGGTGGAGATTATATTGAAATTTTTAAATAAAACGAAAAGTGAAAATCAATTTTTTTAATTTTTTTTCTTTTTGCTGTTTAGAAGAAAAGAAAAAAAAAACAAAAAATTCAAACTGTTCTTGGTGGAGATCCAAATTGAATTTCCACCAAGAACACAACCAAAAATTTTTGTTTTGCTGAACTCTTCGATCGACGAAGAACCTAGAAACTTCTGAGTTCTTCGTCGATCGACGAAGAACCCAGAAGTTTTTGGGTTCTTTGTCGATCAAAGAACGACGAAGGTTCTGGGTTCTTTGATCTGTTCTTTGAGGGTATTCGATCATTGAGGAGTCTTCCTCGTCTCCGCAAAGAACGATAAAGTTTCGGACAGGGAAGTTCCATGGATTCCTCCATGGATTCGATCAATCCATGATGAGATCTCCATGGATTCATCGAATCCATGGAGGAGAGTTGTCCATATCAAATTTGGACCGTCCATTAGATCTGATGGACGGTCCAGATTTGATCTGGATTTCTTTAATTTTTTTTACTTTTTTAATTTTCTTCAGTTTTTTACTTTTTTAAAAAATTGGTCCATATAGGATTTAGACCGTCCATCAGATCTGATGACTGACCAGATTTGATCTGGACCGCCTTCCTCCAGATTTGATTTGGTCCAACTTTTTATATTTAAAAATTTTACTTATTTAGATAATCCAATAAGAAATTGATGTGTTATAAAAACTTATTAAAAAAAATCACTTAAAAAAGATTAAATAAAAAATAAATATGATAAATTCATTAAAAATTTTAAAAAATTAAAAACAAAAATAACATCATTTATTAAAAATAAAAATAAAATTCAAAATTGAATACTTATAAAACTCAAAATTTAGTTAAAAAAATTAAAAAATTATATATACGTGTAATATTTATACGTGTTTTAGAGAATATTATATATTATATATATAAATTACAATACATATATCCATTTATTATTATATTATTAAAATAAAATATAATAATAAAACAACAATATATATAAATTTATTATATATATATATATATATTGTAACACCCCCTGACCCGACCCGAGTGGATCGACCCAGGGAGCGCTACCGGGTTTTCAAAACTTTACTTAATTCACTTTATAAATTTCAACCCAGTGAAAATTAAATAACTTATAGTTTTAAAATATGTTTCTAGTGAGCCCATCAAAATTTTATTTTATTTTTTTTAAAAAAAATTTCGGCAGAGTTTCCTTTATTTTTCGGATTTCCCAAAACCTGTTTTCAATAAAACAAAGATAATACAATATACTTTCAATACTTCTATTTCCACATTTCAAATCAATGCGCACTCTGCCGTTTAGTGCAACTTCCAAACAGTTTCAAATAAAACATATTTAATTAAGATTTACAAACATTTGAAAAGAATATAAATCATAAAGCAATTATTATAAAACATATATACACATGTCGAATTACAGATTTCTGTATATGCATGCTTCACTAAATACAATATACAATTTCAAATTCAATTATAACTACTCAAAAGAAACTGTGACTCTGGACCTTCAATCTGCTGTTACTTCTTCTCTATTCTTTGTTTCCCCCTGTGTCTCTGATACCTGCGAGTGATTAAATCCAACGCGCTAAGCAATAATGCCTAGTAGGTGTACACTTAACTCAAGTATCAAAATCAAATATCATTTCATAATAAAAACATTTCAATTTTCATCATTTCATAATATTCCACTACGATCGTATAAAAACATTTCAATCTTTAACTTCCTTACTGAAAGATATCATATATAAACAGTCTAATAAAAGCATCTAAATGAAATCAGTAAAGCATACAAAATTCAGTTTTCAATTCTTTTATGAACATTTTATTTATATAAACATTTTATTCACTTTCATTCTCAATTCTAACCGTACACTCAGCATACATTTCAATATCTGTACATCAGTGTGACGTTCACCTCCGGGATTCGCCTAAACTGGATTATACCAGGTTTGCCCCGCGAGATATAACAGTCAGGGATACAGTGCACTAGCTGTCTCCGGGATTCGCCTAAACTGGACTCAGCCAGGTTTGCCCCGCGAGATGCAGCAATCATCACTATCAGTACAATGGCTATCTCCGGGATTCGCCTAAACTGGACTTGCCAGGTTTGCCCCGCGAGATACAACAATCATAGATACAGTGAAATGGTTATCTCCGGGATTCGCCTAAACTGGACTTGCCAGGTTTGCCCCGCGAGATGCAACAGTCAGCAATATCATCAGTGCAATATTTGTCTCCGGGATTCGCCTAAACTGGATTATACCAGGTTTGCCCCGCGAGATATAACAGTCATGGATACAGTGCACTAGCTGTCTCCGGGATTCGCCTAAACTGGACTCAGCCAGGTTTGCCCCACGAGATGCAGCAATCATCACTATCAGTACAATGGCTATCTCCGGGATTCGCCTAAACTGGACCTTGCCAGGTTTGCCCCGCGAGATGCAGCAGTCATCACTATCAGTATAATGGCTATCTCCGGGATTCGCCTAAACTGGACCTTGCCAGGTTTGCCCCGCGAGATATAACAGTCAGGAATACCGGTACAATATCTATCTCCAGGATTCGCCTAAACTAGACCTTGCCAGGTTTGCCCCGCGAGATATAACAGTCAGGAATACCAGTACAATATCTATCTCCGGGATTCGCCTAAACTGGATTATACCAGGTTTGCCCCGCGAGATATAATAATCTCAACTCATTATGTTCCACAATAATTCACAAATCAAAATTACATTCAAAATCTTCGTCAATATTCATAATATAAACTTCGTAAATTTCATATCAAAACCTTCCATTTTGTTTCAAAATCAACAATTAATTTGCAAATCGTATTTACGGAATAAGAATTATATACAAGTATTCCAAAAATCATTTCCACACATATTCCCAAATAAATTTTCAGACAGTTTCTACAATATTCGTAAACAAAACAGAAGTATACAAAATCCATACATAAAGTTCATACTTAATTTAACGAATTATCGAAAATTCAAATGAAAATATATAACGAAAATTATCACAAATACAGAGATCAGTGTACACCTACCTGGATTCCGTTTTTACTCCTTTTTCTTTCCGGATTTCCTTTTTTCTTTCTTCTTTTCTTCTTTTTCTTTTCTTCTTCTTTCTCTTTTCTTTTTCTCTTCCTCTTCTTCTTCTTCTTCTTCTTCTTCTTCTTTCTTTTCTTTCTTTTCTTTTTCTTTCTTTCTCGGTCTCTCTCGGTCTCTCTTCTCTCTATTTTCTCCTCTTTTTCTGTTTTCTGGAGATTTCTGCGATGACATTTTTTTTATAAACTTTCGGTCGTCGCGACCTGTGGTCGCGGTGACCAGGTCGCGTTGCTCTCTGGAGCAACTCCACCGCCTTCATCGCGAGCACACCTCGCGGTACCCTGGTCGCGCTGGTGGTCGCGATGCTCACTGCCAAGATTTTCACTTTTTCATTTCGAGCTAGTCATCGCGATCTGTGGTCGCGGTGACTGGTCGCGATGTTCACTGCCAAGAATCAACATTCTTCATCGCGAGCAGCTCATCGCGATCTGTGGTCGCGATAGCCAGGTCGCGATGCTCACTGTCTCAGTTTTTCACTCTCTCTTCGTGCATCGTTTTCAACCGTTCAATTTGGTCTACTTGGAAACCATAAAATAAACATACTTTTAATTACATTTACACCCCTCAATTCACAAAATTTATTTTCATATATTCAAAATTAATTACTCGAAATTTGGGATGTTACATATATATATATATATATATTGTTGTGAGTAAAATCAAATTGGTTTTGTCGTATTATATGCTCGGCCCAAAAGCCTAATAAAATGGTTTAGGCTCAAGATGTCTACTGGGTCCACGTATGTTCGTGGAAAACATAAATAGTTTTCGACAACAATAAAGAAGATTGAAGCTGCAAATGTCTAGCCGAGAGTTCTCTAATGAGGCATAGCGGAGAAGCTTCAGGCCACCTACCACCATTAATGACTCTGCAATCTGCTGCTACCTTTTTAATCTGTCACCTACAACGCTATTTGAAGCGTCAGTTCGACTCAAAGTTGTGTGCATTTGATGCACCTAAAAGCATTAAATGCACATGCATTTAATGGAAAGCATTCTGCCGTAGACACCTTAATGACAGTTAATCAAAATCGTTCGACAAGAATCTTTTCATCGAATACAGCTTCGAGGAAAATGATGATTAAGGATAAATATGAATGGCTAGCCATTGGTGGTCAAGGCTCATCATACCCTGACAAGAAGAATATCAGAGGAATAAATGATCTTCCATAAATAGTTCCGAAAAAGAGGACTAAGGTAACCTTTTTTACATATCTTAAATCCTAAAATCTCTGTGATTTACTTTTAAAAAGATATTTTTCACTAAACTGACTTGATCGTCGGAGCTTAATTGATGGCACAAGTTCGGCGCTCCTCAACGATCTTTCTTTAATTGCAGATTCACTCAGCTGATCACCTTTTCTGCAAGATTTCACTGTAGCCGAGCATCTCAGCACAACGACCGACCATTTCGTTGCCTCGTGCATCGTGTTTAGCTATCGTCGACCGTATGATCCAATTTTCACTGTCAACATATATATATATATATTAGATTACTAAATTTTGAGTTTTATAAGTATTCAATCTTGAAATTTATTTTATTTTTAATAAATGATATTACTTTTAAGATTTTTTTCTAATTTTAATAAATTTTATAATATTTATTTAATTATTTTTAAGTGTTTTTAAAAAAATTTAAATTAAAATTTTTATATCATATATTAATTTGTTATTGGACTATCCAAATATATAAAGTAGTTAAAAGGTTAAAAAGTAAAATCATCATTCTAATTTAGTAATTTAATAAAAAAAAATGTCAAATGATCAATTTATACTTTATGTCAGGTTTGATAGTAAAAATTTTGGTCATAGTTGATGTATTTTAAAAAAAAGGTAAGGACCATGTTTAAAAAAAGTAAAAATATGTCAAAAAAGATATTTTTAGATAAATTAGGGACCAAATTGGTAATTATCAGATGTATTTGGTTGTAGTTTCAGTAAAAGTACAACTTCATTGTAATATGACCGAATATCATGGTATTCCATTGTAATTTATATATAAAAAATAAAGCTAATTTAAAAAATAGGATACTATAATATAAACATTAATTCATTTACTTTTCTCTAAAACAATATAACCACATTCTAACATTTGCAACCTCATAGGAAGACAAACCTCTCCTTTGATTTCAATTTGAGTCACATAAACATTGTAATTTATATACATATATATTTTAAAAATAATATCTCATCTACATTGCTAGTCATGGCCCCGGTTCGGTTCGAAACCGATGACTGGAACCGGAACACCCGGTCCCGGTTCCGGTTAGGCTTCAAAAATAACCAGAACCGCCGGTTAGAAATCAGCGGTTCAAGGAACAGTCCGGTTTGAACCGCTTTTTTTTTTAAATTAAAATATTTATTTAAATATAAATCCCAACACTATTGGACCACATAAAATAATTTAGAATATTAAATATAAGTATAAGGCCCAACATTATTGTTGGGCCACATACCAATTGGACCATATCCATTTTATTTTTTCTTTTGTAGCTTAACTTTTATAAGCCACTCAACCTCCTACACAACATTTTTTTTTTCCATGTGGGACTAAAATTGCATTTGCTATCATTACTAATTTACTACAACTCAACCACTTCATTTGTGGCACCAACTTAATTAGAAATCATGAAACACTTTCAATAATTAAAGGCATATGATCTTTGATTAATATGCAAATTCTACCTAGAAACATGTTTGGTGTTTTAATAAATTGATCAAGTCCATATCAAAATTTATTAAAGAAAAGAAAAAAGATCCACAAAATGTCCAAGTCACCACATATGATCAAGTTTAACAACATAAAGGATAAACAAGATAATTATAATAATAATAAAGGTGATGGGTGTGCTCTAGAGGGGCAGTGCATATGTTCAGAGGACAGACATTGCAGCCCTAGTCAAGGATACTTTTGCAAACCAGGTCTGGTTTACAGTGAAGCTAGAGTTTGCAGGTATAATTCATCATCGCCATCATCATCCATGTCATGATTTGTTATTGATTATTAGCATATCTTTTGTGGATACTCAATTGACTCACAGTTCAATTTCGGTCCATTCTTCGATATGTAATTGAATACAAAGAAAGAGAATAAATGTGGAGTTCATTTGAGTTTCATTTTTTAAATTATTATCTGTTGCTTTCAAGAAATTGTAACAGAAAATGGCAAGCCTATATATTTTATAAGCTGACTTCGTGAGCCATTATATTCCAAGTTTTTACACACACACACACCTGGTCTTGATTAGCAGTAAAAGGAGTTCGATCACGACCACCAGCAACAATTCAAACAACGACATGTATAGTAAATGTCAACTTCTTATTATATATATAGACATACTTTTTATTCATCAAACCAAAATTTTTAACTATATTCAAATCCCACATTGAAAGAGCATAAGATGTGAACCATCTTCACTTATATATATATATATATGTAACCCTTTTTTCATATCCCACATTGAAAGTGAATGGTTTTAAAACTACCTTTACTTGTATATATATATATGCACACTTTTAAAATTTTTATTCCATACCTAAATGATCCAAGCCGAAATATTTTCGGTTTATTCATTTTTAAAAATTTTCTAATCTTAAAATTTGTTTTAAAAAACTTTTCCTCTAAAAAAAAAAAAAAAAAATTTGTATGGGGCTGGTTCCAGTTATGGAACCGACGGTTGAATCGCCAGTTCCACAAAACCGGAGGAGGAACCGGAACCGGATTCCTCTTCCGGTTTTGAACCGGAACCGAGACCGGGACCTATACGGTCCGGGTTCCGATTGGACTAAAAAAGGAACCGGAACCGCCGGTTTTGGAACCATGGCCATGACTATACATTGCATCTCATCATAATAAAGGCCATAAAATCACACAAATAAGCAAATAAGTTTAATTGGTTCGAAATTTCATGACACTGTTTGTAAGAATTTTACCTGCGGTACATTCAAGGCAAGAAAGTGAATGACAATTTGGTGCGCTCGCACAAGCTGGGTTGGATATAAAAATAAGCTAACAAATTCATGAAAATTTTTCAAATTGGATGATGTTATATTAATTTAAATTTGTGATTTAGATATTCATTTATTTATTGGGTGAATTATATTAAGGTACTATGAATTTATTCATTATTATACTCATAATACCAGTTTACCGTTTATTACACTCAAGTATCCTACAGTTAGTTGATTTCGTTAAAATTAACGATTAATCAAAATTTTTATATAAAATGACTTAACTAACCCTATTAAAAAAATACAAAAAATAATAATAATTTATTAGAAACAATAATTATTCAATACCATCTCCATCTCTATCATTCAACTCATCATCTTCTACATTCAATTTAACCAAAAGCACAATCAATCCATCAAACCATCCACCCACCATATTCCACATTCAATTTAACTAAAAACACTATCAATCCATCAACCATCCACCAAAAAATTAGAAAAACATATCACAACAAACCAAAAAAAAAAAGAAAAAAAAAAAGAAGAAGAAATTCGGGATTGGAGCACATTTGCTCCAATCTGCAGACGGAGCTTGCTTTACCTACAAATGGAGCTTGCTCCATCGCGTTGATGGAGCAAACTCTGCCGTCGAAGGACTCACAGGGGTGGTGGTCGATGAGAAGACGTATTTAGGATGCTATCGATGGCACAGGACGTCGAAGCTAGGGTTATGTTCGTCCGATTTGGCTCGCTCCATTTGCAATGGAGAAAATTTTCCAATTGTTTTATTTTCTTTCAATTAAAGGGAAGAGATATGGATTTTTCCATATCTCTTCCCTTTTAAAAATTTCAATATAATCTCTATCATCCATCAATCTTGATAGATGATGGAGATAATTTTTTTAATTTAATTTATTTTAAATTTTGAACTAGGGGTAGATATTTCATTTCACCAAAAATGTTACTATTGACACATTGACATATTTAAAGACAAAAAATTACCCTTAGAACCGTTAAGTTTGACTAACGGTTGGCTCACAGAAAGACTAAATTGATACATTGACGAAAACTTAGGGCTCATGGGTACCAATAAATGAAATTGCATTAAAAAATTGATGATTCTTCATTAGTTAGGGACCAAATTGATAATTGTCTATTTAAAAATAACGTGGTATATTCTCATTAGTTAGGTGGTTTTTAATTTTTTTTTTAAAAAATTACACGTAAAAGACCAATTTACCCTTGAACCATTAAATGCACTGTTAAGTTAACGATGGTCAACACGGTCAATGGTACTTGAATGTAATAAACGGTAAATTGACATTATACGTGTAATTATGAATAAACTTAGGAACAATAGTGCAATTCACCCTTATTTATTTAATAAATTAAGAATAAATATATTTTATAAAAAAAACCCAAATCTGATTGGGCATGTTTGGACCCAAATTCCAATTCGGTGCACTTCTCAATAACCTTAGTCTTGGGCGAACTTGGACTCATTAGAGCCATCTACATTACTTCTATAGGCTGCCATCTTTTGAACCAAGGCTCACACGTTACCCTAACACGTGTCCAAGGCCCAAAACAAACCCAAATCTTAGCGCTAGGCTCATTCGACCCGGTTCAAACAGTAATAAGTCTGAGCATTTATTTGATGCGATAAGTAGGTTTTAAAAGTTTGTGTCGTTATACCGTTTCGGCCATTTTGACATTTCTAAATGAATTTAATTTTTTTTAATATACCACCTTTAATGGTATATCTTGAATATGAGATATTATCAGACTGAATAAGTATTTTATTATTAAGTCATATACGGCGATAAATAATTTTTAAATTTATAAATTTAAATAAAAGATTAAGTTAATATAAATTCCTTCACAAAACTTGATAAAACTTTGGCATTGATGTCAGTTTTATTCCTTTTGTGTTTTTTATTTTATTTTAAAAAATTAGTGTTTGATAAATCGGGGTATATGATATTTGCCGTTGATGAACCATGTCTCAAGTTATTGGAGTGACTTCCTTCAAAAATAAAAATTTTATTGGACTGATTAAAATTACTTCATGGGCCAGATTGGGCCGGTACTGGGTCAATTAGTTGGCAGCAGCAGCCGGCCATAGAGGGTGACCAAGAAATTTCCAAGGTCGTGGATGTCTTATAATGTCCTGTGGTTTCACTTCCAACTACCAAGTCAACAAGAGACCAGACAATAAAGGGTCCAGTTAATTAATGTTAAATGAATCTATGTATTAAAATCATGACAATAAAGAAGACGAAAAAAAAAAAACTATTCAAGACTTTGATCTTTGTACACGGTTCAAAAGAAAATGTAAGTCTAACGATAAACAAGTTCATTTTTTTCTTTTAGATCAACGACAAACAAGTTTGTGATTTGATTATTGTAATCAGAAAACAAAAATCATAATTTTTCATTGGTAATTTTTATTGGGAAAATTGCACAAATGGTTCTGAATTTATAAATAATGATAAATTTACGGGCGGACTAATTTTTGACAAACTATTTTAAGGGTAAAAATCTATCTTACATAATTATTTTTATTTTATTTGAATAGACTTTTACATAATTTTTAAAAATATCAAATAAAATAAATTTACTATTTAAAAAAGAGGCTTGAATTCTTAAAAAAAGTATATTAATTAATCCTACTAACAGCAGTATGATCAATTAATATTTTTTTTTATTTTTAAAACGTGAAACGCTAAAGTTAACTGTAATCAACCAATTCTATGAGATAGTTATGTAATTATAATAAAAATTATCATTAGGTATAACATTATCTAAATTCGTAAAATTTTTTTGCAATTTTATATATATCAATAAATCTTCAAGTTTGCTATCTATAGTATACACCACTATACCTAGTCTAATAAAAACACAATCATAACATAATCATATTAGAAGAGGAATATTACGCACGTATATAAATCCAAGATATGAAGTTTTATTCAATTTCGATGAGACAACATTTATTTCAACTACATAAAATAGATCATGCGATCTTCTATATTTGTGCACATCACTACATGTGCATACAACGATATTTATTTTTCTAATGTGGACCGTTTGACAATATATTATTCAAGGACAGAAGACAACCTTATAGTCAGTTCCAGTAGGGCAAGTGAAGACACTAGTTGCATCATCTTTTGGATAACTGTAAACATCCGGGCACCTATCTTTGAAAAACTTGGAGAAATTTGTAGGTCCACAGTTGCCGGAATTGCAACAGTGCTCTTCCGTCTTGAACACCCAGCACGGCCCTTGACATCCTCCGGGGACTTTGAGCTCGTTCGGGCACTGCCCGACCAAGTCACCAGTACATTTGATCACCCGGTTGCAACCGCCGGAGGTGGAGCTGAACTCCATTGGAACATTAAACCCGTCAATGTTAGACATGTCGATGAAGTCCATATCGTTGAACTGCTTCAACGCGTACTCGGCCAGGGTGTTGGGAGGGGATCCAAAGCCTTGGCACTCGAGGAGCCCGTTGCAGTCGCCTGTCTCGCACTTGCCTCGCCCGTTGGCGTCGAACTGGCACTTGGTTCTAGCCCAAATGCGGGCCTCTTTGGTACCGGGGGCTGCAGTTATGGTCCATGTCTCGCCTTTGTTGAGTTTCTTGCCGCCACCAGGCACGGCCGCGGCCCAGAGAGTGTCGGGACAGTTGTTGGTGATGTCAAATTTGGCTGCATGGACGACCAAGGTGGTGATGGTGGAGAGTGCAATAACAAAGAAAGAAAGAACAGAGAAAATTTTGAAGAACTCCATGATAAAAAAAAATAGATTTGGTTTGTTTTGGTTTTTGGTTGGTGCATTGTGGAGGGATCGGTTAGGGTTTATATAGAATAGAGTGGTGGCTGTAGATGGGTGCTACATGACGTATGCCTTTGGAAATTTTGAGATGGATTTCTGTAACTTGAAGAAGAAAAGTCAAGAAAAAATGTATACAGTGGAGGCAAGATCCACGTGGCCCTGATCTAATGGATATTATCTGCAAAGACTTCGTGTAATGTTTTGGTCTACTAAGGTAATACTTCGTTGTGTCATAGCGATGCAAGTAGCAACAAGAGACATGAGGAGCGGTGGATTTCAATGATGTGAATGGGGTTTAAAGACTATAATTGTGTACAATTAGACTATAATGATGTGAATGGAGATATGAGGCCTAACTTTTAACAAATTCTGGCACACTTGGCTACGTCAAGACATAAATTAAATTGCGGAATATGCGGCTGATAATGGGCTGTAAAAGCAGAGAATTTTGATAAATGTTTTATAGATTAAATTTTTCTATCCAGTTCTAGATTTTTAATTTGACTGAACTTTTGATCTTACTAGACCAGAAACTAGATGATCGTGATGTCAAATAAATAACTAAATTATGACACATGGAAGCAACTGCACTAATCGTCCAATTTTTTTTCTTTAATATTCTATCTTCAAGAATAACATTTTTAGATAATGATGGAATAGACATAGAGGAGAAAATTCTACTGGAATACAAGAAAGAATATTCTTAATAATATCAAATGTTTAAAAACGTGATGGTTTAAAGTCCACTATGCGTATTTATTAGTATATATAGTTAGTTTTTTTTTTATTATTGTAGGAGTAAAAATATCTTATTATAAAAGTAAATATTCGGACAGCGCGTTTAGTAATTGATATTGACAGTTCCCAAAAAATTTATAAGAGTAAATATTCGGGTAAAAGCAAAGAATTTTGATAATTGAAATGTTTCTATCTAGTTCTAGAGTTTTGATGAGTTTTAATTTGACTGAACTTTTGATCTTACCAGACCAGAAACCAAATGATCATGATGTCAAATAAATAACTAAATTATAACACATGGAAGCAACATTTTTAGATAATAATGGACTAGACAGAGAGGAGAAAATTCTACTAGAATATGAGAACCAATATTCTCAACATGATCAAATGTTGGAAATTTGAGGACTTAAATTCCATCATGCGCATTTATCATTATATAGAGTTAATTTTTTTTTTCTTATTGTAGGAGTAGAAGTCTCTCATTATAAGAGTATATATTCGGACTGTATGTTTAGTGATTGATCTCGACAGTTACTGATAAATTTATTATTAATCTTGTTATTAATAATTAAATATTATAATAAATTAATATGAAGTTCTTGCGAGAAATAAAGAGAGTAATTGTTAAACCTATTTTTATAAATAATCCATGCTTCTTTAATTTGCACCTGATGAGTTATAGGACTGTCAAAACCTTTTTTTTTTTTTTTGGAAAAGAGGACTGTCAAAACTTACCAAGATTAAATCTTATTAGCACCATCCGAATATTTACTTTTCCATCAAAAGTTATTTACTTTCAACATATGAAATTCCTTTTTTTTTTTTAACAGTAAACTAATATCTTGAATAGTTGTTTTTCATGTAAAGGAAAATGTTTTAACAGTATTTGTTGAAAAATAATTTTTTTTCTTCATATTATTATACGAGACTTCTTTAATTAGTTACTATGTTTTACTAATCATTAAATTATAATACTAAGAGTTTACAAAATTTTTAGATTTTTTTTAAAAAAAACTAAAAATTAAAAATAATATTTAATCGCTCTTATATACCAAAAAAGATAAACTTCTTAAGTTATTAAAATAATTATCAAGTATCAACGTCATGTCCCTACATCCTTGAGTTGATGGTTGTCGAAGAACAACACTGTTATTTCTATTGCTATTAAAAGTATATCATAAAAGTAGAGTAGATAACGAGATGAGATTGTTCCAATGATATGCCATTTCACTTATAGATTGAGATTGTAAGTTTGAGTCATGTCCGCTTCTCAAAATTCTAAATTAATTCTATTTACTAAAAAAAAAAAGAAAAAGAGTAGAGTTGTTCAAGAGTGTATGTTGAATTGGAGTAATGGTTGTATCTTAAGGGTGCGTTTGGTATGCGAAATTGGATTGAACGTATGGGATATGATTGGATTGGACTAAATTAGTACTGTCATGTGGATTATACTAAAAATAATATTGTTTCTTATTTGTTACAATATGAGATTAAATAAAATCAGAATGAATTAAAATTAATTTTCACATAAAAAATTATTTTAAATATTTTATAATTAAAAAAATCATTGAAAAAAAATCTAAATAAATATCATATTTAAAATAATTAAATATATATATATATAATATTAATTAATTAAATATAAAAATATTGAAAAATAAATAAGTTAAAAAGGATGCAAAAGCATATACAATTTGGTGTAGTAGAAAATTTGATAAAACATAGTTATATCTTATATTTTATATGGTGTGAGATTAGTTAGTATAAAAATTAAATTAATTTTTGAAGTAAAAATTAATCATTTAAAAAAATTATATTATTTATATTAAATTTGGTTTACTAAATAAAATGAAATATTTAAATATTACAAATAATAAAATATATTAAATAAATATAATATTTATTATAAAAATATGTAAATAAGAAATTAAAAAAAGTGTTAAAAAAAAGCATAGAACAATTCCATAAATTAGATATCTAATTTTGGTAAACATAAAAATTTCTTTTTATTTATTTAATAGTTATTTAAATTTATTTAATAAAAAATATAATCCCAAAAACATGAGACAAATTAAATCCATGGTGGGTGGTGGGACTAAATAATCCCATTGTAATAATACTATTTTGAAAGTGGGACTAAATAATTCTATCTTATTGTGTCCACCAAATATGAGATTAGGGGTTAAGATTAATGAAAAATTGAAAAAACAAACATTGGGAGGAGATCCAACACCACCCTCTCCTTAATAACATTGGATCTCTTCCACTTGAAGGAGGCCGCTAGTCAATCTTCCTACGGTGGAGGAGATTATCTCCTCCCAATGGAGAAGGTGGAGGCCACCTGCACACCATTAGAAGTGGTCTCCTTTATTTTATTTTATTATTTTTTTTTGTATATATCTCTTATTATTTTGTGAAAGTAATATTAGCGACAGTAGCTTAGTCACTCTTGGAGCACACATCTTTTTCTTTTTCATTTTTAAAACTTTTTAAATAATTTTATTTTGGTCTTAGATTTATATTTTTAATTTTTGTGACTCCTAAATTAATATAAATTTATTAATTTAGTTCATTTAATTAAAATTTTAATTATTATACGTAAATAAAAATTAAATTTAATTATTTACCCCTAATAATAAAAAATATATTTCTAAAAAAATAAAATAAAGAAATAAAATAAAATAATCCTTAAAAAATATAAAATCATACAAAAATATCAAATTATAAAAAATTAAACAATATAATCTCAACAATAAATAGCTGACTAAAATTAAAAGCAACTGTATATTTTTAAAATTAGTAATAATTAAAATTGAAAACAAAATGATAAATTTTTTTATCAAATTATTTTCATGTTTATTATTTTATATAATTAAAAATGTAAAAAAATTTGAAAAAAAATTAGTGGAGGCACCTCCATCAATAATATTTTTTGGACAAATTACAATAGAGTACATTGACATTTGACCATATTACAACGAAATTATGAGTTTAGCCTTAATTACATGTTAATATCCTTGACTAATTAGTTGATCGTTAGAGTTAACGGTCAACCAATTATAAAAGGAAATATGGTCATTTTCACCTTAATTTGTCTTAAAAAAATATTAAATAAATGTTCATTGTCCATCAAGATTGATAGACAGTGGAGATCATATTGATAAAAATTTTAAAAAAGAGAAAAAATAAAAGAAAATTTTGCTCTTTATGGAATAGAGATCCAATTTCCAGATTGGAGCTCCATCATCCATCAACATTGATGGACAGTGGAGATCCAAGAATCTTCATCCCACCAACAAAAAAAAAAAAAAAAAATTGCAATAGAAGTGTTTATTGGTCCATATTGGATCTTCACTTTTTTTCTTCTTTTTTTAATTAAAAATTTCTTTTTATTTTTTTTAATATGATCTCCACCGTCCATCAAGATTGATTGATGGACGGTGAAGATCCATTTAAAAAAATATATTTTTAAAATTTTTTATTATTTAACAATGGGTAGTTATGTCATTTGAAGAAATTTCTTGATCAAACCGTTACTTTTGACTGAGTCAACTAACGGTATGGTACTAAGGTATAATTAAGGCTAAACTCGCGATTTTATTGTAATATGGCCAAATGTCAGGATAATCAATTGCAATTTGCCCCCTTTTTTATTTTAATAAAAAGCATATACTTTATTTCTAGTTTTAAATTATTTAATAATTTTTTCTTTTATATTATTTAGTTAAACACAATAAAAAATAAGAGGTACATGTGTCAAAATATAGTATAATAGTATGTGTCATAAGTATGAGAGCAAATACGTCTTTTAACATCAATATCCTATTACTAAGGTAAAACAGTTAATTTTGACTTTCATTTACGTTTGATCGTTAAATATTTTGGTCATTTAAACTAAATTTGTAGGAAAAAGAAAATCGTACAACGGAGGTTTTAAATGAGGTTTTAAAATTTTTCTTTTTGGACTTTTAAAAACACTTTTTAAAACTATTGATTTTGTACACATACTACTTGAAAAAGATACAAGATTACTTTTGTTTGTTTCTTGAATGATATGATTCTTTGCTAGATATTCCGAGCTATGATCCGCAGTCTGACAACGCGTGTGTGGGCATGTCACGGATATAGAGATGTGGGAGAGATCACAAGCGAAAGGAGAAAGACACCTTTTTTCTATGGCTGGCCTCCCAAGCTAGGGTGAGAGGAGAGAAAAAAAAATACTTATTTTACTTTCCTTTTCTTGCCTTGGCCGAACCTTAGTGTGCCTAGGGTTTTAGTTTTTCTTTTCTTGCTTGAAAAGTATGATTGCTTGTTTGTGAATTAAAAGAATATAACACTTATATATTCCTTTAATCTCTAGGGTTTGACCAAGTCAAAATAGAATTCTTAATTTCTATTTTTATTTAATCACCTAGAGATATTTGAACTCTTGACCTCTAAGGACTTTTAAATAATCTAATTATTTAACTTTCCCTTTTGTCAAGGTTTGAAATCATAACCTCCCACTTAATAATTAAATTAATAATTCTAAATTACTAATTAAACAGTCATATTTATTAATTAACTCTTTTTAATAAACCGCGTTATTTTCGTAACAATATTAATTGGACTATCCAATTAATTTACCATGAACCTTGTTACCATGAACCTTGAGAGCTAGCAAGATGACATAATGGATCTACAGTTTTGAGCTCCAATAATACTTAGATATTAATTAAAACCCTTCAATTAATATTCCATGGTTATTAACCTCGGAGTTATTCCACTAAAAACTCAAAACTTAACTTTCGAAACTGTAGATGTTTTACACAGTCTGAAATTTCAGTATCCATCAATATAGCTAATTACATATGGTGTGATCCTCCACAAGTGGTTCATAGCTAGAGCTGAGTCAATGTTCGTTATACCCTTCTAGTTATAACTTTTCCTTTAAGCACCGTTGATTCTATAATGAACAATTAAATCTTATCTTCCTTACAGAAGAAGAAGATGCCTCATACTTGTCCAAGCCCTGAATCAACCCTTAGGGAACTACTCATCTACTTCAGTCAAGAGTGACTGGATTCCAATATTGTGTTCAGACTTTTCCAGCCACATACTAAACAACAACTTCAAGATACGGAGGTATTGATTGAGAAAACTACATCCGATCTTACTCACGGTAAATCAAAAGCCACGATCTAACCTAAAGAAGTCGATAAGATACTTAGGATTAAGATTGCCTATAAATAGCCATCATATGTCGATATACATAAATCTCATATATTAACGGATCTTGGTGAGAGATTCATATAAATCGTGGTCCAGATCTATATGATATCATCATATAAAATGCCTCTATTCTCATGTCAACTACATGAGCAATCTGGGATAAAACTATTTTACACTACAGAATGGACCGCAGAAGTAGATTAACCACAAACAAAGTATTCAGTTTTGTTTGCTATCTACAGACTCTTTAGATTGCAAGTCTCAAAATGAATCCTTTTGTATATGACTTTTATATACCTAGATTGAGATTACATTTTGCAATCTTAAATGTTACACGTACAATATATAAACGTATGATCTAAAATAAACTACTTTTGCATTTGAATGAATAATAAATCCTTTTATTGATGTTTGCTCACATTTACAATTACAAGACTTTATGGCATAAACCCTAACAATCTCTCACTTACACTAAAGCAAGTGAGACATGTCTCGTAGTCCTAGACCTTTTAGGTGACCTTCAAACACTTTACCCGTTAAAGTCTTCGTAAATGAATCAGCAAGGTTGTCCTGCGATGCGATCTTCGTCACAGACACGTCACCTCTTTGCACTATCTCTCTGATGAGATGCTCTCCATATGCTTCCCTCTTTTATGGCTTCTTGGTTCCTTAGAATTAGCCACAGCTCCACTATTATCGTAATAAACTGCTAGAAGCTTTATGACCGCCTCTCCTATTTGCACTACTAAGAGACCTATTACTTCTTTTAATTAAGCTAATGTATTTATCACATTTAGGTCTAATATGTCCAACAACATTACAATAATGGTAAATAAGAATAAAATTAGGAGACTTACCTTGAGCTCCTTGTGGCTTTCTGAATGACTTGTGCTTTTAATCGTCTTGTTTGGGAGATTTAGCCTTGAGAAAAATTGTATTGCTTGTGGAGGCTTTAGATTCACTTGTGAATCTAATACCTTGCTGCTTGTTGAACACCTTCCTAAACTTGATCATGTCTTCAATCATTTTTGCACCTAGAGTTAGCCCTTTGACAGACTCTTCTGCCGAAGCTAACTTTTTCGTAACTTCTTCCTCACGTGATCGCTCAATCAATGAGGCTTTTTCTTTGCAATCCACTTCCTCTTTTAAAGCTTGGATCCTCTCACTGCAGTCATCTACCTTCTTTTACAAATTGAAGGATCGATCTAAAGATTCCTTGTGAGTATCGCAACCCCAAGACCACGACCAGGGATCGCGATAGGGCGCTCGCGATAAAAAGGAGGAAATCGACCAGTGAGTATGGCGACCAGAGATCGCGATGAAGGCGGTAAAAATCCTCCAGTGAGTACCGTGACCAAACGACGCGACCATAGATCGCGATACGCGGTCACGACAGCCAAAAGTTTATAAAAAAAATAAGAGACGGTGGAAGCTTCACGAAGAAGCCAAAAGAAAAGAGAGACCGGGAAAAGAAAAAAAGAAGAGAGAGAAAGAGAAAGAAAGAAGAGAGAAGACGAAGAAGAGAGAGAAAGAAGAGGAAGAATAAGAAGAAAAGAAGAAGAGAAGAAGAAGGAGAAGGAAAAGAGAAGGAAGAAGAGAAGAGAAAAAGGATGAGAGAAAGAACTTTCAGAAAAGAAAGGTTTCAGAAAAACGGTATCCAAGTTGGTGTACACTTAGTTATGAAAACTTTATAGTTTTAGTTATATGCTTTGCTGAGAATTTTCATACCTTGAAATAAATGAGTTTGGAAAAATCAGATTTTGTTAGAATATTTATATTTCTATACTTTAGTTCATTTGAATATTTGGATTTAATCGCATTTCTTTTATAACGTATATGTTAGAAATAATTGTTTAAGCATATTATTTGAAATAATCGTATGTTCTCAAATCAGTCAAATGTAAAGGTTTTACGAATATTGTTTGGAAATTATATTTGTTGAATTTGATTGAGATTTGAGAATTATAGTTGTTGATTTTGAAAGGAATGAAATGATTTGATATGAAAGTTAAGAATTGTGTACTATGAAAGATAACCTGAAATGGTCCTAGGATACTTGAACATAGGAAACGGATATAGGAGGTTGGTATACCAGCTGGGTTATTTTAGCAGTACTGCACCGATATTGATATTACGTATTACCCTAAGGATTATGAGCAGATACCGAGTACCCGGTCCTAGGGTAGGGAGTTATTCCGGCGGGCAGCCACCGAGTGGTCGATGTCGAACGGCTCATATTCCAATCCATAAAGTTATGTTGAGTATACCAAAGGGCCAGAATTGAAAAGAATTGAATTAAAATTTATACAAAAGAGTTTAATTCGCTTTCGTACGATTGACAAACAAATGATTTATTGGATTTATTTAAAATAATAGTATGTTTTGATATGATATTGTTATAACATTTTATTTTGAAAGTTATTTTGTGATTTCGTCAAATATGTTTAGTGTACACCCACTAAGCGATATGCTTAAAGCGTTGATTTTTATCACGCGTAGGTAGTAGAGGTACCAGTAGAGACAAAGACTGAAAAGGTGATATCTGCAGAAGAAGATTTAGAGTCATACTACTCTTGTGTCGTGTTACTTAAACTTTGTTTGTATATTATTTATTTAAGCATGCATATATAGAAAATGGAAAAGTTGTAATATATCAATTTTATAAATATGTATTTGGTAGTTCAAATGGATTAAACATATGAGATTTTAGTATTTTGTTTAAATATTGTTTATTGATAGTTTTGTTAAAAATGTTTGGAAAGTCGCATTAAATGGAAGAGTGCTTAAATGATTGAGAAATGAATTTCGAAGTGTTTGATATTATGTTATTTGAACTTTTGTTGGAAACAGGTTTTGAAAAGTCAGAAAAACAGAGGAAACTCTTTCAAATTTTTTTTTAAACAATTTTAATGGGTTCACTGTAAAAGATTTTAACATACAAAAATATTTGTTGTTTTTACAAAGATTTTCAAATTAAAAATTAAGTTTATAAAGGTTTAAAACTGGGTAGCGCTCCTTGGTTAGATCCAGGCGGGTCGGGTCAGTTGACGTTACAGAATCCCTCTGGTTACATTATGTAGTTGCTATCATCAAGATTGCCATTTAAGAACGCAGTTTTGACATCCATTTGCCAAATTTCGTAATCAAAATGGGCAGCTATGGATAAGAGTATCCTCATATAGCTATTGGCGAAAAGGTCTCTTCATAATCGACCCCCCTCTTTTGAGTCTAATCCTTTACCAAGTCTTTCCTTGAATGTCTCTACCTTTTCGTCTACTCTTCTCTTTCTTTTATAGATCCACTTACACCCTATGGGCGTTATCCTATCAGGTAAGTTTACAAGTTCCTAGACAGAGTTGGAGTACATGAACTCCATCTCGAGAGTCATAGCTTTTAGCCATTCCTCTTTGTTAGAATCTTTCATTGCATGTCTAAATGACAATGGGTCATCCACACTATCATTGGAAATGACACCTTGTGCCTCTCTAATACCTAAAGAGTGTTTAGGTTGTCGTACAATCCTCCATTACGTCTAGGTGGTAGTGTATCCTGACTAGGAATTATTTGACTATCAGACGTGGATGAAACAATAATCTTGTCAACAACTTTTGTAAACCAAGCATTAGTCGAACCAGGTTCTAGCTCTTTTAATACGATCTTTGATCGAGGTTTATGATCTCTCATATAATATTCTTCAAGAAACGTTACGTTTGTCGATACAAACATTTTTTTTTCTTGGATAATAAAAGAATTCACCTCGGGTTTCCGTTGTGTATCGTACAAACAAGCATACCTATGAACGAGGTTCTAGTTTTCCACTTCTGTTCCTCAGTACATATGCTGGACGTCCCCAAATGCGAAAATATCGTATAGTGACTTTACGATTATTCCACAACTCTAGAGGAGTCTTAGGAACAGACTTGGATAAAACTATGCTTAGGATGCATGCTGCTATTTGCAGTGTATATCCCCAAAAGGAATATGGTAATGATGAGAAGCTAATCATAGATCTTACCATTTCCATCAGGGTCCTGTTTCTCCTTTTCGCAACACCTTTATGTTGTGGAGTTTCTAGAGATGTGAGTTAGGATAATATCCCATGCTCAACCATGTAGTCTTCAAACGCTTGGTCGAGATACTCACCTCCACAATTTGATCGTAGAGCTTTGATTATTTTGCCTAATTGACTTTCAAATTCAACTCGAAGTTCTTTGAACATTTCAAATGTTTCCGACTTACTTTGCATTAGATAAACATAAATATATCTTGAGTAATCATCAATAAATGTGACGTAGTACTCATAATCACTTCTAGCTCTAATACTCAAGGGTCTGCAGACATCTGAGTGTTTAAGCTCTAGTAGTTGCGTAGCTATAATCCCTTTTTCCAGTAAAAGGTCTCTTAGTCATTTTACCTTCTAGACAAGATTCGCAGACAGGTAAAGTCTCGATCTTTAACTCACTTAAATATCTGCTTTTTACTAGTCTGTTTATCCTATTGGCCAATTCTTATATGCCACATATATGTATCATCATTATGAGAAACTTTATGTTCTTTTATTTTAGGTTTTTCAACCTTAAACATATCAGTGTTAATTAGTGTTGTATGAGTTAACGGCATTAAAACCTACAAATTATTTTCATTTATTCCAGAACAAAAATTTATTTTATTTCTTGAAATAATAACTAACTTATCATTAAAAGAAACCTTATAAAATTGTTCAAGTAATCTAGAAACAGAAATCAAATTTCTTGTAAATCCAGGAATAAAATAAACATTATCTAATAAAAGAAAATTATTGTTTATTCATAGTCTAATTACTCCCACTGCTCGTTCTGAAACGACATCCCCTATTCTAACGTGCATAATGAAGGACCCCTCCCCCTACTGTGTCCAGTCATCAGTTCATTGCAAAGAAGAACAAACATGATTAGTAACCCTTGAATCTACTATCCAATGCGAATAATCATCTTCCACTAAACAAAATTCTATGACAAGTAAATCTGATTTACTTTTCACTTTCTTCTTGGCTGTGAGCTCCTCAAGTTACTTAAAACAGTTCCTCTTCCAGTGACCAACCTTGTCGCAATGGAAACATTTTCCCTTTGACTTGTCAATCTTAGTACTCTGCTTCTTCTTTTGCATTGGCTTTTGCTTCGGCTTTGCTTTGGCCTTTTCAGTAGACCTCTTCCTCTTTTTGAATCCAGAAGAAGAAGGCTCAGCAACATTTGCTTCGCCGGTCTTACCCTTATTGTAATTTTTCATAGATTAATAAGTAGAAAGCTTATTAAGCAATTGTGTAAGAGTGAACTTCAACTTGTTCATCTCATAATTGCTTCTAAACTGATCAAAACTCTTCGGAAGAGTTGTCAGTATGATGCTCACTTGGGTGGCCTCGTCAATAGTCCCACTATTGACTTCGGCAGTATTGAAATAGGACATCATCTTAAGGAAATGTCCCTTAACAAATGCACCCTCCTTCATAAAGTCAAGCATTGCGGAATGAAAAGCTTCGTACCGCTTTTGCTCTGAGGGTTTTCCAAACATAGTCTGCAATGACTCTATTTTCTGATAAGCGATAGCCATTGATTCGTGCTTCGTAGTAAGCACCTCGATTATGCCGGCCAGCAGAAAAGTGCGGGCCTTTTCATAAGCCGAAACCCATTTATCATAGGCTTCTTTAACTGCTCTTGGTGCATTAGCAGCAGGCTGCGGAGGACATTCCTCCATAAGCACAAATTTCACGTCTTTACAAACCATGATCGCATTCATATTATGTTTCCATTTTGTGTAGTTATCACCAGTTAATTTCTCATTAGTGAGGATTGAAATTAAGACAGAAGACATTACTGAAATAAACATAAATAAAATTAATAGACATTCACTTCATACATTCATACTTTGTACTTGAATTCAACATAAAATTAAACATGATGCATGCTTAATGAACTAGAAATTTCCCTAAAAATAGTTACTATGCCACAAGAATCTATCATACCACAAGTAAGTGCCTAAGTAGGCTAGGTCAAATCTTTGCATGTTAGATCGAGACATTCTCAATCGAATGACATACTAGAATAACTCTTTATTCTCATATCATTCAATTCTCGTTATGTTTTAGTCGGGATTTTAATTAACTTATTTAATTTAATTCCATGTGAGTGAGACCCATCATTTCAGATTTCACGAGCTTAATTTGAGAACTACTTAGGTAGGTTAGGTCAATCCCAAAATACATTCAGAAACCCTATATGTTAGGAAGTCAACCTTGGTATGACTATCGTGAACACCTTCCTCAGGGAGGACGAAAATAAAACCGTCTCGAGGTGTCACTCTAGTATCACAGTGTTGAACTAACGATGGAGACCGCGAGATATAATATCATATATCCCTCTCCCTCTCATATTTGTTATTTAGAGTTTTCTAAATGACGTCGAGTTTCTAAACTCTATGTCTCTATTATTTAATTTAAATTTAACGGCTAATGTAAAAATCTAATATTTACTAGATCCTTTATTATTAGAGTCTAATTCTATTAACAATTAATAAATTACTAATCTTTAACTTTTAAAGACTAACTACTTTTTATTTCTAATCTATTATAAACTTTTTATGGGATTAGAATATAATATGAGTTTACTAAGTTTTAACCTATTAAAACTAACTCATATTATTCGGTCTAATTTATTATTAAGGCTTTAATCTAATTAAACCAAATAAGTTATTGGGCCTAACTAATCTAATTAATCAAACAATTTAATTAATTAAATGATTAGTTTAATAATGAGCGTTACCAAGTTTTTACCCTTTAAAACTAAACTCATTATTGATTATCAATTATTTAATTGTTTATCTTTTTAATTCACAATTAAAATTAAACAATATAATTTACGACAATCATGCATGACATGTTATAATGCATGTGTAGGCATATCTAATTTAAATGACATTTAAATATATAAAATGCTTAATCATTCATCACATAAACAAAAAAGCATACGTGGATGATTGTGTGAATTGGACTATCTAACTTAAACAACTCTAATTACAAAATTTATCCAAGACATTTCTTAGTCTTCATTGTAAGTCTTTGTATTCAAAACTTCCACGCTTCGTATTGTACTTTCATCTAGTCCAACTTAATTTAATTTTAAGTGATCCAACTCATGGATTAGGGCCTGAGGCCAATCACCTAAAATTAGCAAGTTATGGCTGCCCCTGAAACCCATTAGACTATCCACCTGCATATCTCAAGTTTGTTAACATAAAAAATAAAGTGAAGCGAACTTGGACTCATTAGGGCCATCTACATTACTTCTATGAGCTACAATCTTTTGAACCAAGGCTCACACGTTACCCTAACACGTGTCCAAGGCCCAAAACAAACCCTAATCTTAGCGCTGGGCTCATCCGACCCGATTCAAACAGTAACAAGTCTGAGCATTTATTTTATCCGATAAGTAATCAGGTTTTAAAAGTTTGATCAGTTCTACCGTTTCGGCCTTTTTGACATTTATAGATTAATTTAATTTTTATTTTTTTAATATACCACCTTTAATGGTATGACTAGGGTTGGGCACCAAACCGAACCAAACCATGAAACGGGTGAACCAAACATAACCGGACGGTTTTTGGTTCGGTTCACCTGTGACAATTGGTTCGGTTCAGTTGATTTTTTCTAAAACCAACCAAATTGGCCCCAAACTGTGAACCGAACCAACAAACCAGCTAAATATTAATATATACATATATATATATATATATATATATATATATATATATATAAAATGTGTAAAGTAAACCTAATTGGCACTTACTTCATTCCTTCTTCTGCTTCATTTCAAAATACTTTCCACCTTTCGTATAAAAAAAAAAAAAAACCTTCCGCCGCTCTTCTAGTCTTCTTGATTTTTGTCATCTTCGATTCTTCGCCGCTCTTCTTGATTCTTGTCATCTACTCTTCTTGATTCTTCGCCGCTCTTCTTGATTCTCACCATCGCAAAACACCACTCATCGCCGCACACCTCGCCATCGCAAACATCGTCCATACCGGAGCTACTCCTCGCTGCACCAATCCCGCCAGTCCTCTCTATTCAACTTTTGTGATTGAGACCTACCACGGTTTTAACAAAATTCGTATCTCACTTGATTTTTCTTCTCATTTTTGAGTGTCCGTTGTTTACAAATTAATAAATATTTGTGTTTTTGCTGATTCTGTTTTTACTGTTATACTTTTCTCATTGTTTGTTTTCCTTTTTACAGCAAACAATATGGTTATATTTTAGGGATATGATCAAAGGAATGGTTCTTGCTATTATACTTGGTCCGCCTATTGTTTCTGCAATCATCATAATAGTACAGGTATTATCATCTGCTAATGTTGATAGAGCTAGCAATTATTTGCAGCATAAGGTTGCTATAGTTTTACAATCCTTGTTCTTTCTTAATAGAGTATTTTTTAAGATAAGAAGAATTACTAGCTTTACTTTACACTATTATTTTTGAACTATTTATTTGCTAGCTAGTTTGTTTGTTCTATGTGTTTTTTTCCTTCATTAGGGTAAATGTTAATCACATTGTTGCGGAAATGAGGTCCTTATCTAGCCATCTATCTTTGGGCATTTATGCTTATTCTTTCTCTTGTGATGATGACAATTTACCCTATTGTAATAGCCCCACTATTTAACAAGTTCAATCTGTGTTTTTAATCTGTATTTAAACTCAATCAGTATTATAATCACTTAGTTTCAGTTGGCTTTTCAGAGACAGTTGAAATGCAAGATACAATTGGAGGAAAAAATGAGGTGGAAATGCAAGATTTTTATTTTCTTTTGTTATTTAGACTATGTTATTATAATTTATGTATTATTTTTGGACTATGGATTATATTTAGACTTGTTTGTGAACTATTAATTTTAGAATTTTATTCAGATTATGATTTGATATTTTTAGAGTTTTATGAAGTTTAAACTATGAGATCTAAATTTATTATAATATGTGTTTTTGGACTGTTCAGCTTTTAGATTTGTACATTTTTTTTTATCGTATTTTGATGTAAAAAAATAGAATGTGGTGTTTGATATATTAATGTTTGATTTATTTTACAATTTAACATAATTGATTTTGTATTATTAGATTGATTATTGGATTGAATTTGTATTTTTTAGAATAAAAATTAATTATATTTGGATGTAAAAAAAAAACTGAAAGCCCATTATATTTTTTATGGCCCAATAGGTTCACAAACCAACCAAACATAACTGAACCAAACCGGTCCAATCTGGTTTGGTTTGGTTCGGTTCATTATATTCCCGGTTCTCGATTCGGTTCACTTTTTTAAAAACAATCAATTGTTGGTTTTACCCAAAACCGAACCAAACCGAATATGAGATATTATCATACTGGGTAAGTACTTTATTTATTAAGTCATATACGGTGGTAAATAATTTTTAAAGTTATAAATTTAAATAAAAGATTAAGTTAATATAAATTCCTTCACAAAACTTGGTAAAACTTTGGCATCGATGTCAGTTTTATTCCTTTCTGTGTTTTTTATTTTATTTTAAAAAATTAGTGTTTGATAAATCGGGGTAGATGATATTTGCCGTTGATGAATCATGTCTCAAGTTATTGGACTGACTTCTTTCAAAAATAAAAATAAAAAATAAAACATTTATTGGACTGATTAACATTTATTGTACTGGGTCAATTCGTTGGCGGCAGCAGCCGGCCATAGAGGGTGACCAAGAAATTTCCAAGGTCGTGGATGTCTTATAGGCCATGTTTGGCACAAGGGATTAGAACAGGATTGAACTATTTTTGTCCTAATCCCATGTTTGGAGACACACTTGATACAGGATTAACAATACTGATGACAAATTTAATCCCCCCACCGCCGGACTATACAAACCCATGCTGCCCCCCACCGCTATTAGTCCCAGCACTAGAAAAGCTTGACTGTTTTTTTCAAAAAAATAAAAAGACAACATGGCCCACATATTTATTACCCACTTTCTTCATCACCTACCTTCACTCTTCTTTCATCATCCTCCCAATTTTCTTCACATCTCCATTTTCTTCTGTGTCTCAAGAACTTGTGCTGCGTTTGTGCTCTTGACTTGAGAACATCAATGGAAGGTTAGAAAGTAAAATCTGAAAAAAGGAGTAATAAAATCGGAGAAATATTCCGTCTAGGATCAATCGGAAAAATTTCTTCTTAAACAGAGAGGAAAAATAAAATCTCCATTTGTTAGTGCTCTAAGAGCAGCTCCAAGTGGTTTGAAAAACAAAAATGAAAACACCAGTGGAAAGTTATTCAAAGAAACAGAGAGAGTAAAAGCCATTGAAAGAGAGATTTTTTCTTTTTTAAAACTGACTTTACAATAGATTAATATATTTAAACTAATTTTTTATATTATTTTATTCAAAAAAAATTAATTTTATATTTTTTATTCAATTATTTTATATTTTTTATTTAATTTTAATTTATATATTTTTATTTTAATATATTAATTATATGTTAAATTATTAAATTATTACTATATAATAAATATTTCATAACATTATTTTTAGTCCAATTCCTAACCATTCCAAAATAGTATTGGATTATTTTAGTCCTATCCCATATTACACCAAATAATAGATTGGACTATTTTAGTCATATCCCATGTTACACCAAACAATAGATAGTATTATATTTAATCCAATCCAATCCAATCCAATCCAATCTCAGTCCAATCCAATCCCATAAAATAATCCAATCCAGTCTCACGTACCAAACGGGGCCATAATGTCCAGTGGTTTCACTTCCAACTACCAAGTCAACAAGAGACCAGACAATAAAGGGTCCAGTTAATTAATGTTAAATGAATCTATGTATTAAAATCATGACAATAAAGAAGACAGAAAAAAAAAAAAAACTATTCATGACTTTGATCTTTGTACACGGTTCAAAAGAAAATGTAAGTCTAACGATAAACAAGTTCATTTTTTTTTAGATCAACGACAAACAAGTTTGTGATTTGATTATTGTAATCAGAAAACAAAAATCATAATTGTTCATTGGTAATTTTTATTGGGAAAATTGCACAAATGCTTCCGAATTTATAAATAATGACAAATTTTATGGGTGGACTAATTGTTGACAAACTATTTTAAGGGTAAAAATCTATCTTACATAATTATTTTTATTTTATTTGAAAAGACTTTTACATAATTTTTAAAAATATCAAATAAAATAAATTTACTATTTAAAAAAAAGGCTTGAATTCTTAAAAAAAGTATATTAATTAATCCTACTAACAGCAGTATGAGCAATTAATATTTTTTTTTATTTTTAAAACGTGAAACGTTAAATTTAACTGTAATTAACATATTCTATAAAATATTTATATAATTATAATAAAAATTATCATTAAGTGTAATATTATCTAAATTCGTAAAAAAATTGTGCAATTTTATGTATATCAATAAATCTTCAAGTTCTTAAAAAAGAAAAAAGACAAAAAAAAGAAATCTTCAAGTTTGCTATACATAGTATACACCACTGTACCTAGACTAATAAAAACACTATCATAACATAATAATATTAGACGAGGAATATTACGCGCATATATAAATCCGAGATATGAAGTTTTATTCAATTTCGACGACATAACATTTATTTCAACTACATAAAATAGATCATACGATCGTCTATATTTGTGCACATCACTATATGTGCATACAACGATATTTATTTTTCTAATGTGGACCGTTTGACAATATATTATTCAAGGACAGAAGACAACCTTATAGTCAGTTCCAGTGGGGCAAGTGAAGACACTAGTTGCATCATCTTTTGGATAACTGTAAACATCCGGGCACCTATCTTTGAAAAACTTGGAGAAATTTGTAGGTCCACAGTTGCCGGAATTGCAACAGTGCTCTTCCGTCTTGAACACCCAGCACGGCCCTTGACATCCTCCGGGGACTTTGAGCTCGTTCGGGCACTGCCCGACCAGGTCACCCGTACATTTGATCACCCGGTTGCAACTGCCGGAGGTGGAGCTGAACTCCATTGGGACATTTGTTGATATGTCTTGAATTTGTCCAAGCCCATTTGCTAAGCCCAAGTCCATTTGCAAATTATTGGGCTGACCCAATAAAAATAGCATGTGCTACAGTAAACGCGTGAACAGTGACGTAAGCAGTGACGTCAACAGTATGTATGCGTAAGCAGTGACGTCAACAGTACCGCGTGAACAGTACCGTATACGCGTGAACAGTAACTGTGAACAGTAACTAAATTTTTCCTATAAATACCTCCCTTCTCTTCATTTGTAAACCATCCAAGCTATTTGAGAGAATTCTCAAGAGAGAGAATTATTTGAGAGAAAGTGAGCTTGAGATCTTGTGAGAGTATTTATTGGGTGTATTGGGGTTTTGGGTTTTGAGAGAAATTCTCTTGTCTTGTAATATCTCCATTTTAGTAAAATTCCTTTGATCGTCTTCGCCCGTGGATGTAGGCTTTAAGCCGAACCACGTAAATTTTGTGTCTCCACTATTCTATTTATTTCTCTATTTTGTCGTCATAATTATTCTTCCGCTGCGAAATTCCTAACAAACTGGTATCAGAGCTTCCGGTTGTGTTCGAAGCTGCTAAGGCGTGAAATTCTCAAGGAAATTCTTAGTATGCTCTGTGGTTGCAGCATTGTCTGATCTTCCACATCAGAAAAGAATTATTCTTGAGTGTACTGGTTTTGTGGTTGCTGGATATAAGTGTGGTGGTGTGGAAAGTACATGTCTAGGCAAGGTTCTGGCTAAGGAAAGACTTGGTATTTAAGTGTGTCCGTTGTGACCCACCTCTCTTTCTTGGGAACTTACCTGGTGTGCTATTCACTACTACATACACTATTCCAGATTATTAACCAGAGGTGTTGACTGGCGTTAACCAGAGGTGTTGACATCATGACGACGACAAAATTTGATATTGAGAAATTTGATCGCAACATGAGTTTCACCATGTGGCAAGTCAAGATGCGTGCAATCCTAATTCATAATGGTTTGCATCAAGCACTACTAGGTAAAGATAAATTACCTAGTACTATGGATGAGGCGAAGAAGCAGGAGATGGATGATAAGGCCCTTGCTTCCATTCAGTTATGCTTGTCAAATGAAGTTTTGCGAGAAGTCATGCAAGAGAAGACCGCAAAAGATTTATGGGACAAGCTTGAATCTTTGTACGTTACAAAGAATCTTACCACCAAGTTGGTAGCAAAGCACCGTCTATACACACTCAGCATGGCCGAAGGTGCATCTATCAAATCTCACATTGATGAATTCTCCACTATCCTTATGGATTTAGAAAACATGGAGATTTCTTATGATGATGAAGATCAAGCTCTTATGTTGCTTCGCTCACTACCTCCATCCTACAAGCACTTTAGAGATACTTTAATTTACAGTCGGCAAACTCTAAAGTTAGAGGATGTTAAAGCAGCTTTATGTTCAAATGAGCTTATTGATAAGGAGCTTGGAACAAGTAGAAATGACAGCCCAGCAGAAGGTCTACTTGTTAGAGGAAGGACTCCAGTTAAGAGTTCTTCTAGCAATCAAAGATCAAGGTCTAGATCAAAGTCTAGACACAGAAATCTAACTTGTAATTACTGCAAGAAGAAGGGGCATACAAAGTCAGAATGCTTCAAGCTAAAGAACAAGCAACAAAACAAAGATCAGAAGAGAGATGAACCCGCTGAAGCTAGTATTGTTCAAAATCAAGAGCAATGTGATCTGCTCTTAGTATGTGCTGATGAAGCCAAAGCCAGAAATGAATGGATTTTGGATACGGCTTGCTCATTCCATATGTGCCCCAATAGAGATTATTTCTCCACATATGAATCGGTGCAAGGTGGAGTTGTATTAATGGGCAACAACCATGCTTGTAAAATTGATGGAATGGGCACAGTCAAAATCAAGATGCATGATGGAGTAATCAGAACTTTGACAGATGTCCGACATATTCCAGACTTGAAGAGGAATCTTATCTCTTTAAGTACTCTGGATTCGAATGGCTACAAATTCACTGGCGGAGATGGAGTTTTGAAGGTTGCTAAAGGTTCTTTAATTGTGATGAAGGCTGAGAAGATAGGCAAACTGTACATTTTGAAAGGCTCTACAGTTACAGGTGCAGCAGCCGTGTCCACATCTTCCTTGTCTGACTCAGATGTCACCAGATTATGGCATATGAGGCTGGGACATATGAGTGAAAGAGGTCTATCAGAGTTAAGCAGAAGAGGCCTTCTCTGCGGTCAGAGTACATCAAAGCTAGACTTCTGTGAGCATTGCATTTTTGGCAAACAGAAAAGAGTCAGTTTCAGTACTGCAATTCACAGAACTAAAGGTACTTTGGATTACATTCATTCAGATCTTTGGGGGCCTGCACGTGTCCCATCAAAAGGTGGTGCTCGATATATGCTTACCTTCATTGATGATTATTCTAGAAAGGTATGGGTATATTTTCTGAAGCATAAAAATGATGTGTTTGCCACCTTCAAGCAATGGAAGGCCTTAGTAGAGAAACAGACTGGAAGAAAAATAAAGCGACTCAGGACTGACAATGGTCTAGAGTTCTGTCAAGGTGATTTTATTGAATTCTGCAAAAATGAAGGCATTGTGCGTCACCTTACAGTCAGAGGCACACCACAACAGAATGGTGTAGCAGAGCGTATGAACAGAACGCTCTTGGAGAAAGTTCGTTGTATGTTATCAAATTCTGGCCTATCTAAAGACTTCTGGGCAGAAGCAGCTTCTACAGCCTGTCATTTGGTGAATCGTTCTCCATCCACAGCAATTGACATAAAGACTCCGGAGGAGTTATGGTCTGGTAAACCGGCTGAATATTCTGACCTAAAGGTATTTGGATGTCCTGCTTATGCACACGTTAATGATGGCAAATTAGAGCCACGATCTAAAAGGTGCATATTTATTGGTTATCCTTCTGGTGTGAAAGGATATAAATTATGGTGTCCTGATCCAAAGTCTCCAAAAGTGATAATTAGCAGAGATGTTGTATTTGATGAATCTGCTATGTTGCATCCCGTAAAGGAGACTTCTACTAGAAAGGATATTTCTGTTCCCTCTAATACAGATGCTGCAAGTTCTTCTAAGCAGGTGGAGTTTGAGGTGGAGAATGAACCATCTCTACAAAATCGAGTTCAGATGCCTACTCCTATTGAAGAAGAGGAAACACCACAAAGTGAAGAAGAAGACTCTATTGCTAAACATAAGCCACCAAGAAAGAAGAGGAGGCCTCAGAAACTAGCAGACTATGTCTCATTTGCACTAGCTGTAGCAGAAGACACAAATGCAGTTGGTGAACCTTCAACATATTCAGAGGCTATCTCTTGTGATGATTCTGCTAAGTGGTTAGTGGCTATGCAGGAAGAGGTGGAGTCTCTTCACAAGAATAGAACTTGGGATTTAGTTAAACCGTCTAAAGACAAGAAAATTGTTGGATGCAAGTGGGTCTTTAAAAGGAAAGAAGGCATTCCAGGTATTGAAGATGCGAAGTACAAGGCACGGTTGGTTGCAAAGGGCTATAGTCAGTTGGAACAACTGGATGTTAAGACTGCCTTCTTGCATGGAGAGCTTGAGGAGACAATTTATATGCAACAGCCTGAGGGTTTTGAAATTGAAGGGAAGAAAGACCATGTTTGTTTGTTGAAGAAATCGTTGTATGGTCTGAAACAATCTCCTCGACAGTGGTACAAGCGGTTTGATTCTTTTATGGTTGGCCACGGCTATTCTAGAAGCCAGTATGATAGCTGTGTGTATTTCAGAAAACTTAAAGATGGCTCATTTGTGTATCTGCTGCTTTATGTTGATGATATGCTAATTGCAGCTAAGGATATGTTTGAGCTAAACAAATTAAAATCAGAATTGAGTGGTGAATTTGAAATGAAAGATTTGTGAGCAGCCAAGAAAATTCTTGGTATGGAGATTCGAAGAGACAAAGCTGCAGGAAAACTTTACCTTACTCAGAAGAGTTTTGTTGAAAAGGTTTTGGAGCGTTTTGGTTTGAAAAATGCTAAACCTGTAAGTACTCCACTTGCTGCTCATTTTAAACTTTCTGCTGCTATGTCACCACAGTCAGATAATGATATTGAGTACATGTCACATGTTCCCTACTCTAGTGCTGTTGGTAGTCTCATGTATGCTATGGTATGTACTCGCCCTGATATTGCACATGCAGTCAGTGTTGTTAGTAGATATATGTCTAATCCCGGTAAAGAACACTGGCAAGCAGTGAAATGGATTATGAGGTATCTACGGGGTACTACTGATTCTTGTTTGGAATTTGGAATTAGTAAGGGACATTTGGTTGGTTATGTTGATTCAGATTATGCAGGTGATCTCGACAGACGGAGATCCATTACTGGCTATGTATTTACTCTTGGTGATACTGCTATCAGTTGGAAAGCTACGTTACAGTCTACAGTAGCATTATCCACTACAGAGGCAGAGTACATGGCAGTTGTCGAGGCTATAAAAGAAGCCATTTGGATGAGAGGCTTGTTTGGTGAGCTCAGTTTGGATCATAAAGTGATTGTCGTCCATTGTGATAGCCAAAGCGCTATTCATTTAACTAAAGATCAAATGTTTCATGAAAGGACGAAACACATTGATGTGAAGTACCACTTTGTTCGTGATATTATTTCTCAAGGTGATATTTCTGTTAAGAAAATTGGTACTGCAGACAATCCAGCTGACATGTTGACAAAGTCTCTTTTAGTAAGTAAGTTCAGGCATTGCTTGGACTTAGTTGGTATTTATCAAAACTGATTGCCTTAGGGGCATTTTTGGAGAAGATGATTGAAGAAATTTTTTAGCTAGCAAATTCAAGCCAAGGTGGAGATTTGTTGATATGTCTTGAATTTGTCCAAGCCCATTTGCTAAGCCCAAGTCCATTTGCAAATTATTGGGCTGACCCAATAAAAATAGCATGTGCTACAGTAAACGCGTGAACAGTGACGTAAGCAGTGACGTCAACAGTATGTATGCGTAAGCAGTGACGTCAACAGTACCGCGTGAACAGTACCGTATACGCGTGAACAGTAACTGTGAACAGTAACTAAATTTTTCCTATAAATACCTCCCTTCTCTTCATTTGTAAACCATCCAAGCTATTTGAGAGAATTCTCAAGAGAGAGAATTATTTGAGAGAAAGTGAGCTTGAGATCTTGTGAGAGTATTTATTGGGTGTATTGGGGTTTTGGGTTTTGAGAGAAATTCTCTTGTCTTGTAATATCTCCATTTTAGTAAAATTCCTTTGATCGTCTTCGCCCGTGGATGTAGGCTTTAAGCCGAACCACGTAAATTTTGTGTCTCCACTATTCTATTTATTTCTCTATTTTGTCGTCATAATTATTCTTCCGCTGCGAAATTCCTAACAACATTAAACCCGTCAATGTTAGACATGTCGATGAAGTCCATGTCGTTGAACTGCTTCAACGCGTACTCGGCCAGGGTGTTGGGAGGGGATCCAAAGCCTTGGCACTCGAGGAGCCCGTTACAGTCGCCTGTCTCGCACTTGCCTCGCCCGTTGGCGTCGAACTGGCACTTGGTTCTGGCCCAAATGCGGGCCTCTTTGGTACCGGGGGCGGCAGTTATCGTCCATGTCTCGCCTTTGTTGAGTCTCTTGCCGCCACCAGGCACGGCCGCGGCCCAGAGAGTGTCGGGACAGTTGTTGGTGATGTCAAATTTGGCTGCATGGACGACCAAGGTGGTGATGGTGGAGAGTGCAATAACACAGAAAGAAAGAACAGAGAAAATTTTGAAGAACTCCATGATAAAAAATAGATTTGGTTTGTTTTGGTTTTTGGTTGGTGCATTGTGGAGGGATCGGTTAGGGTTTATATAGAATAGAGTGGTGGCTGTAGATGGGTGCTACATGACGTACACCTTTGGAAATTTTGAGATGGATTTCTGTAACTTGAAGAAGAAAAGTCAAGAAAAGAAACTCTACAGTGGAGGCAAGATCCACGTGGCCCTGATCTAATGGATTTTATCTGCAAAGACTTCGTGTAATGTTTTGGTCTACTAAGGTAATACTTTATAGTGTCGTAGCGATGCAAGTAGCAACAAGAGACATCAGAATGGTGGATTTCAATGATGTGAATAGGGTTTATAGACTATAATTATTGTACAATTTGTGTATTATACGTTATAGTTGGTACAGTGCAACTTTTGATCTTAGGAACGATCAGCGTTCACTTAAGTTCATGTATAAATGCGGAGCTATGTGCTACCAAGAATATAAACAAATAAAATATCGTCCTTATTAAAAAATTAAACTTTTAACCTTTAGAAGCGTAACAGTTTTCAGAAAGCTAGTTGTATAACCCTACCAACTGAAACTAGTGTGATTACTTTGATCCCAAGAACACAAAGAAGAATGGATTGTTATTATTTTTTTTTCCTAAATTGAGGTAAATAGCAAAAACATATATGTGCCACTATGATCACTTTGACCCTTACAACACACAGAAAATCATATTCTTTTTTTTTTTCTGGATTAAGGCCTAACTTTTTAATAAATTCTTGCACTCTTGGGTGGGTCAACACATAAATTAAATAGCGCAATATGCGGCTGATAAAAGCAGAGAATTTTGATAAATGTTTTATAGATTAAATGTTTCTATCTAGTTCTAGAGTTTTAATTTGACTGAACTTTTGATCTTACTAGGCCAGAAACCAGATGATCATGATGTCAAATAAATAACTAAATTATGACACATGGAAGCAACTGCACTAATCGTCCAATTTCTTTTCTTTAATATTCTATTCTATCTTCTAGAATAACATTTTTAGATAATATTGGACTAGACATAGAGGAGAAAATTCTACTGGATTATAAGAATATTCTCAACACGATCAAAGGCTGGAAATGAGATGGTTTAAAGCCCACTAAGTGTATTTATCAGCATATATTGTTGGTTTTTTTCCTTTATTGTTGGAGTTAAAGTCTCTTATTATGAAAATATATATTCGAATCACGCGTTTAGTGATTGATCTTGACAACTTTTGATAAATTTATTATTAATCTTGTTATTGCTAATTAAATATTATAATAAATTAATATAAAATTTTTGAGAGAAATAAAGAGAGTAATTTTTAAAAGTATGCTTTTTGTGCTTCTTAAATAGTTTGCACTTGATGAGTCATAGGACTGTCGAAATTTACCAAGATTAAAACCTACTAACACGATACGAATATATGCTTCTGTATCAAAAGCTATGAAATTCCTTATTTTTTTATATTAATAGTAAGCTAATTTCTTGAATAGTTGTTTTTTTATGTAAAGGGAAGTGTTTAACAATATTTGTTGAAAAATAATTTCTTCTTTTTTCATATTATTATACAAGACTTCTTTGGTTACTATGTTTTACTAATTATTAAATTACAATAATAAGAGTTTACAGAACTTAAAGATTTTTTTACAAAAAAATTAAAAATTAAAAATAATATTTAATCGCTCTTATATACCAAAGAAGATACACTTCTTAAGTTATTAAAATAATTATCAAGCATCAATGTCATGTCCATACATCCTTGAGTTGATGGTTAACATTATTATTTCTGTTGCTATTAAAAATACTTCATAAAAGCATAGTTGTTGATAAGATGAGGTTGATCTAATAGTATACTCTTTTAATTATATTTTGAGATTATAAATTTGAGTCATATGTGTTTCTCAAAATCCTAAATTAATTCTATTTGCTAAAAAAAAAAAAGAGTAGAGATATTCAAGTGTCGGTGTTGAATTGGAGTAATAGTTGTATCCTAAGAGTTAAGACTAATGAAAAATTGAAAAAACAAACATTGGGAGGAGTAACATTGGATCTCTTCCACTTGAAGGCTTCTTAATAACATTGGATCTCTTCCACTTGAAGGAGGCCGCTAGTCAATCTTCGTCCGGTGGAGGAGATTATCTCCTCCCAATGGAGAAGTTGGATGCCACCTCCACACCATTAAAAGTGGTTTCCTTGTGAATTATCAAAGAATTGATATGGTTTTGATGATGATCAGAAATTCAGAGAAGAAGAAGAAGAAGAAGATCTTTATATCTGAAATTCCTTGATTTTCATTGATTTCATATTTGTAATTCATTTGAGTTTATATAGGTTGTTACAACTTAATGCTATCATGACAGCATTCGAACAATGCATAAGTATATTTTTCATTCAAGGCAACGTATTGACTATCTTGCTAACAGAAAACTAACAAAGAAGTAACAGCTATTAACTAACTTTATACAGCTGTTGCACATGCTATATTGGTTGCTTTGCATGCCTAGAGTTCAGCTAATGACCAATTTTCCCAGAGTTGATCATTTGCTTGCATATAGCTAAGTCAGTGTAGCCTAGCATAGGGCTGCTTTTACTTGAACTAAAACCAGCCTTGTTGAACTCGTTTGTGTTCACAAACTGATGCATGTGAGACTCCTTCACATCCCCCCGTAAGCTGAACTGTGGTGAGTGAACCAAATTCAACTTGGAGCATAAGAACTGTAAACGATCTTTGGAGAGGCCCTTCGTAAAAATATCAGCTATTTGATTTTTAGTTGATACATACCGGGGTTCAATTTGACCAGCTGCAACTTTTTCCCTAATAAAGTGAGCATCAAGTTCAATATGTTTGGTACGTGCATGGAAGATTGGATTTTGAGCCAAGGAATTCGCACCAATGTTGTCACACCAAAGGATTATAGGACAAGGAACATCAATCTGCAGCTCATGAAAGAGAGATTGAAGCCACAAAATCTCAGTTGCAGCACTAGCCATGGAACGATATTCATCTTTTGTACTTGAACGAACCACCACATTTTGTTTTCTTGAGGACCAAGAAATCAGATTGCCCCCTAAGAACAGACAGCTGTTATTGGTAGAACGCCTATCATCAACATTATTAGCCTAATCAACATCACTATAGGTTGTGAGTGGCAAAGTAGATGATGGTTTGAACCAAAGTCCCTTATGAGGAGTGCTATGAAGATACCTCAAAATCCGCTTACATGTTTGGTAATGTGTTTGAGTAGGGGCTGTGAAAAATTGGCTTAATTTGTTGACCACAAAGGTAATATCTGGGCGGGTATGGGTGATGTATTGCAATGCCCCAATGGTGCTTCGAAAGGTGGTAGGATCTTCAAAGGGTGTATCATTATGAGCATAGAGTTTAGTGCTGGAACTCAGAGGTGTGTCACAAGGCTTCAAATCAGCCATTTTGGTCTTGTGAAGGAGGTCTGAAATGTACTTGGATTGAGTAAGGTAGAGGCCTGAAGTGTCACGAAATGCCTCAAATTCAAGGAAGTAATTGACAGATCCCAAGACCTTAAGTGCAAACGTTTGATGAAGATTATGAATCAACTAAGAGATATGAGCACTTGAGTTGTCAGTTATGAGAATGTCATCTACATAACAAGTAGAAAGATGACCGAAGATGTTTGATGCTTCATGAAGAGTGTGATATACTAGACTTTGAATTAATGAAACCCCAATAGAGCAATGCAGTCCGTAGCTTAGTGAACCAAGAACGAGGTGCTTGTTTGAGCCCATATAAGGCTTTGTTTAACTTATAGATATGGTTAGGGAACTTGGTGCTGTGAAACCCTTTAGGTTGATCCATGAAAACCAACTCATTGAGGTCACCATTTAGAAAGGCATTGTTGATGTCTACTTGTTGGATGTCTCAGCCATTAAAGACAACAAGAGAGAAGATGACTTTAATGGTAGAAGCCTTGCCAACGGGGCTGAAAGTATCAAAGTAATCGTGCCCTGCTGTTTGATGGAAACCTTTAGCTACCAATCGTGCTTTATGTTTGAGGATAGACCCCTCTGGTCTATATTTCACACTAAAAATCCACTTACAGCCAATCAAGCTTATGTCTAAAGTATATGGAACTAATGTCCATGTATTGTTGGATTATAGGGCAACAAATTCCTCCTACATAGCTTGAAACCATTATGGTATAATGAGAGCAGCCTTAACAGACTTGGGTTTAGCAATACACTTAGCAACTGATGCATTGTAGACCTTTGGTTTCAGAACTTCACTTTTGGACCTGGTAACCATAAGGCGATGAAACACAAGAGATGAAGAAGTACAAGGTACTGCAATTGATGAATTACTAGGAGCAGCAGCTGAGTGCTAAGAATCAGAAGACGTGTTGATGTATAAAGGCATTGGATGGCCCTAAATCTCAACTGTTAAACGAGGAACAACAGGAACTGAGAGCTCAACAGATTGAGCATGTGATAGAGGAGGAACATAAGTTATCACTTTAGTGTTGTTTGGAGCTATGTTGATAGGTGTTGTGCTAGAAAATAATTGATTGTAGAGGAACTCCAATTCATTGAAGATAACATTCCTAAAAATGAAGACCTTGCCAGTGGCATCCAGGCACCTATAGCCTTTGTGAGAAGGGATAAAACCAATAAAAACACACTTGTAGTTGTGAGTATGAAAATTGAGTTTATGTTTAGAAGAATCCCTTAAGTAAGGAAAGCAACTGCAGCCAAAGGTCTTCAAGAAGTTGTAGTTTGGTTTCCTTTTGTATAACTTCTCATAAGGTGAAACAAACTTGATGACTGAGGAAGGTAAATTGTTGATGAGGAAGCAAGCAGTAGTGAAGGCTTCATACCAGAATTTTAAGGGTATTTTGGCATAGGCTAGGAGAGTCAATCCAAGCTCTACAAGGTGCTTATGTTTTCTTTCAGGACCCCATTCTACTGATGGGTGTAGGGACAAGAGAACCGAAGCTTGATCCACATAGAATCAAAAGCCTTCTTAAAGTAAAAATACTCACCTCTCATGTCTGCTTGTAAGCATCTAATGGAGGTACTAAACTTAAGCTCTACTTATTTCTTAAACAAGAGGAAGATGTTGAGTGTTTACCATGTGAATTATCAAAGAATTGATAATGGTGTTGATGATGATCAGAAATTCAGAGAAGAAGAAGAAGAAGATTTCTAGATCTGAAATTCCATGATTTTCATTGATTTCAGATTTGTAACTCATCTGAGTTTATATAGGTTGTTACAACTTAATGCTGACAATGCATAAATATATTTGCCATGCAAGGCAACACATTGACTATCTTGCTAACAGAAAACTATCAGAGAAGTAACAATTATTAACTAACTTTACACAGCTGTTATATATGTTATATTGGTTGCCTTGCATGCCTAGAGTTCAGCTGATGATCAATTGTCCCAAAGTTGATCATTTGCTTGCATACAGCTAAGCCAGTGTAGCCTAGCATAGGGCTGCTTTTACTTGAACTAAAACCAGCTTTGTTAAGCTCGTTTGTGTTCACAAACTGATGCATGTGAGACTCCTTCACACTTTTTTTTTCTTTTTTTTTTTTTATAAAAAAAATGTATATATCTTTTATTATTTTGTGAAAGTAATATTAGCTGCAGTAGCTTAGTCGCTCTTGGAGCAGTCTTTTTCTTTTTCTTTTTTTTAAACATTTTAAACAATTTTATTTTGGTCATATATTTATTTTTTAAATTTTTGTGACCCCTAAATTAGTATAAATTTATCAATTTAGTTTATTTGATTAAAATTTTATTTATCATACGTAAATAAAAATTAAAATTAATTATTTTAATCCTAATAATAAGATATTGTCTTTTCCAAAAAAAAATTAAAATAAAGAAATAAAATAAAATAATCCTTATTTTATATCTAAAATAAATAATCCTTAAAAAAGTATAAATAAAAATAATTACTTAAAATATTAAATATTAAAATCTAAAAAATTAAACAATATAATCTTAAAAATAAATAGCTGACTAAAATTGAAAGCAATAATATATTTTTAAAAGAGCAAATTGTAAAGAATTATCCTAATGTTTGGTCATATGCAATGAAATAATATTTTTCCTTAAATTACAACAAAGAACCTAGAATAATTATCATTTGGGTCCTTAATGTATTTGAAAATATAACTTTTTGATCTATTTTTTTACTTTTTAACTCACATGGTCCCTACCTTTTTTAAAATATATCAATTTAGTTCCTATGACTAAACTTTTGATGGTCAAACCTAACATAAAGTATAAATTAACTATCTTACACTTTTTTTTATTAAATTATTAAATTAGAATGACGCTTTTACCCTTTAATTTTTGAATAACTTTACCTATTTGGATAGTCCAATAAAAAATTGATATATATTATAAAGATTTAATATTTTTTAAAAATACGTAAAAAAGATTAAATATTAAAAATAAAAAATAAATATAAAAATATTATAAAAATTAGAAAAATATTAACATTATCATTTATTAAAAAATAAAATAAATTCAAGATTAAATACTTATAAAATTCAAAATTTAGTATTTTAACACATACACACACAGATATATATATATATATATATATATATATATATATATATATATATACACTAAATTTATATATATTGCAATTTTGTTATTATATTATTATTTTTATAATATAATAATAAATGTGTATATATATATATATATATATTATATAATGTATATATACTATATAATATACTCTAAAATATTTTAATATTTTAGTTTTTTAAACTAAATTTTGAATTTTATAAGTATTCAATTTTGAAATTTATTTTTATTTTTAATAAATTATATTATTTTAAATTTTTAAATTTTTAATGAATTTATAATATTTGTTTTTATTTAATTATAAGAGTGTTTTTTAAAAAATAATTTGATTTTTTATAACAATATCAATTTTTTGTTGGACTATCCAAACAGGTAAAATAATTAAAATGTAAAAATTTAAAGCGTAAAATCATCTTGCTAATTTAATAAAAAAGGGTAAGATGATCAATTTATATTTTATGTCAGGTTTGACCGTCAAAATTTTGGTTATAGGGATTAAATTGATATATTTTAGAAAAGGCAGCGACCATGTAAGTTAAAAAAAAATAAAAAATAAAATAAAAAATGATATTTTTAAATAAATTAGGGACCAAATTAATAATTATCCGAGGTACTTAGTTGTAGTTTAAAGAAAAATATGATTTCAGTGCAATATGACCAAATATTAGGGTATTTCATTGCAATTTTACCATTTTAAAATTGATAATAATTAAAACCGAAAACAAAATGATAAAAATTTGGGGGAATTATTGGATATAGGTGAAATTACACAAAAATCTGAAATAATACGATAATAACAATAAGTCCCCTTTGACCCGTTGACCAACCTCAGGACACCATTTAAATGTGACGGAAATGGTGTATTGTCAATTTTACCCTTTGTTTTTAGCTGTCTGATCAGGTGATGTGACTGGTTTTTAAATGGTAGTTAATATTTTAACAGTTTGACCATTCTACTCCTAATAAAATTCAAATAATTTGCACAAAACCTTTATGCCCCAACGGTCATGAATTTAACTTATTCTTTAAAAAAAATTATTTCCTCCCCCTTTTGATTATGGTTCCTTTTTTTTTTTTTCTTTTTGTCACTGCAATTGTTATTCAAATGAAAAGGTCAATTTCTTTTGTGAATATAAACACCATTTGTTTATTTTGTGAATGTAAAGACCAGTTTATTATTGAATTCTACTGAAACAAAAAAAAAGACCATTTATAAATGGAAAGTATCCAACTTAATTAACTAAAAATAGTATTGAAATATTACATATCCATAATGTTTAACATCAATTTGCTGTATAACTTCAAAAAATACATGAAACATATTGTGCTGCTTATGTAATAGGTTCAACACCAAAGTAACTACCTTGTACATATTACAACACATATGTTCAAGTAATAAAATACATCCACCTAGCAACATAAAATTAAAGTATATAGACAAAATATACTTCAATCAGCTCCCTGTACCCCTTTGAAGCTATCTAAGAATAGTTCCCTGTACTTGAATTTGTAAGCAAAAAATTCTCAAAAATAACAACTTCATCCATCTGTCATTGACCTACCTATATAAGCATTAGTTCCCTGTACTTCAATCTACAAGCAAAAATTCACAAAAATCCCAACTTCTTCCATCTTTAATGGACCTGCCTATTCACATCAAGTTCCCCTTTTATCAACAAATCAATACAAACTAGGCAACCATCACTTCAAAATATACCCCCACCTTGGCTACCACACCTTTCACTACTCAACTCAATCCAACCACCACTTCAAAATATACCATATCCACCCACCATAAAAACAACTAGGAATGTTGCAAAAAAAAAAAAAAAAAAAGAACGTGAAAACAGAGTTTAAAAAAGTTCTCAAAATAAACAGTTAATCAAAAGTTCAAGTTTGGACTAAAACATGTCACTCTAGTTACTATCCAAGCCTGCAACAGTTCCTGTAACATAAAAGGAAAAAAAAACCATTACAAAAACTTCACTCAATGCATATCAAACTGAAACCCATGATACACAGTAAGAGATTTTAATTACCTAGATTTGAGCTATGATTCCTAATATTACATGTATTCTAGTCTAAAAGAAGAGAAGCAGTAGATGTGATAGATTGGGTTGTTATCCCACGAACAACGCTGGTCTGGGTTGGCTCGGAACCACTTTGATTGTGATGCAAATGAGCATTTGTTGTCACATTTTGAGAGCTGTTTGCATACCCAGTTGGTTGTTGGGTTGATGTTGAAGGTTGTACAGCAGTTGATGCAGCCTTTAACACAAAAAAAAAAAAAAAAAAAATCAGTTCATATAAATAGGAAAAAAAAAAACAGTTCTTATAGAATTTGTAGAACTACCTCATTGTGCTTCGAAACCATGTTCGAGGTAGTCCCCTTCTCAAAAGTCCACTTTTTGTTAGTTGTTTTTTCAGAACTTTTACCCTGCATGTATTCAAGTAAAACATTTAGACAATATTATTATTAAAACATTTTGAAAATATGAAATACAAATAATTGAAAACAGTGTATGTACCTTTCTCTTACCTTTCCCCGAACCCGCAGCATCCACAGCTTTATAGCTCCTACTATTGTGGCCAAGTTCACCACATTTCCTACATTTATTCTTACTGTTTCTTAGTTTCTTTTGGGGTTCATCAGGAACTCTCTTCCTATTTTTCTTTGGTCTCCCTGGCATTAACTTCTCCACTGGCGGCAACACCTTTTGAAACTCGACCTCAGGCTATTTGGACTCATCAGGAACTGGATGAATGGTATAATTGTATGTCTTCAAGTACGATTCAGTTGTGAGGTATTTATGGACAAAATCCTTGCAATTCAACCTCATACCAGTGATGACTGCCATGACATGTTTACATAGCAGACCACTTAGCTCCCACAACCCACAATCACAACTCAAAGTCCTTAAATTGACAATGAAATCCTCTTTGCATTCATACTCATGGTCATTTGCACAAAAAACACTAACAAACCTTCCTTTATCCTGTCTTTTAGCGATCTTGGCTACCACCTTTGGATGTAAATTGGATCCCCATTTTCTACCTTCTTTTAGTCTCCTACTCATCATTCTCAAAAGCATTCTTCTGATATTTTCAAGTATTGTAAGTGTAGGATTTCCTCTGTACTTGTCCACCCACCTATTAAAGCATTCTGTGATATTGTTTGTTGTGTTCTTCGACTTGCTATATGTATCAAAAGCATGCAAAGCCCAATGTTTGGGATCTACCTTCATAATGTAGTTGTAAGCCTCTGGGATGCAGTCTTTCAGCTTCTCCATCTCCTCCAAAAACTCCTTCTTGTTGCTACAATTTGCTGCATTCCACACATATATCCCATTCAAAGGTCTTTTGTACTGTCACTGCATGTTGGCAATTAAATGCCTCACACAATACCGAGAAGTGGAGTTTGGCTACCACTTTTCCAAAGCAAGTAGTACATCTTTCTGTCTGTCGGACATGAAGGTAATTTGGCAATTGTCGTCACCATCTATTTGTCGATGTAGTTGTTCTAATAACCAGCCCCAACTTTCTTTGGTCTCCCCTTCAACTATGCAAATAGCTAGTGGAAACACTCAATTGTTAGCATCCATAGCAATAGTTGATAAAAGGCCTCCATGGTGTATCCCTTTCAAATGGCACCCATCCAAACCTATAAACGATTTACACCCGAGCATGAACCCCGCCTTCTGCGCATAAAAATTGATGAAAAACCTCTGAAATCTGCTTGGTCCTCCCAATTCTGGAACCACAGTATGTATTAACACTTTGGAGCCTGGGTTTCTATCCAAAGTAGCGTGCCCATTCTTGTACAACTTATTGAAGCACTCATCGTACTCAACTTTTGTTTTGTCCAACACACGGTTCTTGGCTCGGTACAAAGTGTACTTTGTAATGGTGAGACCATAGATTCTGTGGATCTCTCTAGCTAAAAATATCACCTTAACATTCGGGTTCTCCTTAATCAGAACCTTGAATCTCGATGCAACCCAAATGGCAGTAGCTTCCTGATTCTTGCTCACTTTCTAGTAATAGTATCTTATATTGATGGTTTTGATCATAAAGGTGACATCGTCTTTTATAGGACTAGTATGAATTCTTCATGGGCAGCCTTTAATAGCACAGTTGGCTGTATATCTATCCTTGTCATTTTTAATCCTCCGTAGTTGGAAGCCTTCTTGGACAACATACTCACACAGTACCTGCCTGAAATGGTAAATGTCCTTGAAAAGCTGGCTGACCTCTAGCATAACTTTGCCATCTGAACCTGCCTTAAAAGGCCTGCCACTCATCTTATGAGTTGACCTCGATACGTCTGTTTCTTCATCTGAACTCATTCTCCATAAAATCTTTTCCCATTAGAAGCTTGCTGCATTCAAAAGTTGTCCATCTCCCTATTCGTTGGCTTCATTATCAGTAGGCTATTCGTAGGTAACAACTTCTTGATTATTCAAATCAGTAGGCTGTTGTTGAGAAGCCTTTTTTTCATTTTCTTCATTTTCTTCATTTTGATTCTCAGCAGCCTCTTGTTAGGCAGCAACTTCTTCGGTTGGTTGATGTTCTTCATCTTCCCCTTGACTGCTCAATTCACCATCTGATGGAAGACTTAAATCCGAGTTTTCCTCGCTGAAGTAACTTTGGGAATAAGGAAAATATTCGAAGTCTTTTCACTTGACTCGGCCATCGGAGGAGGATCTTTGGCTGCACAACTGTCATCTTCATCAGATGATATGTCATAAACATGAAATGATTGGTTGCCATTAATGAAAGCTAAGGAAGATTTATCTCTTGCATCTGTAGTACTTTCATTGATAGAGGGCGGACTATCAATCGGTAGCAATTCGACATCGACTCTAATTGTGAACAGCTTTCTAGCTACAAACAGTTCGAAAATATCCTTAAGATCCATGTCATTCTTCAGTGTTACATATTGTCCACTCCATGGCAATCTAACCTCTGTTTTGAATTTTTCTGTGGGATCAAGAATGGTACTGCAGCAATGTGTGTAGATATCTTCAATAAGGGCCTCAAGTGTGTACTGAAAATAGTTGAGGATGGGAAACTGCACTTTAGTACCCAGGAACTTAGCACTGATGGAGAATACAGTAATGTTTTCCCCAAAAAAAAAAACAGAATATCATGAGAACAAACCCTAAATCCTAAATTGAAAATACAGAGAATAAAATAGAAATCAGCAAATTGAAAATACAGTAGCAAATAAACAGAATATTATTTTTTTCAGAAACATGTTAAAAAAGGAAACTTAAAATGTGCTAAAGTAACCTTCATAACATCAAATTTGGCAAGAAGAATTTATAATGAAAAGCTAGCAATTAGAAGCAGATTTAGTTATTGCATCAGATACCACAAAAAGAAAACATTATATATCATGTTCAAGGAGCTTCTAAACCTTCACCCAAAAGTCAAGGAGAAACAAACACAGACAAAGGTCACAAACCATAAATGACCCACGTGCAACCAATAAGAAATGAGGCAAACCAAAATATCAAGTAGCAGAGCAATCATAAACAAGCACATTACCAGATACTAACAAACGAAACAAGTAAAGCAATAACTACAGCTTCCAATCAGATAAGTGCATTTACAAAAAACAAGCAACAAAACCTTGTAAACCCAACAACAGAAACACAAATAGCCATCGATATGATTTTCAGATATCAAAACAGAAGACCAAATGATGGTCACAAATGATCACAAATGATGTTTTAAATTTTCTAATTTTATCATTATGATACGGTAAATGAAATAACCCTAATTTCGAGAAAAAACCCCCCAAATTCAAAATCCTAAATCAATCAAGCAAATGAAAAACCCGAAATTGAAAACAAAAACTCAGAAAACGACAACCCAGAAAATACAAAACACCAAAGTAGAAAACCCTAAATCATTTCATATCTTAACCAAGGACGAAATACAAACATAAATCATTCAAGGACGAAACACAAACCTAAATCATTCAAGGACGAAACAAATGAAACACAACCAAATGCATGTACGATGAAAGGCAACGAATATACATACCTGATACAGCGAACTCGGTCTTATCAATAATTGCCACTGAAGCTAGTGAAGATGATCGCTAGAACGCTCTGGAGAAGAAAATGATGAAAAATAAGAGTTTTAAGATGATGAAAATGATGAAAACACTCAGCTAACATAAGAGTTTTTTTTTTTTTTTTGTAAAACCCTCTAGAGAAGAAAATGAGGAAAATTGGTAAAGAGAAAAATCTAGAACACTTACCTTTCCATCGTGCCAAGTAACGAACCCAACAGACGTCAAAAGCTTCTAAACAAAATAAGGACTGATGTAATTTTCCCTGACTGATTTGAACACTGACTTAATGTTTCAAGATTTAAATTCAACTGCTATCTCAGTAATGTGTAAAGACTGAAAGTTTAAGTACAACGGTCTAATATGAATTTAGAGGGGTGGGGGTGTGAATAGGTTCTTACCCAATTTTTTGATTACCAACAATTTAATTAGACTAATTCAACAATTATAAACACATAACAAATGCGGAAGAGATAAACAAAATCAACACAAGAATTTTAGCGTGGAAAACCCCTTCCAACAAGGGATCAAAAACCACGGGACCACTCTTGGCCACTTAACGGACAATCCACTAGTGATAAATGCAGTACACCCTCAAGTTGAAATTACAAGGACTCATTCCTCTTGGACTATCCCACTCTAGTCTACCCGCAGGCCTTTTCCCTAATGATCTCGCAAGATCCACTAGGTGACTAAACGTATATCCTCAAGCTATCCTAGAATTCACACTCCTATTAGCATGAACCTACACCTATCGTCTCGCAAGAACCAACTAGTGAAATTCCACACAAATGCAACTTTTCCACAAGAAGCAAACCTTGAGCTCGTTCACAAGACTTCACCAAAGTCACACAAGCTCTTCCAACAACACAAAGGATTATGGTTTAAGTGTTCAATGATGCATGAACATACAATTAGGATGCATGGCCAATACAACCTATAATACTAAGTGAACTAGTGCATACAATCTACTTAAATAACACTTAGCATAAACACGTTTCAAGACGTAACAAATTTTGCAATAAATTCAACACTTTCAAGCCATAAACAAACATATTCAATATATGAACGTTACAAGGCAGCCAACATATTTATATGAATATGATTCTAGCAACAAGTAAATTATTATAACAACAACTAACACTCTTGATCCAACCTAGATTTGTATCAATCCACTCAACACATGTGAGATAGAGGTATAATTCATTCAAGCAAGACAAATGCACTCCAAATCACAACATAAACTTATCTAGGTACTAATTCAACTTCCTAAATCCCTTATCATGCATTAAACACAAAACCCTCAAGCTTTCAACATCTAATCAATATCTAACTCTCATTCAAGAACAAAAAAAAGATTTAAATGATATGAAGCATAAAACAACTTCAACATACAAGAAAAACACTTACCATAAGTCTCTAGTTTGATTCCATGGACATACAAGAGAGATTGGGTGAGTTTTGAGAGATTGGATTTGAGAGATCATGAAGAGAGGGAGCTGCTAGGGTTCTTCTTTCTGATTTTTGGATGAAAAAGACGAAGTGGCCTTTATATAGGAAGAGTCATGGGTCGGGTTGCCACACAAAATGGGTCATGTATAGTTTTCTACACTGACCTATGTCCGGTTTCTAGCTAATATCTAGAGAAGCGCCATCCCGAAAATTCTGAAAAAAATTACTGAAGAAAGTAGACACATATATGAACAACGTTCATGAAGAACACCATTTAAAATTCAGACAGTAAGGGTGCCATATTGGACCACATACATGACTCACAAAAACTGTCTCCTGTTTTTTCAGCACTGACCTATTTCTAGTGTTTAGCTATTATCTAGAGAAGCGTCACCCAGAAAATTCTGAAACAATTACAGAAGAAAGTAGACACATATATAAATAACTTTCATGAACAACACCATTTAAAATTCGAACAGGAAAGGTGACATATTGGACCACATACATGACACACAAAAACTATCTCCCCTGTTTTTCCAGCACTGACCTATGTCCGGTTTCTATCTAATATCTAGTGAAGTCCCGCCCAGAAAATTCTGAAAATATTACAGACGTAGGTACACACATAGGCCAACAACCTTTGTGAAGAACACACTTTGCAATTCGGATAGGAAGGTGGAGATATGGGACCATCTATAGGATGCATCTGCAAAACATAACATATGAATGCAATACAATGAACTATGCACCATATACCATGTCAATGATGAGTGAGATGCCTAGAAACATAATGACTGATATATTGTGAGTGTGTGAGATCCTAAAAACCTTTATGAGATTGAGAGCAACATACCAAATGAATCGATGATCTTGATGCCTTCAATGAAAGCTCCCAAATACAATTACAACCAAAGAGTGTTTTGCACGGAATTAGCCAATCTAGAAAATACTCGACCTTACAAAGACCTTATTACCCTTCTCGCCTTAATAACCAACGTTACTTAAACGATGTCCTAAGGTTGGTCATTACCAGATACTAACAAATGAAACAAGTAGGCCAACAACTTTTGTGAAGAACACACTTTGCAATTCGGATATGAAGGTGGAGATATGAGACCATCTATAGGATGCATCTGCAGAGCATAACATATGAATGCAATACAATGAACTATGCACCATATACCATGTCAATGATGAATGAGATGCCTAGAAATATAATGAATGATATGTTATGAGTGTGTGAGATCCTAAAAACCTTTGTGAGATTGAGGGCAACTTACCAAATGAATCGATGATCTTGATGCCTTCAACGAAAGCTCCTAAACACAATTACAACCAAAGAGTATTTTGCACGGAATTAGCCAACCTAGAAAATACTCGACCTAACAATCTCCCCCTTGGGCTATTCCGTGACAAAACCTCAAACCTCACAAATATACAAAATGATACAAAGTTTGAACTCACAAATACAACCTCACAAAATTACAATGAATGATCTTAAAACTAAAAACTTGAAGTTTGAGATCATTTCCGGGTAAGGGGAACCTGAAACAAAAGAAAACACACTAACACAAAACAAAAGACGTTAGTAGACACTGTGCAGTTCATATAAACGCCCATAGATAAACATAATTATTAACAACAGACACAAAATGATGAATGATAAACACATGTATGCATTAAAATATATCCCCCTAAGGCTATTTCCATATGCACATAAAACAAAAAACACAAGCATCTCCCCCTCAAATTCTCCCCCTGAGTACTACACATCAATACAAACTTCTCCCCCTTTTTGTTACGAGAGTGGCAAAGGAATAACACAATAGACAAAGGTATGGGAAAATAGAAATATATCGCACAAGAGACAAGAAAATACACGTACCAACTTCCCCTAAATTCCATACACAAGTAACATGGGAGTCATATCCTTAAGGAACCAATAATAAAAAATATGCACCACAACAAATATCAAGTCCCATCTCAACTTCAAAAACACAAACACAATCATCACTTCGTTAACAGATTAACATTTGCCCACAATAAGTGACCAATATACACACAAACACACAAACACACACACACACACACATATATATATATATATATATATATCATCCTGTCTCAAGAAAGTTACAAAATTTCAAAAATAAGCTTTTGAATGAAATATTTTGATATCAACTACAAAATAGATTTACATTATCATTCAACACAAGCTCGTCCCCCCCCCCCCCCCCCCCCCCCCCCCCCCCCCCCCCCCTCACACACACACTTTTTTTTTAGCTTTTCCTTTTTTTTATTTTTTTTATTTCTACTTTAATTTTAATTTTCAAAGGCATTGGCGGCTTTCGTTGCAGCTAAGGAGGTAGCCTTCTCCTCTAACTTGGAGATAAAGATATTGTTTCAAGCACGTTGTAGAGGTAGCTTTCACTCTTCCAGAGGGCATAGCCATTTCCAAGCCTTTGTTTATCAAGCCATTATTAATCCAATTATATTTCTAAATAAGAAAACTATTTTCAAAAAATATTTGAGAGCAATGAGAAATCTTTTGACATTCAGAAACTGGATGAGCTTAATAAACACACAACATTCACACAATTGCTTATACAAGTCCAAATATAGACATTTTGTCAATTGCAACAAAGATCTAAAGGGCTAATGTCAGAAATTTAAGAGTAGATAAATGATACAGATCATTTTACACAAATATGACACTAGTCCACTCTTAGACATGAACAACACATGTTACAAATGACGTGGCACAATCAATAAATGGAGCATACACCAATGGATTTACTAAGTGATTAAAACCTAGCATGATCCAAAGGTTTGGTACACAAATCGGCAAGTTGATTTTTTGTGGACACATGCTCTAAGGACACTACTTTGCTTCCGACTAATTCTCTAATGAAATGATGTCGAATGTCAATATGCTTAGTCCTAGAGTGTTGAACAGGATTTTTTGGAAATATTTATAGAACTGGTGTTGTCACAATAAATTGTCAGAGTACCTTGCTCCAAGCCATAATCCTCCAACATTTGTTTCATCCATAGAAGTTGTGTACAACCACTACCTGCTGCAATGTATTCTTCCTTTGCAGTTGATAAGGAGATAGAGTTTTGCTTTTTGCTATACCATGACACAAGATTGTTTCCCAGATAGAAGCATCCTCCAGTTGTGCTTTTTCGATCATCATTGCATTCTGCCCAATCTGCATCACTAAAGCCAACCAGGTTAGGGTTAGTGTCAAAAGAGTACCAAATTCCAAAGTTTGAAATTCCATTGACATATCGAATTATTCTTTTACAGCTGTGAGATGTGACTCTTTCGGATCTGATTGATACCTAGCACACAAACCAACACTCAAAGAAATATCAGGTCTGTTAGCAGTTAACTACAACAAACTTCCTATCATGCATCTATACAAACTCTTATCAACACTTTTTCCATTTGAATCTTTACTCAATTTCAATGAAGTGCTCATGGGTGTGTTATAATGTTTTGCCGATTCTAACCCAAACCTTTTCACTAGGTTTTTATCATATTAAGCTTGGGAGATGAAAATCTCATCACTCATTTGCTTAATTTGTAAACCTAGGAAATAAGTTAGCTCATCTACCATGCTCATCTCAAACTCACGAGTCATCACATTAACAAAGTCACTCACCTGTTTTTCATTAGTGAAACCAAACACAATATCATCAACATAAATTTGAGCTATGAATAACTCGTCATTTTCACATTTGATGAACAAGGTTTTATCAACACTACCTCTTATGTATTTTTTTTCCAGCAAGTAGTGGGTGAGACTAGAGATGGCCAAAGGAACCGAACCGGCAGTTCTAGTTTTGGAACCGCCGGTTCCGATTCCATTTTTTGGTTAACCGGAACCGGGACCGTGGAGGTCCCGGTCTCGGTTCTGATTTTGAACCGGCGGTTCTCCACCGATTCAGTTGGTCAACCGGTTCTTAGAACCGGCATGGAACCGCTAGTTCCAGAACCAGAACCTATGGTTCCTTTTTTTTTTTTTTTTTACTTTGAAGTAACAAATTTTTGTTTTTCAATTTTTTTTTTTAAAAAAAGGAACCGGAACCGGCGAAACCGTCGATTCCATAATCGATTTTTAACCGGAACCTTTGGTTCCGATTAAAAACCGCCGGTTCGAACCAACCGGGGCCATCCCTAGGTGAGACGTTCATATCATACTCGCTGAGCTAGTTTCAATCCATAAAATGTTTTCTGCAATTTGTATACATGCTCTGGATGATACGGATCTACAAATCCCTTTAGTTGCTCAACGTATACTTCTTCTTGAAGAACTCTATTTAGAAATGCACTCTTCACATCCATTTGATGTAGTTTTAACCTGTACACACAAGAAACACACAATAAAAGTCTAATAGATTCCAATCTAGCTACTGGCGCAAAAGTTTCATCACTACATTTCCATTTTCATGCGATTTGTTCTTGAAAATCCACTTTGTACCAATGACATTGGTACTCTTAGGTCTAGGGACGAGAAACCACACATCATTCCTTTGAAATTGATTGAGTTCTTCTTGCATGGCACCAATCCAGAACTCATCTTAAAGTGCTTCTTCAACTTTCTTGGGTTCAAACTGAGACGTGTAACAAACATAGCTAACTTGATTAGCTAGTTGTCTTCTTATTCGTACTCCTTCACTCACATCTCCTATGATGTAATCCTTTTTATGAGATCTCCTAACCCAAGGAGCAGAATCTGTTTGATTTAGCATTTCTTCAGTCTCCTCTTCTTTCACATTTGAGTCAAAACCTGCACATTCAGAATTCTCAACAACATACTCATCATCAATATTAGTGTAACACCCCCTGACCCGACCCGTTTGGATCGACCCAGGAAGCGCTACCGGGTTTTCAAAACTTTTCTTAATTTTTTTCTAATTTTCAAACCATCAAAAATCATATAAATTGTATTTTAAAAATGTTTTTCTAGTGAGCTCATCGAAAATTAGTTTTAAAAATTTCGGCAGAGTTTCCTCTATTTTTCTGATTTTTCCAAAACCTGTTTTCAACAAATATCCAAAACAATATAATTTCAACAACATATATATATATATATATATATATATATATATATATATATATACACACACACGAAAATGAAATACGAATATATGGAATCCATAAATATGTTTCCAAACTTGCTAAATTAAAAACACATATCGAAAATAATTTCAGAAACGAGTGTACACCAACCTGGATACCGTTTTACGACAGTTTCCTTTTTGAATTTCCCTTTTTCCTTTTTTCTTTTTCCTTTCTTCTTCCTCTTTTCCTTCCTCCTTCTCTTTTCTTCCTTTTTCCTTCTTCTTCTTATCTTCTTCTTCTTCTCTTCTTCTTCTTCTTCTTCTTCTTCTCTTTCTTCTTCTTTCTCTTTCTCTCTTTTCCTTTCTCTCTTTTCTCTTTTATTTTTCTTTTCTTTCTTTTTTGGTTTGCTTCTTTGAGAAGCTTCACCACCTTTTATTTTTTTTATAAAATTTCGGTCATCGCAACCTGTGGTCGTGCTACCTGGTCGCGTTGCTTACTGGAGGAATTCCACCGCTTTCATCGCGATCACCCATCGCGGTACCTGGTCGCGCTGGTGGTCGCGTTGCTCACTGCCCGAAATCCACATTTTTCACCGCGAGCGACTCATCGTTATTTCTGGACCGCTCCATCTGGTCCACCTGGAAACCATAAAAATATATCCACATTTAATTACGTTTTACACCCCTTAAATCACAAATTTTATATCCGCATATTCAAAATTATGGATGTTACAATTCTTCCCCTTTTAAGAAATTTCGTCCTCGAAATTTACCTCAGTTGAACAGTTGTGGATACTGTTGTCTCATGATTTCCTCACTCTCCCAGGTAGCCTCTATTATATTGTGATTTCTCCAGAGGACTTTTACCAGTGAAACTCTTTTATTTCGTAGTTCTTTAATCTCTCGATCAAGAATTTGCACTGGTTCCTCTTCCTATGTCAGGTCTGGTAGGATTTCAATACTTTCGAACTGAATTCTGTGAGAAGGATCAGATCTATATCTCCTTAGCATGGACACATGGAACACATTATGAATTTTTTCTAATTCTGGAGGTAAAGCAAGTCGGTAGGCTACTGGTCTCACACGTTCAATGATTTCGTATGGGCCAATAAACCTAGGACTCAACTTCCCTTTTCTGTCAAATCTAAGCACTTTCTTCCATGGAGATACTTTCAGGAACACTTTTTCACCGACTTCATATTCTATCTCTTTCCTTTTCAAGTATGCATATGATTTCTGTCGGTCAAATGCAACTTTCAATCTTTCCTTGATAATCTTTACCTTTTCTTTTCAGGTCTGCATATGATTTTTGTCGGTCAGATGCAACTTTCAGTCTTTCCTTGATAATCTATACCTTCTCCTCAGTTTGTCGAATCAAATCTGGGCCTACTAATCTATCTTCACCCAATTCTGTCCAACACACAGGTGTCCTGTATTTCCTTCCATACAGTGCTTCATAAGGTGCCATAGCTATGCTCGACTGATAACTGTTGTTGTATGCGAATTCTATTAATGGGAGGTGATCCGCCCAACGCCCTTCAAAATCAATTACACAACTCTTGAGCATATCTTCAAGCACCTGAATTACCTTTTCTGATTGTCCGTCTGTCTGCGGATGGAAGGCTGTACTGAAACTCAGTCGAGTATCCAAAGCTTCTTGAAACTTCTTCCAGAATCTGGATGTAAACCTCGGGTCCCGATCTGATATTATGGATGCAGGCACTCCATGCAATCTGACTATTTCCTTTATATACAATTCTGCCAGTCGATCCAAAGAATAGTCAGTTCTGACAGGTAGAAAATGTGCTGACTTCGTCAATCGGTCCACTATAACCCATATTGCATCGTGTTTACTCCGGGTGAGTGGCAATCCTATGACAAAGTCCATCGTAATGCGATCCCATTTCCATTCAGGTATTGCTATTGGTTGTAACAATCCTGATGGAACCTGGTGTTCAGCTTTCACCTGTTGACAGGTCATACATTTATTCACGAAATCCACCACATCCTTCTTCATACCAGACCACCAATACTGAGTTTTCAAGTCTTTGTACATTTTTGTGCTACCTGGGTGTATCGAATATGAACTACTGTGTGCCTCTGTCAGGATCATCTTTCTCAATTCTTCATCATTTGGAATACAAATCCTGTATCTGAAATACACAATACCATCAGTTCTGATTGAGAAGTCTGGATGCTTTCCTTCTGGAATTTGTCCACATATCATCTGAATTCTATCATCTTGCTTTTGTTTTTCTACAATCTGCTGAATCAAACTGGGTCTGCATCTCAATTCAGCTACCAATGCATTGTCTGAATTCAGCTGTAATTGCACATTCATAGCTTTCAAAGCGAACAGTGTTTTTCTGCTCAGAGCATCTGCTACCAAATTCGCCTTTCCTGGATGGTAGTCAATCACACAGTCATAGTCTTTAATCAACTCCATCCACCGTCTCTGTCTCAGATTAATATCTCTCTGGGTAGGCAAATATTTCAGACTCTTGTGATCTGTATATATAACATTTCTCACCATACAAGTAATGCCTCCATATTTTCAAAGCAAATACGATGGCTGCGAGTTCCAGATCATGTATCGGATAGTTCAGCTCATGATTTTTCAGTTGTCTGAACGCATATGCAACCACCTTGCCTTCCTGTATCAATACACAACCTAACCCCTGGTGTGAGGCATCACTAAAGATCACAAAGTCTTTACCTGAAACAGGCTGAATCAGGACTAGAGCCTCAACTAGCATCGTCTTCAATCTGTCAAAAGCTGCCTGGCATCTATCAGTCCAGTCAAATCTGACATTTTTATGCAATAACTTGGTCAACGGACTTGCTATGGAGGAGAATCCCTTCACAAACCGTCGATAATAACCTGCCAAACCTAAGAAACTTCTGATCTCTGCAACATTTCTGGGAGGCTTCCATTCCACTATTACTTCTATCTTTTTAGGATCTGCCTTAATACCCTCTGCTGATACAATATGACCTAAAAATGCAATTTCAGGTAACCAGAATTCACATTTACTCAGCTTGCCATATAGTTGCTTTTCCCTCAGAATCTGCAATAATACTCTGAGGTGCCTGTCATGGTCCTCTGTCGTCTGTGAGTACACCAGGATATCATCAATAAATACCACCACAAACTGATCCAAGTATGGTCGGAATATTCGATTCATCAGGTCCATAAAGGCTGCAGGTGCATTGGTCAGCCCTAATGACATTACTACAAATTCATAATGTTCATACCTGGTTCTGAATACAGTTTTCAGAATATCTGAATCTTTTATTCTCAACTGATGATACCCCGATCTAAGATCTATCTTTGAGAAGACATATGCTCCTCTCAGCTGATCAAACAAATCATCGATTCTAGGCAACGGATATTTATTCTTGACAGTAAGTTTATTCAGCTGCCTAAAATTGATGCATAGTCTCAGTGACCCATCCTTCTTTTTCACAAACAGTACTGGAGCTCCCCACGGGGATACACTGGGTCTGATGAACCTATTATCCAGCATTCCTGTAACTGTATCTTCAGTTCTTTCAGTTCTGCTGGTGCAATTCTATAAGGAGCTATTGATACTGGAGATGTACGTGGTACCACATCAATCACAAACTCCACTTCTCTCTGAGGTGGCAAACCAGGAAGTTCCTCTGGAAACACATCTGCAAAATCACACACAGTGGGTATATTCTGAATGGTAGAAGCAACCTTTTTGGAATCAACCACTTGAGCCAAATAAGCTTCACACCCTTTTCTGATTAGTTTATAGGCTGTAGTAGCTAAAATGACATTGGAAAGAAAATCCCTCCTTTCACCCACCATCGTGATTGCTGCACCATCTGCTGTTCTGAGTGTCACTCGTTTCAATTCACAGTCAATCACCACTTTGTGCCGAGTTAACCAATCCATGCCTAGTATCACATCAAACTCATGGAATGGTAACTCCATTAAATCTCCTGGAAAGTAATACTCCTGAATCCGAATAGGACAATTTCTGTACACACGGTTTACAACTACACTTTGGCCTATCGGATTACTGACTAACACATCATATTCAGTAGGTTCGGTTTTCAGATTTCGTTGTTTCAGCAATGCATCACATATATACGAATGAGTGGAACCTGGATCTATCAATGCAATAGCTGTAGTATCAAAAATAGAAATAATACCAGCTATCACGTCAGGTGCATCCTTGTTTTCCTGAGCCCTAACACCATAGACTCATGCAGGAGCTCGACTATCTAGTCTTGCCACTGATTCTGACACCCCTCTGTGGCTATCACCTTCAGGTCCTGCCTAACTGGGCCTTCTACATCTGGAAGTAGTAGGGGAAGATCTCTCTGGTTGCTGAACAGGAGTAAACTGGTATTTCGGACAATCTCTGTAAAAATGTTCACGAGATCCACACTTGTTACAGGCTCCTGTAACTCTCCAGCATTCACCAGGATGTCTTTTTCTGCAGTGCTCACACAATACCGGGGCTAGTCCCCTAACTGCCCTTCCAGGGGTACTGGCTATGGAGGTTGCAGACTGACCCGGCCTAGTTGTGGGTATGGGCCTCTGCGACTGCACCGGACCACTGGACTGCGGTCCCTTAAATTTCTTACTCTGGGGCTGATATGAGCTTGATGGCCCTACTCCCCTTCTCTGCTGACCTCTGTCTCTTCTAGCCTGCTCTTCTTTCTTAATTCTTTCGACATTCAGAGCTGCCGAGACGAGTCTAGTGAAATCTTCAAACTCAAAGGCAGCAACCTGTAACACCCCTCAAATAATCAACATTCTATTCATATATTCAAAATTAATTATTTAGAAATTAAGGATATTACACAACCTGTAGGCGAATATAGTCATTCAGTCCATCTTCAAACCTTTTGCATTTATCTGCTTCTGTGGCTACCATATCTCTAGCATATTTACTCAACTTGCAAATTCTCTCTCATACTCTGTCACTGTAAGCTGTCTCTGCTTCATGTTGGTAAATTCCCTCTTCATATTGTCCAAATAAATGCGACCGACATATTTTCTCCGGAACTCCTTCTAAAATAACTCCCAAGTTCTGTCCTCTGGTCGCACTGACTGTATAATGGAGGTCCACCATTGATAGGCATCCTCCTGCAATAAGGATACTGCACACTCCAGTCTCTCTTCAGGTGTACAGTGCATCTACTGTAATATTCTGTCAGTCCTCTCAAACCAGTATTCTGCTGCAGATGCATCATCATCTTTTCTACCATGGAAATCAGTCGGTCGGTATTTAGCCAGTCGTTCAATGGCTGATCTTCGTAGCGCTGCTCTGGCCACATTTTGAAAGAACTCAGCCATTTGCTGTATAAATGCTGGTTGTACAGGGTCAGCCACTCTAAGACTTACTAATTCCCTAGATGCTCCCCCAGCCACGCTGGCGGGACTCTCAGGTCTATCACCACTTCCTTCCATTCATTTTATCCTATATAAGACAGAAGAGAGGTCTGCAGATTAGAGTCACACATTCCTATAGGTATCCTTATTCAATGCATGCATATACAGACTATAACTCTTTTGGTCCAGAAACGCCTAAACCGCGCTCTGATACCACTTAAATGTAATACCCCTGACCTGACCTGTTTGGATCGACCCAGGAAGTACTATCGGATTTTCAAAACTTTTCTTAATTCTTTACTAATTTGCGAACCATCAAAAATCATATAAATTGTATTTTAAAAATGTTTTTCTAGTGAGCCCTTCGAAAATCAGTTTTAAAAATTTCGGCAGAGTTTCCTCTATTTTTCTGATTTTTCCAAAAACTGTTTTCAACAAATATCCAAAACAATATAATTTCAACAACATATATATATATATATATATATATATATATATATATATATATATATATATATATACGAATATATGGAATCCATAAATATGTTTTCAAACTTGCTAAATCAAAAACACATATCGAAAATAATTTCATAAACGAGTGTACACAAACCTGGATACCGTTTTACGACAGTTTCCTTTTTAAATTTTCCTTTTTTCTTTTTCCTTTCTTCCTCCTCTTTTCCTTTCTCCTTCTCTTTTCTTCCTTTTCCCTTCTTCTTCTTCTCTTCTCCTTCTTCTTTTTCTTCTCCTTCTTCTTCTTTCTCTTTCTCTCTCTTTCTTTCTCTCTCTTCTCTTTTCTTTTTATTTTCATTCTTTTCTTCTCCCGTTTTCTTTCTTTCTTTTCTGGTTTGCCTCTTTGAGAAGCTTCACTGCCTCTTATTTATTTTATAAAATTTCGGTCATCGCGACCTGTGGTCGCGTTACTCACTGGAGGAATTCCACCGCTTTCATCGTGATCACCCATCGTGGTACCTGGTCGCGCTGGTGGTCGCGTTGCTCACTGCCCAAAATCCACATTTTTCACCGCGAACTAGTCAGCGCGATCCCTGGTCACGGTGCTCACTGCCAAAAATCACAAATTTTATATCCGCATATTCAAAATCAATTATTCGAAATTAAGGATGTTACAATTAGACACAATTCCTGTATCATCCACAACCAGATTAGATGATTCCATAATTGTATGAGTAGTTGAATTGAATACCCTATATGCTATACTGTTAGAGGAGTATCCTAGAAATATACCTTCATCACTTTTAGCATCAAACTTACCAAGTTGGTTACAATCATTCAAAATGTAGCACTTACTCCCAAATATGTGAAAGTAACTTATATTCGACTTCTTTCCTTTCCATAACTCATATGGAGTTTGTCTAGTGTCGGGTCTCAAGAAAACACGGTTTGAAATGTAGCATGCAGTATTGACAGCTTCAGCCCAGAAATTCCTTGGAAGTTTCTTGTTATTGAGCATAACTCTAGCCATCTCTTGCAGTACCCTTTCTCTCAACAACATCATTTTGTTGAGGAGTTCTAGGAGCAGAAAACTCATGAAAAATACCAAGATTATCACAAAAATTACCGAAGCTAGCATTTTCAAATTCCTTTCCATGATCACTCCTAATCCTTTGAATGTTCTTGATTTTAACATCTTTTTCATTCTGAAGTTTAATGCAAAGTGATTTAAATTTCTTAAAAGCGTCTGAATTTTTCTCTAAGAAAATCAATCCAAGTGAATCTAGAAAAGTCATCAACACACACAAAGATATACCGCTTACCTCCAAGGCTTTCAGTTTGCATAGGACCCATGAGATCCATGTGAAGAAGCTCCAAGGGACGTTCGGACAATGTTCCTTTATTTTTCTTGTGTATCCCCTTTGTTTACTTCCTAATTTGACATGGTCTACATACATCTTCCTATTTCTTTCCTAGCTCAGGAAGACCTCTCACAGCCTTCACCTTTCTAAGTTTCTTTAGGTCCTTGAAATTCAAGTGACCAAGTCTTTGATGCCAAAGTTCAACCTGTTCATGGTTAGTCAAATTGCATTTAAGAGGTTTAACATCAATACAATAACAATTATCATCAGTTCTCTTTCCCTGCAAAATAACATTTCCATTAGAGTCCAAGATTGCACAAGTATCTTTAAAAAAATTGACAGCATGTACACTTTCACACAAGTGTGTAATGCTAATCAAGTTTGCCTGCAGTCCATCAACAAGAAGAGCATCATTAAGACTAGGTAAACCAGAAATTTTAATTGACCATTTACCTATCACCTTCTTCTTAGAACCATTACCAAAAGTGATCCATCCTCCATCTTTCATCACAAGATTTTCAAAAACATTTTTATCTCTGGACATGTGCCTAGAACAACCACTATCAAGGTACCAAGAATTTGCATTAATGGCTTTCAAGGCATAATGAGCAGCATAACATAAGAAATTATCTTTTCTAACCCATGCTTTTCTCATTTTCTTTTTCAAGTTCTTTTCTTGTAGTTTTGAATTAACAACATTGTTAGGCATTTGTTTAGAAAATCTTTCAAAATGACAATCCCTAGATTCCATTTCATTATGGCACATTTGAATGTATTCAAAACATCTAGGTCTAATATGTCCTTTCCTACCACAAAAATGATAAATAGGAATGAAGTTAGAAAATGTACCTTGATGATTTGGTTGCCATTAATTTCTTTGGTGTCGAAATGATGTGGTGTTAGGAAATATACCTTGTGCTTGTGGTTGTCTAATAGGTACCTTCTTGGGGTTGCTCGTTATCCTTGGTTGTTCAAGTGTTTGCTTCAAATTTTCTCCCTTAAAACATGTTGTCTTGCTTGATGAAGGAGTGATTTCTTCACTTGCATAACCTATGCCTCTCTTGTCTCCATAAGCCTTGCCAAGATTAATTACTTGATCAACCTTTATTGCACCCAAAGTCAGCCCCTTGATTGATTTCCTTGCATCCACCAATTCTTTGAGACATTCTTGTTCCCTATGTCTCACAATTTGCAAGGTCTTCTCTTTCTCACTCAGTTCCTTCTTCATTAGAATAATTCTTTAATCGTCATCTTCTTTTTCTTTCTTGAGTTTTTGGATGGCTTCTTCAACAATCTAAGCCCTTGATAATACCTTTTGCTTCTCTTTCTCAAGGTTCTTGAGATTGACCTTGTAAGAAACATTTTCCTTCTTTATCTTGAGGCTTTCTACATATAACTCATTAAAAGCTTCCTTAATACTTTCTTCATCTGATTCCTCTCTCTCACTCATGCTTGTTTCACCTTCACTAGCTTCTTCCTCATTGCTATGATGACTTGCAATAAAGGCAGTGAAGTTACTCACTAACTCCTCTGAACTTGTGGAGCTTGTATCATCTTCTTCATCACTATCATTCCATGATACCTTCATTGCCTTACCTTTCTTATTTTTCTTCAAATTGTTGGCACATTCGGTTGAGATATGCCCATAGCCTCCACATTCATAACATTGGACGTCTCTCTTGTTGATCTTTTCTTTTGAGGTGTCAACTTTCTTTGGAAAGCTTTTCTTTGTATCTTTGGTTCTTGTGGAGTTCTCACCCTTCTATTTGTTTGTCTTGAGGAATTTTTTGAACCTCTTGGCAAACATGGCAATCTCGGCTTCATTGAGATCATTATCATTTTCTGAATTTTCAGCTTCCTTGATTGCTTTAAGGGCTATACTCTTATGTTTCTTAACTGGTTTCAATCTCATTTCAAAAATCTTTAAGGAACCAACAAGTTCTTCTACTGTCATGGAATCAACATCCTTACTTTCTTCAATAGCTGTAACTTTAGCTTGAAATCTTTCAGGTAAGAATCTTAGAATCTTCCTAACAATCTTCGAGCTAGAATAGACTTCTCCCAACATATAACTCTTGTTGGTGATTTCTGTGAGCTTGGCTTCAAATTCTGCAAAGGTCTCATTCTCTTCCATTTAAAGACTCTCAAATTGAGATGTTAACATTTGAAGCTTGGACCTCTTGACACCTGTTGTTCCTTCATGTGCAATTTGAAGGATCACCCATGCTTCCTTGGCACTTTCACATTTGTGAATGTGCCTATATTGACTGTCATCAACGCCACAGAAAATAGCGTTCAACCCCTTTGAATTCCAAGTTGCAAAACTGTAATCTGTAGGTGTCCAAGTTGACTTGAGTTTCAATGTTCTTCTCCCATCTTCACTTGTGGTTGTGGGAGGTGTGTACCCCTCTTCGATGCTTGTCTATACATGTTCATCTATGGACTTCAAGTATGCTCTCATGCGGACTTTCCAAAATGAGTAGTTTGTGTCATTTAAAAGTGGAGGTTTGGTGTAGGATGCACCCTCTCTTACTACGGAGTCCATGGGATCAAGAATAGACAAAGATTGTACACAAATAGCAAACAAGCAAATAAACACCCAAAGATCTAGCTATGCATATCCTGCTACCCACTATGATACCAATTGAAAGTTTAAGTACAACAGTCTAATATGAACCTAGAGGGCCGGGGAGGGGAGGGGCGGGGCGGCCGGGGGAGGGGGTGTGAATAGGTTCTTACCCAATTTTTTGATTACCAACAATTTAATTAGACCAATTCAACAATTATAAACACATAACAAATGCGGAAGAGATAAACAAAATCAACACAAGAATTTTAGCGTGAAAAACCCCTTCCAACAAGGGATCAAAAACCACGGGACCACTCTTGGCCACTTAACGGACAATCCACTAGTGATAAATGCAGTACACCCTCAAGTTGAAATTACAAGGACTCATTCCTCTTGGACTATCCCACTCTAGTCTACCCGCAGGCCTTTTCCCTAATGATCTCGCAAGATCCACTAGGTGACTAAACGTATATCCTCAAGCTATCCTAGAATTCACACTCCTATTAGCATGAACCTACACCTATCGTCTCGCAAGAACCAACTAGTGAAATTCCACACAAATGCAACTTTTTCACAAGAAGCAAACCTTGAGCTCGTTCACAAGACTTCACCAAAGTCACACAAGCTCTTCCAACAACACAAAGGATTATGGTTTAAGTGTTCAATGATGCATGAACATACAATTAGGATGCATGGCCAATACAACCTATAATACTAAGTGAACTAGTGCATACAATCTACTTAAATAACACTTAGCATAAACACGTTTCAAGACGTAACAAATTTTGCAATAAATTCAACACTTTCAAGCCATAAAACAAACATATTCAATACATGAACGTTACAAGGCAGCCAACATATTTATATGAATATGATTCTAGCAACAAGTAAATTATTATAACAACAACTAACACTCTTGATCCAACCTAGATTTGTATCAATCCACTAAACACATGTGAGATAGAGGTATAATTCATTCAAGCAAGACAAATACACTCTAAATCACAACATAAACTTATCTATGTACTAATTCAACTTCCTAAATCCCTTATCATGCATTAAACACAAAACCCTCAAGCTTTCAACATCTAATCAATATCTAACTCTCATTCAAGAACAAAAAAAAGATTTAAATTATATGAAGCATAAAACAACTTCAACATACAAGAAAAACACTTACCATAAGTCTCTAGTTTGATTCCATGGACATACAAGAGAGATTGGGTGAGTTTTGAGAGATTGGATTTGAGAGAGCATGAAGAGAGGGAGCTGCTAGGGTTCTTCTTTCTGATTTTTGGATGAAAAAGATGAAGTGGCCTTTATATAGGAAGAGTCATGGGTCGGGTTGCCACACAAAATGGGTCATGTACAATTTTCTACACTGACCTATGTCATATCTAGAGAAGCGCCATCCCGAAAATTCTGAAAAAAATTACTGAAGAAAGTAGACACATATATGAACAACGTTCATGAAGAACACCATTTAAAATTCAGACAGTAAGGGTGCCATATTGGACCACATACATGACTCACAAAAACTGTCTCCTGTTTTTTCAGCACTGACCTATTTCTAGTGTTTAGCTATTATCTAGAGAAGCCACCCAGAAAATTCTGAAACAATTACAGAAGAAAGTAGACACATATATAAATAACTTTCATGAACAACACCATTTAAAATTCGAACAGGAAAGGTGACATATTGGACCACATACATGACACACAAAAACTATCTCCCCTGTTTTTCCAACACTGACCTATGTCCGGTTTCTATCTAATATCTAGTGAAGTCCCGCCCAGAAAATTCTGAAAATATTACAGACATAGGTACACACATAGGCCAACAACTTTTGTGAAGAACACACTTTGCAATTCGGATAGGAAGGTGGAGATATGGGATCATCTATAGGATGCATCTGCAAAACATAACATATGAATGCAATACAATGAACTATGCACCATATACCATGTCAATGATGAGTGAGATGCCTAGAAACATAATGACTGATATATTGTGAGTGTGTGAGATCCTAAAAACCTTTGTGAGATTGAGAGCAACATACCAAATGAATCGATGATCTTGATGCCTTCAATGAAAGCTCCCAAATACAATTACAACCAAAGAGTGTTTTGCACGGAATTAGCCAATCTAGAAAATACTCGACCTTACAAAGACCTTATTACCCTTCCCGCCTTAATAACCAACGTTACTTAAACGATGTCCTAAGGTTGGTCAACGGATTAAATGGGACTTATTATTATTATCATATAATTTCATATTTTTGTACAATTTTACCTATATCCACGGGCCTTATTGCAATTCCCCTTAAAAATTTCTTATCAAATTATTTTCATATTTATTATTTTATATAATTAAAAATGTAAAAAAAATATGAAAAGAAATTAGTGAAGGTCAGCTCCATCAACAATATGTTTTGAACAAATTACAATAGAGTACTTTGACATTTAACCATATTGCAATAAAATTGTGAGTTTAGCCTTAATTACATGTTAGTATCCTTGACTAACTAGTTGATCATTAGAGTTTACTGTCAACCAATAATGAAAGGAAATATGGTCATTTTCGCCTTAATTGTTTTTTAAAAAAAAATAAATGAATCTCTATTGTCCATCAAGATTGATGGACAACAGAGATCATATTGATAAAAAACTTTTAAAAAAATTTAAAATAAATTTAAAAAAAAGAGAAAAAAAAAGAAAAATTTTTTCTTGGTGAGATGGAGATCTAATTTTAAGATTGGATCCCCACCGTCCATCAATGTTGATGGACGGTAGAGATCCAAGGATCTTCATCCCACCAACAACAAAAAAAAAGCTGCAATAAAAGTTTTTTTTTTTTTGTTCGTGGTGTTCTTGTTAAAGATCGGATCTCTACCATCCATCAAGATCCAATCTGGAGATTGATCCAGATTGGATCTTCACTTTTTTTCTTCTTTTTTTAATTAATAATTTTTTTTTAATTTTTTTTAATATGATCTCCACCGTTCATCAAGATTGATTGATGGAGGTGGAGATCCATTTAAAAAAATTATTTTTTATTTTTATTTTTTTAACCAGGTGTAGTTGTGTCATTTAAAGAAAAATTCTTGGTCAAATCGTTACTTTTGACTGAGTCAACTAACGGTAGGGTACTAAGATATAATTAAAGCTAAACTCTCGATTTTATTTTAACATAGCTAAATATCAAGATGTTTCATTACAATTTGCCCTATTTTTTTAAAATAAAAAACATATATTTTATTTCTATTTTGAAACTATTTAATAATTTTTTCGTTTATATTATTTAATTAGACACATAATAAAAAATAAGAGGTACATATGTCAAATTATAGTATAATAGTATGTATCACAAGTATGAGAGTAAATACGTCTTTTAACATCAATATCCTATTACTAAGGTAAAACAGTTAATTTTGACTTTCATTTACAATTGACCGTTAAATATTTTGGTCATTTAAACTGAATTAATAAATTTATGATTGTTCTAGAGTTACATGAATTAAAAATACAATATGGAGACCAAAACAAAATTGTTTATCAATTTTTTTATAAAAGAAAGAAAAAGAAAAATAAAGGTCATATAGTACACCAAAAGGAGCAATTGCTAGCATTACTCATTTTGTAAACATATTAAAGTGCGTTTGGTGCGCGTGATTGAATTGAACTTATTTTATGGAATATGATTAGATTGGATTGGATTGGACTAAATTAGTATTTTGACATGTTTGTTACAATATGAATGGGACTAAAAATAATACGGTCTCTTATTTGGTATAATATGAGATTAGATAAAATTATATTTGATTAAATCAACTTTTACATAAAATAAATTTATTTTAAATATTTTATGATTAAAAAATTATTAAAATTAAGGGATAATTGCAATAAAGTACCCTGACGTTTGGCTATATTGCAATGAAATCGTGAGTTTAGTCTTAATTGCATGTTAATACCTTTGACCAAGTTGACCGGTATGTTGATTTTGACTTTTTGGTAAAAAGACAAAATTGCCCCTGGTTAAAAAAAAATTAAATAAAAATTTAAAAAAATTGAAAAAATTAAAAATTTTAAAAATGGATCTCCACCGTCCATCAATCTTGATGGACGGTGGAGATACATTTAAAATAATAAAAAAATTTAAAACCAAATAATTAAAAAAAATTTAAAAAAATATTTTATATTAAAAAAAAAATTAGTGTTCTTGGTGGAGATCTAGATTGGATCTCCACCGTCCATCAACATTGATGGACGGTGGAGATCCAATCTGGATCTCCACCAAGAACACCAAGACCAAACAAGAACACAAAAAAAAAAAAAAAAAATTTTCAAAACTCGATCTGCTCCATCAACGGGAGCAGATCTGGGTTCATCTTCGAACCCAGAAATCTGGGTTCGAAGGCGAACCCAGCAACTGGGTTCGCCTTCGAACCCAGCTGTCGCCGATGGAACAGCGCTCCATCGGCGACGGAGCAGATGCTTCATCAACGGGAGCAGATCTGCTCCCGTTGATGAAGCAGATCGAGTTTTCGAATTTTTTTTTTTTTTTGTGTTCTTGTTTGTTCTTGGTGTTCTTGGTGGAGATCCAGATTGGATCTCCACCGTCCATCATCATTGATGGACGGTGGAGATCCAATCTGGATCTCCACCAAGAACACCAAAAATTTTTTTAATATAAAATATTTTTTTTAATTATTTTTAATTATATAATTTTAATTTTTTTTTTTAAAATGTATCTCCACCGTCCATCAATCTTGATGGACGGTGGAGATCTATTTTTAAAAATTTTAATTTTTAAATTTTTTTTAAATTTTTATTTAATTTTTTTTTTAAACCAGGGGCAATTTTGTCTTTTTATCAAAAAAGTCAAAGTCAACATACCAGTCAACTTAGTCAAAGGTACTAACATGCAATTAATCAGTTAGTTAAGCGTATTAACATGCAATTAAGGCTAAACTCACAATTTCATTGCAATATAGCCAAACGTCAGGGCACTTTATTGCAATTAGCCCTAAAATTAAATATTTAAATATTTAAAATTTAAATATATATAGTTTATATTATTTTTAAAAAATTAAATTATTTTAACATATTTTATATATAAAAAAAAATGTAAAAGCATGGGACTATAATCTCATTATATGTGGCATGAATGTTTAGTCCTACTATGATAGCTTAGGTGAGACTCTTGTCCAATCTCTACATATTCCAAATACAGGATTGAACTAATTTTAGTGGTTATTTTATGTTCTTATTTAATGGTAAATAGACTTTTTATTCTTTTCAAGTTAAATGGTAGTTAAAAAAAAGGGAAATAGAGAATACGAAAACTAAAAGGTGGAAAATAACATATTTTTAAGGGTAAATTACAATGGCATATCCTGACGTTTAGTCATATTATAAAGAAATCGCACTTTTTCTTAAACTACAACCAAGTACCTCTGATAATTATCAATTTGGTCCCTAATGTATTTGAAAATATCATTTTTTGATCTATGTTTACTTTTTTAACTCACATGGTCCCTACCTTTTCCAAAATATATCAATTTAATCTCTATAATCAAAATTTTGACTGTCAAACCTGACATAAAATATAAATTGACAATCTTATCCTTTTTTTATTAAATTAATAAGATAATTTTACTCTTTAACTTTTTACATTTTAACTATTTTCTTATTTAGATAGTCCAATAAAAAATTGATATGTATTATAAAAACTCAAATTATTTTTTAAAATACACTTAAAAATAATTAAATAAAAAATAAATATTATAAATTAGTTAAAATTTAAAAATAATTATAAAAATTTAAAAATAATATTATTTATTAAAAATAAAAATAAAATTCAAGATTGAATACTTATAAAACTCAAAATTTAGCTAAAAAAACTATAATGTTAAAATATCATATATACATATTTTAAAGTATATTATATAGTATATATACATTACACATATATTATAAAAATAAAATATAATAATAAAATTACAATATATATACATTTATTATAATTATATTATAAAAATAAAAATATAATAACAAAACTGCAATATATATATATATATTTATAAAAATTTATTATATGTATGCATTAAATTACTAAATTTTGAGTTTTATAGGTATTCAATCTTGAATTTATTTTATTTTTAATGAATGATATTACTTTTAATATTTTTCTAATTTTTCTAATTTTTTATATTTATTTTTTATTTTTAATAATTTTATCGTATTTATTTTATTATTTAATCAGTTTAAAGTATTTTTAAACAAAATTAAATTTTTATAACGTATATCAATTTCTTGTTGGACTATCCAAATAGGTAAAATTGTTCAAAAATTAAATGGTAAAAGCATTATTCTAAGTTAATAATTTAATAAAAAAAGGGTAAGATGGTTAATTTATACATTATATCAGGTTTGACCGTCAAAATTTTGGTAATATGGACTAAATTAATATATTTTGAAAAAGATATGGACCTTGTGAGTTAGAAAAAGTAAAAATATATCAAAAAGTGATATTTTTAAATATATTAGAGACCCAAATGATAATTATCCGAGGTATTTGATTATAGTTTAAGGAAAAATGCAATTTCATTACAATATAATCAAACGTTAGGATATTCCATTATAATTTATCCTATTTTTAAACCTTTTAGGGGCAAAATGATAGTACCCCCTTTGATAGTATACAATGTGAAGAAAAGGATTTAACAATATTTGTTATAAAAAAAAAAAATGAAATAATAAGTCTGCAAATGCGGGGTGTGTGTGTGTAAATGTCTACAAATGCGGTAAACCTTTTAGGGGCAAAATGATAATACTCCCCTTGATAGTATATCATGTGAAGAAAAGGATTTAACAATATTTGTTATAAAAAAGAGAGAGAGAGAGGAAATAATAAGTCTGCAAATGCGGTGTGCGTGTGTGTCACTATATATATATATCAAATAAACAAAAGCTTATATATATTGCACATTAACTCATAGTTCAAGTAGTTAGTATATTTTTCTCCCACTTTAATTGTGAGAGTTCAATTCCCACTATACACATTTACCAATATGTGTGAATAATTTTCTCTCGTTATAAAATTAGATATCTGGGCCATGTGTTTAGTGATTGATCTCGACAGGTTCCAACAGTTATTAATCTTATAATTATATTCCTTAAAAAAAATATTTTTATATAAAATAAGTTAAATGAATAAGGTTATAGTTTCAAATTATTGTCTCCCTTCTTTAATTTTTAAGTTGTGATAACTTAAAAAAAAAAGTTATGGCAATTATCAATTTAGTCCATAGCTTTTGAGAAATTATCAAATTTTTAACGTAATTTCATTTATTGGTATTCGTGGGCCCTAAGTTTTCGTAAATGTATCAATTTGGTTATTCTGTGAGTCAACTGTTAGTCAAACTTAACGGTTCTAAGGGTATTTTTGTCTTTATACTTATCAATGTGTCAACAATAACTTTTTGGTGAAATGACATACCTACTCTAAGTTCAAAATTTAAAACAAATTAAATTAAAAAATTAGTTGGACGATGGAGATTATATTGAAATTTTTTAAAAAAATTAAAAATCAATTTTTTTTATTATTTTTTTTTTGTCTGTTTTGGCGGGGGAGCTCCATGGATTCATCGAATTGATGAATCTATGGAGGAGGGGGTCCAAATCAAATCTGGACCATCCATCAGATCTGATGGACGGTCCAGATTTGATATGGACCATTTTAATTTTTTAAAAAAACTTTTTTAAGTTTGATTTGGACCGTCCAGAAGAATTTTTAATTTTTTTTCAAAAACTAATTTTTCAATCACATCATTTAAAAAAAAATTTAAAATTCTTTTAATTTTATATTTTAAAAATTAATATAAAATGACCATATTATCCTTCTAATTATTAATAATCTTCTTTAAAATTTAAGGTTAAAATTGTAATTTGACTAATTTAAATAGAGTCCATGGCAAATCAGTCTTTTTACTAATTCTATGAGGGTTGACCGTTAAAAAATTAGTCAAAAGGACCAGAATGATACATTTCCAGAAAGTAAGGGCCCAAAGATACCAATAAATGAAATTATGTTAAAAAATTAATAAATCTCCAAAAAGTAGGGACCACATTGATAATTGCCCAAAAATTTGAAACATCAATTTGAATTTAAAAATATTAATTTTTATTTTTAAAAATACATAAATAAATAACCTTATAACTATTTTTAAAAATAAATCTAAACACCTCCGTATATTATTAAGTTATTGTTAGAACCCAGTGTTAAATTGGGGGACAAGCATAGTTATACTCATACCTACACAAGAGGTGTTCGTGCTTGACCGAAGTCAGAGGATAAAACTTTAAGATATTATTAAAATTCCTTTTATAATTTAGTATATTCGTCAAAATTCTCCCTCTAATTTTATTTATGATCAAAATTTTCCCTATAGTTTTATTTTATAGCCAAAATTTCCTATATCGTCAGTTTTAATTACCAAAATATCATTGACTGTTAACTTTTCTTATATAAATATTATTAAAATCTCTCTCTAATTTGGTATATTATTCAAAATCTCCCTCTGGTTTCATTTTATGGTTAAAATTCCCCCAGTAGTTTTATTTTATAGTCAATTTTCACCCTCCGTCAATTTTAATTACCAAAATACCTTTAACCGTTAACTTTTTTATTAAAAACTTTAGGACACTAAGGATATAAAGGTAAATATATATATTACATTAAAATATATTAATTTATAATATTAATGAATCTCTATCATCTATCATATGATAAACGGTATATATCAAATATAAAATATTAAACAATTAAAAATTTAAAATCTTTGGAGATGGATAGTGGAGGTCCATTTTTAAATTTTTTTATGTATTTTTTTTTAAAAAAAAAAAATTTTGTGTTTATGATCTCTACTATCTATCTATAGAAATGGACGGTAGAGATCCATATTTTTATTTTTTATTTTTTTAAAAAAAATTTATGTAATTTTAAAAAAAATTGTGTTTATGATATGGACGGTGGAGATTCAATTTTTTTAAAATTTTTTAATTTTTAATATTTTGTATTTGATCTCTAATGTCCATTATATTATGGACGATAGAGATTAATATTATGAATTAAAATATTTAATTTAATATATACATAGATATTTACCTTTATACCCTTGGTGTCCTAAAGTTTTTAACAGAAAGTTAATGATTAAAGGTATTTTGGTAATTAAAACTGATAGTAAAGAAAAAAATTGACTATAAAAAATTAACTATAAAATAAATTTACGAGAGGATTTTGACCATCAATGAAACTAAGAGAGATTTTGACTAATATACTAAATTGAAGGAGGATTTTAATAATATTATTTTGATCATAAATGAAACTAATGGAGATTTTGACTAATACACCAAATTGGAGAGGGGTTTTAATAATATTTCTAACTGAAAAGTAAACGGTCAATAACATTTTGGTAATTAAAATTGACGGTAGGGAGATTTTAACTATAAAATAAAATTATGGAGGAATTTATCCATAAATAAAACTAAAATAAGAAATTTGTACGAATATAACAAACTATAGGAAGGACTTTATAACTATTTTAAAAAATAAATCCAAACACCTCCAAATATTATAAAGTTATTGTTAGAACCAAATGTTAAATTGGGGGGACAGGCATGGTCATAGGCATACCTGCACACGAGGTGTCCCTGCTTGATCGAGGTCTGAGGATAAAACTTTTATTTCTTATTAGAAGGCCATAGTACTATAGATATGTTTTGTATAATTATAAGGATTTTTTTTTCTTTTGAGATCTAACACCTTACGGGTGAGAGAACTACTAAGATTTATCGAGATTGAATCACTCACGGTCCAGATATCTATTTCAATAATAGAAGCTGTCTTCTTCCAATATGGGAAGCCGTTCACTACCAATGCAGAAGTGGTCCACCCATACTAATTGTGTTTGTATATATAGTGGTCGGACAATATCGACATGCTATAGTTATAACATTGGTAGTTTGAAAGTGCTCGTGAGACTTTAGCACTAAGGTAAGTAACCATTAGTATAATTATAAGGATAATTACTAGCCATTATATTCTAATTTAAAGATTTATAAAAATTAAAAGTTTAATTGAAATTAGATAACTCTCGTATCTATACAGATATTGTATATTATATAAATAACCACAAATGGGTAGAGTGTGGGTCAGTGAATCAGTCGATGGCAGCAGTCGCTTATTCCTATAATAAATTTTCAGTTGACACTTCCTCGATGAAGGTGTCGTGGTGTAGTTGGTTATCACGTCAGTCTAACACACTGAAGGTCTCCGGTTCGAGTCCGGGCGACGCCATCTCCTTTTTCTTATTTTTCATAATGTTGATGTGGAGGTTTTTGTGAAATTATCATTTTTATTTATTTGTTTTTGTATAATGTTGAGGCTTTCGTGAAAAATAATCGTTTTGGTGTTTTTATTTATTTTGAAGCTAGATTAGATAACAAAAAATAATCGTTTTCGTATTTTCCTTTGTTTTGAAGTTAGATTAGAGAACAAATGCTTGAATCATCAATCTGCTTGATAACGTGTAATACACTGTTTTTTTACCTGGTTGTTGGTCTATTTTTCTGATGTTGACACAACAACTGAACAAGTTTTATTGAGCAAAGATGTGAAAGCTCACCATATATACATAGACTTAAAAACAAGAAAAGCCAAGCTTTGTATTGAAGAAAGCCTAAATATACACACAGCAATTCTATTAGTATAGCAGAAATCCCAAGTAAAAGCAACTAAACAAATGGCAGTTTAATACGTTTCAAGCAATCCAGTTTCTAAGCTAGAACACTATGCATTTATTTACATGTGAAGAAATTTTCAATGAGCAAATGAAGTCTATGCAGTTCCATTGCAGTTCCATCGGTTGGTGGGAACGCAGCTCAAGTAGTGACACCAATGGCAGTGATTGTTACCATTCTCCCCCCGGAACAGCATCACCAGCGCAACTGTGAATCTGCAATTGACAATTTGCATATGGAAAACAATCCCAAATTATTGTTTTGTTGACCACAACAGCTAATGAAAAAACGTTCATGAAATACAGAAAAGGAGAAAAGGTTTCCAGCATGAGATAACTGTATCAGCTGTAATAAGCACATACATGTGGTCTCCAATAGAAACATCAAATGGACACAATAAATCCATGCCCCACAACCTCAATACAGGGGCCACTTATAATGCAAACGAATGTGAAGTGGTTCCATTTTGTTTGCCTTTTTCACAACAATGAAAATGGGTCTATGACCTGGCAAGTCGTTCAGAATTTCGTAGACAATTTTTTGCAAACAGTATTGCAAGGAGATTTTTAAGATCAAATAAACCTGTCTTCTAATGACAAACGACCGGGACCAAAAATAAAATGATTGAAATAGGAGGTCCCCAAAAACCATATGATTAGACGTTGACATATGCTTGATTGTTTGGAGTTACTCACCCAACAACTAGTAGAACCAAAGAAATCAGCCACAAGATGTATTGATAACCCTTGTATTTGGATTTGATAGGAGCAGTAGCCGAAATATTCCTATGATCTAACCACCCAAATCGAGGACGAGGCAGCAAAACAAAACCAAGTAAGAACCCACTAAGAAATCCACCGATGTGGGCGAAATTATCCACATGTGGCAGAATTCCTATCACGAGATTAATGGCAATGATCACCAGAAGAGTAAGCAGCGCTGCAGCCTACAAAAAACAGTGAAGCGGAGTTAGAAAGAAAATTCAATCCTACTCAAGCATGTACAGAAATCTTCTCATATTGAAGCATAAAAATTTGTACACTCTGGTATCACAGACAACTACCATAGCAACTAACAATGACTTTATAAATTACAAGCATGGCGAAATGCGCAAACAATGGGTTAGCCCTGGTCACCTTGTTCGTATAAATAGTCCAGTTTGTGATCAGTTCTGAGAGCATAGCTCCAAGTAGCCCAAACAGTGCACCAGAGGCGCCAACAGAGATGCTATTTCGAAGAAATAGAGACGAAAGGACACTCCCACCAAAGCCAGAAAGCAGGTAAATTATTCCAATCCGCACTATTAAATGGAAACAAAATATGTCAAAGAAATGTTAAACAGCTAAACCAATTTAAGAAGATTACACCAGGACAAGCTCAAAAAACAGAAGTACAAAAAACTTAAATTGAAAGATTTCCAACACACGAAAGAGGAGCATACCAAACCCGAATTGTTGTTCAAGGCGAATACCGATGAAAACCAGGCAGAGCATGTTTGTGAGAAGATGAATAATACCAGCATGCAACCAGATACAAGTGATAAGCCTCCATCCTTGATGCTCATGCACCACTTTGGCCCACTCAAGAGCACCCAATTTCTCCAATCTTCAAAAGAAAAAATGAAAAAGAATCAATTCAGCTGCTTTTATTTTTCTTTCTTCATAATCATTTTTTATTTATCCAAGTAATGATACATTTTGGATAAGTAAAGAAAAAACACCATACAAACAACTTAACTTTTTGATTTGCATCGTCCAAGCAAATAAGAGTTTCACTGGATCCAACAAATTTTCCATCTCCAAAGCAATAAATCCAGAAAACATAAATATCATGATCAAATGATCTAATACCAATATAATTACTCGATCTCAGATCCAATATCAAATCAATCAAAATTCACTGAAAATCAACCGCCAAGTATCTAATATCAACGCAAACTAATATCGAATTTCAAATTTCAGACGCGAAAACCATAGAAGCAAGCTTTGATTTTGGGAATCACAAAAATCATAGAGTGGATGAAGAAACCGCATATTTGGATTAACACCAATATTCCAAAACAGAACACTTGAACAATCCAAGATCCATGACATAAGAAACATCAAGAAATCACACCAAATGTATCTCTATTTAACTATTTTACAAATTTTTAACACAACAAACGACAAATCATCAATATAATAGTAAAATGAAGTTGCAGCAAGTTAACAACTACCAGCAACAGAACAATTCACAGCCAAAATTTATAATAAAAGCAAAACCTAACTAAATCACAGACTTCAGCAAATTCCAAATCAAACCAGAAATCATGATTCCAAATACAAAATTTTAGGGGGATAAAAGCAACAAAACAAGAGCTAGAACATGAAAAAGAGACGAGAATCAGTGAGAATCAGAGATTACGTGCGAGAAGAGGGACCAAAAAGTGGATTCTCTCTGAGAGGCTCGAACGAGAACCGCCCGAGAAAGCGAGCCACGCACTTGCCATCAATAGACTGGCGCTTGTGTTTGGGGCAATCGTTGATGTACATGACCACAATGAAAACAGCAACATTTGCTACAACAAACATGGGCACCAGCCACGAAGTCCACTGCGACGAGTCTATGTCCTCAATCAGATACGACGATGATCCTGTCGCGTAACTGCTGTTGTTGTTGTTGGGGTGGTGGTTTGTTCTGGTCTTGTCGGCTCCTCCTCTCTCTATGTCAACTTCACCAGGCATGGTTGCTTTCTCTATCTAAAACCGAGCGTTTCTCTCTCGCTCTAAAACAACGGTGGTTGCGAAGAATTGTGAAATATTTGAACTGCGTTGGTGTCTTGGTGATGAGTTTTAATGCGGAGCGATTTCGAGACAGATAGAGAGGGGGGGGTGTTGGGGTTTGGGGGTGGGGGGTGGGGGAAGGGAGTGGGTGGCATTTTCAGAAACAGTGAGCATCAGACAAGCTTCCAGTTGCTTTTCACTTTCGTGTCATGTATTTGCGCTCAGACGCCAATACCTTCACGCCACGTAGAAACACGTGCCTGGACTGCATCACGTGACAGACTTCTCTTGAGGTGGCGAGGTCTTACTGGTTGTTGCTTTTAAGGAAGATGGTGGGGGTGAGAGCAGTGGATTCTTGCTCTGGGTTTTACGCGCCCTCTCGCGTTTCCGTTTTTGTCCACTAACCTGAAGTTTTTTTTTTAATTAATTTTTTTTTACGTTTCGCGGTTATTTAAACTGACACTTACTTTTTTAAAATCTCACGTGGTTTGATTTGCTTCAAATATTATTTATATATATTTTTTTTAAATAAAAAAATGTTTAATATATATATATATATTGATTAAGGGAGAGAGAGTATTTAAATTCTGCAGCTTAACTTTATTAAAAAAATGTGATTATTATTAAACAATATCTATGACCACAATTTAATTATTGAGAGGTATTAAGGTTGTATTTATCAAAACATATTTTTATTAAATGAATGTAAGGTATATCAAATATAAAATCTTATTCTCTAATCTCCATGTTTGACCGATTTCAACCTACTTAAAATAGTTCTAAATTTTGTTACAAGACTCTCAAAAAATGTCAAAATCTAGTCTAAATTTAATAAATATTTAACATAGTTATCTTGATTTTGGCTCACTATCACGTTAACAAGTTAAACACGTAAAATAAATGGGTCATATTCAAATTGAGTTCTTTCTAACCATTTTTTTTTTTCTCATAATTTAAAGTACATATTATATAATAAAAGTTGTGGTGGCTTAATGATAAATCTCTCATATCTGCATATCTGCATATTGATATTATAAATTTAAGTTGTTAACCTTCAGCTCTCTTTCAAATTCTAAACTTTGAACTGGAAAGAAATAAAGGTATGCTAATTAAGTATTAGGATACATTTTCCATGTATTTTTTTTAACCTACTATTTACGGTGGTAGTGATTCGAACTTAAAACATAATCAAGCTAAATGAGCGCCCTTATCACTGAACCACATTAGACGGTGGTTACATTTTCTATATTATAGAACAATTATTTGGACCATATTTATAGTGTTCAATCTAAAATTGAATTAAGATTTTAGATTATTCGAATCTTATTAAGATTATAGATTCAAGTTCTCTCTTTCTCAATTTATGTTGGAATTTGGAGCATGCCTTACTCATAAAACCAAGTAGAAAAACCTTCCCTTTATGTTGTAGGAGCAGTTAGTCATGTTGCATTAATATTATTTGATTTTGTCATGTTGCAACAAAATATTAAACGTAATATTGGTGTCAGTTTTTAAAAATATATATATTAACAGACGTATTTTTAAATAAATTTATGTTGTACAGTCTTTTCTTTCATGAGAAAATATTTGAAACATTGAACATATAGTATTTAATCTCGATAAGTCTCAATTACGAATATGTAATAAATAACTAATATGGACACCTTCCTATTGAAACTAATAATTTTTATAACTATAACTCTATTAAGTTATAATCTCCTCGTAATAATAAAATTAGTTTGAACCCTATATTATGATTAAAGAGAGATTTTACTATATATATATATATATATATATATTCTTAAGCATATTCCTAAAGTTAAAAATAATAATAATATGAAGAAAAGAAAATAAACTAAAGTGATTTTTGCAATATGCTAAATACAAGGTCTTCCCTAATTTTTACTTCAACATAATCATTTAATATTAAAAAGGATATCCCACCTAACTTTGGAATCCTGATATGACAACACGCGTACATGTATTTATTAGAGACATCATTTTCATATATGTATTTTTTTATAATCCATGCTTTTTGTGAGACAACGAGTTCGAATGCTTGTTTTAATAGAAATATGTACCCTAATTTATGATCATTTTATGTGACACTCATGACTCATGTCAATATATGTGGTACAAATAATTAATTCAAATATAATTCTTAGAAATTTTTAGAACTTAATAGTTGTAATATTATCTAAATAATTAAAATTAATAATAATTATTAAATCTAAAAATTTAAGTTGTAATTTTTTTTGTTAATTTTATAGTGTTAAATTGAAGTGGAAAAAACATATGTTTATGAAGAATTATTAAAAAATACACTTTTTTTTAATTATATAAAAAAACAGTGATGCGGCGGCATATATATAGAGATGGCCTCGGTTCGGTTCGAACCGAACCGGCGGTTTTGAACCGGAACCTAAGGTTCCGGTTCAAAACCGGTTCCGGAACAGGAAACCGGAACCGGGACACCCGGTCCCGGTTCCGGTTTTTTATTTTTTGGAACCGGAACCGCCGGTTCAAAACCGGTTAGGAACCGGAACCGCCGGTTTCGCCGGTTCCGGTTCCATTTTTTAAAAAAAAATTGAAAAAAAAAAATTTTGCTTCTTAAAAGCAAAAAAAAAAAAAAAAAAAAAAAGGAACCGCCGGTTCCGGTTCCGGTTCCGGAACCGGCGGTTCCACACCGGTTCTAAAGAACCGAACCGCCGGAGAACCGCCGGTTCCAAACCGGAACCGGAACCGAGACCCCTACGGTTCCGGTTTCGGTTAGGCCAAAAATGAAACCGGAACCGGCGATTCCAAAACCGGAACCGCCGGTTCCGGAACCTTGGCCATGTCTACATATATATTCTTTTAGAGATGATCAATATCATATGTTAAAGGAATAAAATAAATTTCAGTTCTAAAAAATTCTCAAAAGAGAAAGTGATTCTTTTCATCTTTTTTTTCTTTTCTTTTTGTGGATGCTCGAATACTCAGCCAACTAATTAATTCGTTTATTATTCAAGTGCTTTATTGATATATTTTAAAACGAATTAAATTTTATTGACATAAATATTTGAAGTATAAGTCAATTAATTTTAAAAAGAACTCTAAAATGTATCTATTAAATATTAGTTGTTAGTGTATCCATAGTTCAAGTGATTAGTGCATCTTCCTCCCATATTAGTGGTGAGCATTCAAGTCCCACCATGCACATTGTTCAGTGTGTATGGGTTGTTTTCTCATCTTATTGTAGGAGTAGATGTTTCTCGTTATGAAAATAGATACTCGGACTACGCATTTAGCGATGGATCTCAGCAGGTCTTGATACTTATTAATCTTATAATTATACCATTAAAAAAGAAGAAGATTAATTTGGAATCTTATTTTAGGAATCCCTTTTTGTAAATTTTATTTATAGTGAAACCAACCTTGATTATTCCTTTTCGGAATCTCATTTTATATGTGCGATTTCTTTCTCTCTTTCTTTTGAAATCTTATATGTTTGATTTATAGTGATAAAAGCTTAGATGCCCTTTTGTTATGCTACCAAATTAACGATTTTGAGAGCCACTTGAAGTATTGTTGAAATTATCTACTCACACAATTTATGGAATAGATATTTTAAAACTTGCTAATAAATATGTAAGGTGAGACTTAAATGATAAAGAACCACAAAATATAAAGAAATATGCATTACCACTCGATCAGGAGTGAATATGACAAATTCATTCAATTAACATGTTTGTTAAGTGAAGTTAAAAGGTAATCACATATCAAATGAAGAAAATGAAATCATCGAACAACAAATTGGGATTCAAAATAAAAAAAAAAAAGCAAAATCTAAGGTTTGTTCGGTAATGTTATTTGTTTATATTTTTCATTTTATCAATTTTCATTGAAAACGAGAAATTAATTTTCATATCCTAAGAATCTGAAAACGCGTTTAGTAACAATAACCGAAAATAATATGTTGAAATAAATATATAAAGTAATAATATTATAATATGCATTATGTAAAACTGTTTTGAAAATATATTTTAAGATATTGTAAGAATACAAAATTATTGTGTATTAAATTAATTTAAATTATTTTTTTGACAAATTACAATCAAGCACCTTAAAATTTTGAATGAAGACACAAAAAATGTTAGTGTTATTATAATTATACAAAAGTACTTTTAACTATGATGATTTCGTTAAAAATAACGGTTGACCGACTTTAAATTCTGACGTTTGACCATATTATAATAACACCATACTTTTACTTAAACTACAACTTAGTATCTCGAACAATTATTAACTTGGTCCCTAATTTATTTAGAAATATCACTTTTTGACATATTTTTACTTTTTAATTTACATGGTTCCTAACTTTTCCAAATTACATCAATTTAGTCTCTATGACCAAAATTTCGATGGTTAAACCTGACATAAAGTATAAATTGATCATTTTATCCTTTTAATTAAATTATTAAATTAGAAAGACGATTATACTCTATAACTTTTTACAGTTTAACAATTTTACGTATTTGGAGAGTCCATTAAGAAATTAAATTAAAAATTTACGTATATGTAAATTAACAATTTAATGTATTTTACGTATATGTATTATAAAAATTTAAAATAAAAAAAATTTAAAAATGATTAAAATAAAATAATAAATATGATAAAATTCATTAAAAATAAAAAAAATCTTAAAAGTAACATCATTTATTAAAAATAAAAATAAAATTTAAGATTAAATACTCATAAAACTCAAAATTTTATGAAATATCAACTATAAATTTATGAAATAAAAGATTTAATATCTCTTCTATAGTTACCAATTACCAGTTTGTTTTCATAATAATATAATAACTATTATTTCAAAATTTTATATTAAGTTTGCTCAAGTATGAAAAATTTAAAAATGGGTGATCGTTGAGAAATTATGTCAGTAGCATCAAAATGAAATTTCTAATTTTATCTAATAAAGTAAAAAAAAAAAATTTTAACTTTCATTCAAACTTATGGTTGACAAATGCATTTTTTTTTTATTGTTTTTGGTTTCCCAAAAACAAAATGCATTTATAAAACTTTATTGCTTATAGAAAAATATACATTGCAATATCAGGATGCAGATTTCAGTCTTTTCTTTAGAATATTCTCAACTCTAGAGTAAAAGTAGTTTGGGGATCCTTTTGGGTTCTATAGTCATTCTTTTTTAATGCAGTTTGGTTTCTCCTATTTTCACTTCCCTTTAATTCATTACGATGAATGCTGATGAAGTAGTTGCTCTCTGTTCTTCGTTTTCCCTAGAGGCTGATGAGATGGATCCGAGGATGAAACTGGAAGCGCCACTGAAAAAATTGGGTGAGCGTAAGTTAGCTCTATGTCTTGTGGGTAAGATTCTAACTACCAAATTGATTAACAGAGATGCATTTCGTACTGTTATGCCAAAAATCTGGCGTACACAACAAGATTTTGAAATTGAGAATGTAAAAGCCAATGTGTTTGTTATCCATTTTCAATATCAGATTGATAAGATGAGGGTCTTGGCTGGTGGTCCTTGGAGTTTTGATAATTCTCTTATAGTGTTGGAGGAGCTTCATGGTGATGGTAAACTTCTAGATATGAAATTTAACTGTGTGGAGCTTTGGATACAGCTTCATAACGTGCCATTGATTTGTATGATCAAAGAGATAGGTTGGGAACTGGGGAAGCATGTTGGAAAAGTAATCGACATAGATGTGGGGGCAACTGGTGACTACTTGGGAAAGTATCTACGAGTCAGAGTTGTTATAGAAGTTGACAATCCCCTAAAACGTTGTTTACGAGTTGGAATGTCGGAGGACACTGCTGATACAGTTCTGCTGTTACGATACGAACATCAACCTGAATATTGTTTCGGTTGTGGGATGGTGGGGCCTGCTGTTAGAGAATGTCCTGTAACTAGTGATAATAGTACAACTTCTCAAGCTTATAATTATAAATTTGGTAGCTGGTTATGGGTTGTTAGTCTAACTAAATCTCGGTCTCGTTTAGCTGGTGACTACACTGTTGAAGTGAGGAAACTTCAAATGGTAGTCATCGATTCCCTCAAAATAAAAAGCTTATTTCTACTATTGTTCCTAATGTCAATATCCCGACTGCCTCTGATAGTGTTGGTGAAGGTTGTAATCTCAAAACGACGTCTACTTTGAAGCTTCTCCCTCATACTTTTGCTAAGATGTCGCCCTCACTGACTCTGATAATATTGGAAAAGGACGTAGTTTTGTTACGATACTGATGTTGAGATAACTAGTTGAGCAGATTTCTCAAGTTATTCCGTCGCAGCTGCCGGTTACTATCAAACCGCCGATTGCAACTCTGTATCCTCAAATTTTCAGGATAATGACTTAGCAATGCATGGGATGTTGTCATCTTTCGTAGGAGATGAAGAACACATATTGCAAAGCCATTGGAGGTTTGTTGTGATCATGGTAATTCAAAGATGTCGATGGTTATTAACCCTACTACAGATTTAGTGTCACAATAAACTATTTTGCGAGATGTGCCTTTTATTGTTGCAAGTGAAGGGATTGAAGTTTCTGATAATTGTGTGGGCCAGTTTGAAGCTGTTTTAAAAGATGAAACCATGTTGGGCTATGATGTGGGAGAGCCCAATAGAGTGTGTGAAATTGGGCCAAAGAAGGGAAGGTGGAAACGTTTAGTAAGGGATACAAAATTAGACAATGATGGGCTTGGGGTAACTCTTCAATTGGAAAAATGCACTCTTGCTGATGGAACCCAGCTGCAATCTATGAAAACTAAGAAAGGTCGAAGTTATTTGTTAACTGATGAATTCAATGAGATATCGGTAGGCCGGTGCCGTCCGGCCTGCCGAAAGCCATGAAAATATTATCATGGAAAGTCTGTGGGTTAGGGAGTCCCCAGGCATTCCAAGTCCTGCGCTCGCATGTGCAGGATCAATACCCTGACATTGTTTTCCCCATGGAAACTTTGTCTGATAAAAAGTTGCTGGAAATTGTTTGTGTTCGTTTGGGTTTTCAGGAAAAATTGGCCGTTGACAACTCTGGTAGAAATGGGGGTTTGTGTATGTTATGGTCGGCCAATGTGGATATTTCGTTGCTTTCATACTCAAGATTTCACATTGATGTTCAAGTGCTTTCTCTATGATGTCAATCTTGGAGACTCACTGGCGTTTATGGTAATCCAGAACAGGCTCAGCGGATTCATGGTTGGACTCCACTAAAGCAGCTGCACGGTATGTACTCGTTACCTTGGGTATGTATTGGTGATTTCAATAAAATTTTATTTAAGTCTGAGAAATTTGGTGGTCCTCCTAGAGCTAACTATCTTATCGAGAATTTTTGTACAATTGTGGATGAATGTGGTCTGGATGATTTGGGTTTTGTGGGCTCTAAATTCACATAGAGTAATAGATGTAAAGACTCTGAGTTAGTCTTTGAAAGATTGGATAGGTGTTTTTCAAGTATTGAGTGGAGTTGTCTATTTCTGAATGCTTCTGTATATCATTTATCTTTCTGGAAATCTGATCATCATCCGATCTGTTTAGAGTTTCTTGCTACTGCTGATGATTGAACCAATCGTATGAGGCAATTGAGAAGGCGATTCCATTTTGAATCTTGTTGGGCAAACTTAGAAGAATGTCATGACATTGTGCGATCCACCTGGTGTGCGAATAAAAAAAATGGTAGTTTGGCCAATTTGATGTCAACAATTAAATATTGTTTCAAGCGTTTGCATGCATGTAATATTTTATGAGGCCATCCTTTATACGTGATATTGATAATAAAAAAAAGGAGTTACTTCAAGCGGGTGAAATTGTACAACAGGGGTCTTAGAGTCGCATTCAAATTCTTGAAAAACAGTTAGGTGATCTCTTAGATAAAGAAGAACTCTACTGAAAACAGAGGTCTAGAGTTAGCTGGCTTCGTGAAAGTGATAACAATATAAGATTTTTTCATGCAAAAGCAACTGGTTGCAAGAAACGAAATAAGTTGACAGGTCTCCTTGATGCAGCTGGCATTTGGTGCACCGATCGGTCTGAAATGGAGCAGATTATTTCTTCATATTTTGCTAACATTTTTACCTTTGTCGAACCATCAGGTCTTGAGATAAAAGGGGTTCTTGGTTGTATGGAACCTCGTTTACCAGGTAACCTTAACAGATTTTTAGATGCCCCTTTTGATGCTAATGACATTAGAGTGGTTGTCTTTGACATGAATCCTTTAAAGGCACCTGGCAATGACGGGCTATCGGCCTCATTCTATCAACAATTTTGGTAGACTATTGGTGACAGTGTCACTTCGACATGTCTTCAATATTTAAATAATGGGGTTTCGGTAGATGGTATTAATTCGACACTTTTGACTCTGATTCTGAAAGTTTCTAATGTGGAGAGAATGTCTGAGCTTTGTCCTATAAGCTTGTGTAACATTATATAAAAAATCATTTCTAAAGCCTTAGCTAACCGTTTTCGCAAAGTCTTAAATGTTGTTATCTCTTGATACACAAAGTGTGTTTATCCTAGGTCGACTTATTTCTAATAATGTAATTATGGGTTTTGAATGTATACATGCTCTCAAGAGGAAGGTTAATGGTAAGAAAGGTTTTATGACGCTAAAATTATATATGTCGAAAGCTTATGATCGGGTGGAGTGGGCTTTCTTAGAGAGAATGATGGAAAAGTTAGGATTCTCTTCGGTTTGAATTAAAAAAGATTATGAATTGTGTTACAACTGTCTCCTACTCTTTTCTGCTTAATGGTCAGCCATGTGGTTCTGTGCGACCATCTCATGGTCTTCGGCAGGGAGACTCATCATCTCCTTATTTATTCTTAATCTTTGCGGAGGGTTTTTCAAGATAAATTGCGAAAGCAGTTGATAACAAGGCTTATTTGAGTTTTCTTTGTTCTAGAGGAGATCATCTTATTACTCATTTGTTTTTTGCAGATGACAGCTTATTGTTCACTGAAGCTTCAGCCACTGCATGTTCTACAATACATTCCATTTTAGATATTTATTCAAAAGCTTCAGGTCAAGTAGTGAATTTCAGTAAGTCTGCTATGTGTTTTAGCAAATACATTTCAACTCAGGCAGGAGAGGATATGGCTCAGATTTTAGGGGTTAATGTTGTTCATTGTCATTCACGATATTTGGGACTCCTTAGTTTTGTTTCTAGAGATAGAAAGTCTCTATTTCATAGTATAAAAGAAAGAGTATGGAACAAACTCAAAGGCTGACATAGTGGTTTATTTTCATCAGGTGACAAGGAGGTTCTATTGAAGGCTGTTATTCAAGTTGTCCCGTCTTACACTATGAGTTTGTTCAAACTGCGTAAATCTTTAATTGATAATCTCCATAAAATAAGGGCTCGCTTCTGGTGGGGCAGCAATGGCAGGGCGAAAAAATTCACCGGTGCACTTGGGAATGTCTGTATGCTTCTAAATATAATAGTGGATTAGGTTTCCGTGATCTCTGTATTTTTAACAAATCAATGTTAGTTAAACAAGGGTGGTGGCTTATCAACAATCCTATGTCTTTAGCGGCGCGTGTCATGAAATCTTGTTATTATCCTATTTCATCTTTTTTACAGGCGAAATCTAATTCATCAGGATCTTTTATTTGGAAGAGTTTTATATAGAGGAGGGAATTATTAGAGAAGGGATCTCGCCGGAGGGTTGGTAATGGCAACTCTACTTTTATGTATAAAGACATGTGGTTGCCACCTCCTTTTACTATCAAGATTATTTCTTATCTAGTTTTTGTTGAATCAACATTGGTTAGTCATCTTAAAAAGCTTTCAGGAGATTGGAATGTGGAGCTGCTCAAAATTTTTTTTTCTAATGAATATGTTGCCTCTATTTTGAGCCTTCCGCCTTGTTCTCTGTATCAGAGTAATTCTATATGCTGGCACTATAGCAAATATAGGAATTACTCAGTTAAGAGTGGTTATCATGTGGGAAAATCAATTCTCTCTTCTCCCTCAACTTCGAATGGTGTTGCTGGTGTGTCTTAGTGGCGGTTTGTTCAGGGTTTACATCTTCCTCAAAAAATCAAGTTATTTGTTTGGAGAGCTTATCATGATTGGTTACCAACTTATGTGAATTTGGTGCAGCATCATGGTCCTACTGAAACTTTATGCCCGTTATGTTCTAAACATAATGAAACAACAATTCATGCTTTGTGGAGTTGCCCAGCTTTGAAGCCGATCCGAACAGCTTATGTTTTTCTCTGCAATGGTTCATTTCCAAAATATGCTGCTATTGTTGATTTTTTTCATTTTTCCAAAATATGTTTGGCGAGTTTGGTATCGCCGAAACCGCATAGTGCATGACTCTCCTCCTTTGCTTGTGGATAAAGTTATTGACTGGTCTCTTAGTTTCTTAATAGATTATCAAATAGTAGTTTCTATGCCACATCCTCAGTCTTCACCAACGGCTACTGCTGATGCGAAATGGTCTTCTCTGCTAGAGGGATATTTTAAGGTTAATTCTGATGTGGCTGTTGATTCGAAAAATTTGAAGATTGGTTTAGGAATTGTAATTCGTGACTTTTCATGCTGTGTTATGGCTGTTTGTTCTAAACCATGTTATCTGGGTGTTTCTCCTCTAGCTGTGGAAGCCTTAGCTATTCTACGTGGTATTCAACTTGTTGCAGAAATAGGGTTAACTCTTTTTTTGGTTGAAACAGATGCTTTGACTGTTGTTAATCATATTGTGAATGAGTCGCCCCCTCATTCGGATGTAAGAGTGGTTATCCTTGACATCCTTCGTGCTATCAAAGATTTTCGAGTTCAGTCTGTCAAGTTTATGCCTCGTATTGCAAACTCAGTTGCTCATGGCCTTGTCAAATTAGCTTTTTCTTTTTATCAATAAATTGTTTGGATTGAAAATTTTCCTCTGTGTGTGGAGAATGTAGTCCTAGATGATGTTTCAGGTTGATGTTTTGTATTGGTTGCTTTTAATGAAAGTTTCTCTTGTTCAATATATATATATATATATATATATATATATATATATATAGACACACACACACATAGGAAGAAAAAAAAATAAATTGCGTAAGCTTGTGAGCCACTGCACTGACTCACTAGTATTATGTTTTTTGTTTTTATTTTGCCAAAGTGGACGTGGGGCTTGTGTGAAAGTGTGAGAGGAGTTAGTCGTAGGCATGGCCACAGTAGGAAAAACCGGTACCGGTTTCAAATTTTTTTTTTGTTGACAATATTCCAAAATTTTCTTAAAAAAATTAAATTATTGTAAAAAAATTAAAAGTTAATTTAATATCATATAGACCAATAGCCCATGTATTAGATATTAAACTGATAAGAACAGATACTATACTCGATCTTAGCCAAAAGACCAAGAAATGTATGAGTTAAAATGAGCCAAAGCTTCCTATTTTATACCCAACTCCTCACTCCTCCTTTGCTTCTCTTAGTCGATGTAAATAATTTCTACTTGAAAGGAAAAAAATCGAAAGAAAACTTCACCATATCAATATATATGAGCTTTTGACTATAAATTTTTTGTTGTCCTTTACTTTTCTAATAACAAAAAATAAAAATAAAAATGAAGCAACAAGAATAGAGATATTGATTGAGATAAGCATGCAAAATTAGTAGAGGAATAACCTTGAAGAAATGCTCCAGAGCCCATGATATTCCTTTTCTTGTTGATGAACATTATTATTTGTCATTCCTTGTTGGATTGTTAACTCAACTGGCCTTCTTGGCTGTTGAATGTTAAACATTAAATCCTTAGAAGTATCACTAGTGACCAGACATACCATTTTCAAATGCATCTAATTGTGCTCCATATATATACAAACAAAACCAAAACGAATTTCCATAAGTATATATATATATATATATATATATATATATATATATATATATATAAGTTTTAACACACCACAGCTTGCACGTTGAAGAAAATAAAAAGAAAAAATTAAAAAGATATCTCATATCGTCTAAGAGAAGCAAATGAGGAGTGATGAGCTGCATATAAAATATGAAGTTTTGACTCATTTCAACTCATTAATGTTGGGCCACATATAACATCAACATGTGGCCCAACAGTGTTGGGCTATATATATATTGATTTAATTTGGAATCGGAGCTAAACTGGAACTGGTGATTCCAACCGAATCTGGAATCAGCGGTTGCAGCCGGTTCTGGAACCGCCAGTTTCAATTCTTAAAAAGGTGATATCGGTTTCTAACTGGAATCGGAATCGGACCGTCCAGTTTTAATTAGAAACCGCAGGGTTCGGTTCGAACCGGTCAATTTGAACCAAACCGTGGCAACCTCTAGTTAGTCTTAGTCGTGAGAGAAAAGGATTGGATATGGGATATGTCCTTGAGAGTGAGCAATTAGTATTGAGAGAGGGAAGAAATATCGCATATCAAAGAACACCATTCGATGAAGATCCGGCGAGATCAACGAATCTTTATTGGAAAAACGAAGCCACCAAAGGTGAACTAGGAATGGAATCAAGTTTTCTTGATTCTTATACAAGACCTTTATTTATAGGAATTTTGAGGGATAAAAGAAGTCCCAATTGGTTGAAACTCATTTAATATTTTTGGTTGAATTTGGTTGACCAATTACGATAAATTGGGCTTCTCCATACATGCACTAACGCTTTCACAAGATTTGGTATTGCATGCCTTCGATTTTGCTTCTGACATAAAAAACAAAGTTGTAAATTTTTAAGTTAGCTTTCCAGAATGATAAGAATCGTAAAAATAAAAAATTGGTAGCTCAAGTTATGGTCCAAATAGTGAAGTATGTTTAAAATGCGCGATAACTGTAGATATATCTACTTCTAGCCCCTTTTTTACTTTCAAAACGTTCCTATTTCAAATTCCACATGAACTACATTCTTGTAGATCTTGGAGTCATCTTTTGTTAAACAAAATTGACATCAATCCAATATTTGGATGAAAAGGTATGACCATTTTATGTAACCTGCATCAAATAACACAATTTTCATAATTATGTATAAAAGTGCAAATGTGCACAAAGGAAAGTTAATGACATGATTTGAACTCTTATTAAATGTACAATGTTAAGTGTTCATCACATAACAACATAAAAAAATGCACTGCATTTACATATTGAGCAAAGTAGCAAAGTATTAAACGTCAGTACCAGGAATCAACATCATACAAGCACATGTGCAATTAAAAGTTAAACCAACACCTAACACTAAATAAGGAAGAAATCAAGCATCTAACGAACAATACCATTACATGATGTTACGAAGTAGTAAACATCAAAATCAATGTCCAACATCATACTATCCTTTACCTAATTAAACTAAACCATCAACAACTTAAAACTAAATTTCTTGCAAATAACAGTTGGGTGATTAGCTATCAATTTCCTTAAAAGTTGGTTCCGCCTATAATTAAGGATACATCAGCAAGTGAGATGTAATTTATCCTAGAAATATTTAAATTAAGTTATAACATTTTTTAATAAATTGAAAATTAAAAAATTTAAGGGCAAATTGCAATAGGATATCCTGATGTTTGGTCATATTATAACGAACTGCGAGTTTAACATTAATTACACATTAGTATCCTTGACTCGACCTTAGAGTTAACGGTCAACCAATATAGGAAAATATGATCATTTTCACCTTAATTTTTTTATAAAAATTAATAAAATAGAACGAATTAAAAAAAAGAGAAAAATAAAAGAAAATTTTGTTCTTGGTATAATGAAGATCTAATCGCTTCCAGATTAGATCTCCATCCCACTAAGAATAAAAATCCTAGAACAGATCTGTTCCATTGCTGCTCCAAAGCAATTGGATCTCCATCCCAACAAGAACAAAGAAAAAAAAAAACAAAAATCCTAGAACAGATCTGCTTCATTACTGCTCCAATTAATGGAGTGGCGTTATATCGTAGAACCCTTATGCGATGGAGTTCCATCACAGAAAGGTTGACCCTTTTTGTAAGACATCTTACTCCAAGCATATTAATTCACACAAAGAGTGATCTACCATCATGGTTAACATGAGCATTGGAGGTGAGTGCTCGACTATAATTTTTGACCCCTCTAAGGAATACCTCACCATGTCGAATTCTTAGCGATAGACCTATCTCTTAACCATGCTATGACTAAGATACCAAACATGAGCGTTCGACCTAGTTGACCTTAAGCGTCGCTCGACGCATTCGACCGTAATATGAGTAGGCATGTGGTTACCTACACTTACACTAAACGAAGAAGCTTTTTTCAGGGGCACATGAAGAAACATTTGACTATTATTGTTCGACTATTGATAGAGTAGTTGAATCATCACTTCATGAGCTACCAACATTGAAGGTTCAAACTTTCCTAACGATGTTATGGCATTCAACGCCGATCATACAGTAAAGTAGTTGACTTTATCAAAGCCTTTCTCACCGCAGAAGATCAATTTACTGTTCGCATTCAACTCACTCGACCATATGATGAGAAGATGTTAGACCACTCACACTCTTCATTGGAAACATGAGAATAAGCGTTCGACTAAACAATTAACCTAGCTGATTTCTTCCCTAGTAAAGAAGCAACGACCAACTAATGATGTTGATCGGTCATTTATTTTCATATATTTATGACCCCTAAACCGTATCTTTTAATTGTATTCTTAAGTATTTTTGGTGCTTTTGACGTGTTTTCCTCTAGTGTACAGGTAATAAGGTTTTGTGCGTAATTGAAGAGTTTTGGTGGATTAAATTGAATATTTGGGAGTGCACAGCTGTCATTGTTTGGAGGCTGCCATAAATTCTACAAGATGAACTGGGTTGAGCGCCTTATATTTCTGGAAAGGTCACGATGTCTGCTTTCCGGCAAATTTTACGGTTCGTGATTCCGAGTTGTCTAGAGAAAGTTATGCTCATTTTCACAACAGTGTGCAGACTCACGACTTTCATGTCGAGAGTTAAGTCATGAGTCATGTTTCGGAGGCCGTCATAAATTCCATAGAAAGAACTGGGTTTCGAGCTTTATATGTATGGAAAGATATAGATGTCTACTTTCCAATACATTTTACGGTTCATGATTTGGAGTTTTCTAGAGGAAGTTATGGTCATTTTCGTAACAGTGCGCAATCCTGAAATTTGGACCAGTGAGCACCGCGACCTAGTACCGCGACCGTAGGTCGCGCTACAGTGGTCGCGATGAAACATCAATTTGTTGGCAGTGACCGCCGCGAGCACAGTGCCGCGACCGTAGGTCGCGCTACAGTGGTCGCGATGGCGACGCGAGAAACCTATTTTTCAATGCCTATAAGTAGAAAAAGGGCTCTAAAGAGAGGGGATTCGACTAGGGCTCTAAGGAGAGGACCAAGAGGAGACCAAGAGAGAAGAGAAGAGGCCAAGAGGGGAGAAGAAGATCATCTTGAAACCAAGAGGGATTGGATTCAATCCTTGAGCCAAAATCTCACCATCAAGCTTGGATTTGGAGAAAGTGGAAGCTAGACAAATTCCCAATGAGGAGGAGGACGAAAGTTCATCACACCTAGAGTTTTTCTATCCCTTTCCTTCTTTATTTTCATGCTTGTAACTTTCTTTATTAATTGGAAAACATGTTTAGTTGTAAATCTTTGATTATGAACTAAATTTGTAAGTTAGGGTTTTGATGAATCTTATTCTATGATGATTGAATGAATTGATTGTTTGATTTGTTGTGGTTGATTATTGTGTTGTTGAGTGGTATTATCATGCTTAATGCTTTTGAATGTGAAGGCCTACATTTAGATGATAAATTGGTGGTGTGTTATGTACCGAGAGGAGACGCCCACCACGTGCTCGATATAATGTCCACCTCAAGTAGAATTAGATAGAGATATACTAATTTGCTTGTGTGATCACATACGGTGTTTATTGTGACTAATGCATTCTCATGCACTTGGATATACCATCGAGAGATAGGATATTAGTGTGTGCGGAATAGGTCCGATTTACCTCGAGAGGGGACTTTGGATAAATTAGATAAACACGGTCATCTTCATGCATAGTTAAACCTCAACAATGTGCTTTTATGAAATTCAATCGGATGGAATAGGTGAATTCAAATACCCTAACTAATCTCTCATATTGGTTCTTTGCTTTACTTTTATGTTTTTATATTTTTATCATTTAATATCTTTCGATTATTCAAATAGAAATAGGCTTGGTTAATTTTAGTACTCAACGCCTAAATATCCCTGTGGAGACGATAATTTTACTCATCATTTTATTACTTGTGCCGACCCCGTATACTTGCGGGTACAAAAAGTCGCATCAAGTTTTTGGCGCCGTTGCCGGGGATATTTTAGTTGTGTTGATATTAATACCGATTAAGTCTATAGCTAATTTGGATTTGTATATATTTTATTTTTTATTCTTATTAATTTTGATTTTTGTTTTTGTTTTCTATGGAGGACATGTATCCTTGGTATGAGGCGCAGGAGCTTACCGAGGAAGTGGCGACTAGAGACTACGAAGCACCTTTGGGTTGTTTCTTATGTAGGGGGCCGCATATGAGTACTGATTGTCAGGTGGGCAATCCGTTTGCTGAGAGCCGTTCTGAGCAAATGCAGTACGAGGGCTATGTACATTATCAGCAGAACAACCCCTACATGAGTTCGTACAATCCTGAGTGGAGCAATCATGCTAGCTATTCATGGAGCAACCAACAAGAAAATGGGTCAAGACTGGAAGACATGCTTGTTGATTACGTGACAAAGATGGAAATCCAGGAACAGCAAGAAAAAGATGCAGCTTTGGAAGACATGATTATTAAATTCATGATAAAGCTGGATGAAAGAATGGATTCCCAAGATGAGGCCTTGAAGAAGCTGGAAGCTAAACTTGATCAAGTTGCTCAACATACTCAAGCAGCTACCCAACGCTTGGAGATTCAAATCGGCCAATTAGCTACAGAGATCCAATGGCAAGAGCACGAACCATATCCTATGGTGCAATGCAATGAAACGGCCGTGGAAATCGAAGAGCAAATTGAGCATCAGATTTGGGTTGATCAAGTAGAGACGGAAGGGAGCAAGAACTTGTTTTATGGAGATGAGGCATCTACCCTTCCAGAGCCACTTGAGTTATGTCTAGTCCATAGCGCCACTGCAAAAGAAGAAAGCCACCAAGATACATATGTTTCTGTAGACCTCGGAGAAGGGAAGCCCAAACCGCCTCCGCCTTTTGAGCAGAACCCGCACTGGGACCGTAAAGAGATACCTTCGCATTTGAGGTATGCAGTGCTGGAAGAGTCGTCTTCTCTTCCAGTCATTTGGTTAGGATGGTGCGGTAAGCTAATGAGGAGATACCAATCATGGGGGAGGTGGGCGAAAGCTCAAGCGATGAGGTAAAAGCTTGTACATATTTTCTTTTATTTTATTTTGATTTTTTTTAGTTTAAATTTTCTTGTGTTTCGTAACTCTTTCCCATGAACCTTTTGAAGTGTTGTGCCTTGAGTTGAAAATTTTGAAGTTCGGGGGAAGTTTGGTTGGATGTACATATTTTTGAAGTGTTTGATTTCTTTGATTTTGTTTTTTGTTTGTATTTGTGTGTTTATTTTAGATTTGTTAGTTGTGGATATCTAGGGTTGTTAGTTGTGGATATTAGGACTGTTGTTTTGTGTTCATTTGTTTTATGCGTTTTTGTTTTTGTGTCGAGTTTGTTTGTTTTTAGTTTTTATTTCTTATTCTTAGTTTTTATTTCTTTATAAGCCCCTTTTCTTCGTACGTAAGGTGTAAAACATTGAGGACAATGTTTATTTTAAGTTTGGGGGTATTGTTTAGTGTTTGTGTGTTTGTGCGTCTGATCGGTGTATATAGGCTGGAAACTTAGACTTTCCTCATACGCAATGCGTTTGGAAGACTTAGGTATAACAATGCCACGTACACCAGTTTTCGAGTCTTCTATTGTATTTTCGTGTTTTGTTGTGTTTGTATTAGGATAGCGAAACCATATGCATGCTTTACAGAAAATTGAGTAATAATATGTAAATACTTAGGTCATTTGAGTGTACAAAGTTGTTATTTGGAATAATGCCGGTAGTGTTTTTGCATCTAAACATATAGGTCTGACGTCTTTGCATTGTAATATGTGACAACTTTCAATTAATAGCTCTGATTAATAGTGGAGACTACCCTTAGTGAGATTTTGAGATTATTGTGTATTTATTCTGAGGGAATTATTGTTTCTACTCTTAAACACTTTCTTGAGCTTTATTGTCATTAGATTGATCTCTATAGGTTTGCATTGGATGTTAATGAACTGCATTATGAAAATCTTGTATGTTTGTGTTGAATGTTCAATTTAGTATATTTTGGAGATATGATCCAGGCATTGTGTGTGAATTCCTAAATAGCTTGATTTCCTATCTGTAATTGCGTGCTCCCTATCCCATTCGCGGCCAAACACTATCATATTAGCCTTTTATTGTATGACCTACATATCCAAAAATCCTAGCCGAAATGTAAGACGTTACCTTTGACGCTTGGAAACTAGAGACAATTAAAAGAAAAATGTGTAAGTGTTGAGTGAGGAAGAAGGAGTGGAGTAGAAAAGATGATATGGATATGGGTAATGTGCAGAAAAAGAGAATAGCTAATAAAATAATGAATAAAATAAAAAGAGTTGGCTAAAATGAGAAAAAGGAGTGAAATGCACAAAGTATAAATTGAAAAAGGGTTGAAAAAGAGGTTGAAGGAGAAAGGTGTAGAAGAGGAAGGGAAGAAAGTTGAGCAAATTTGGTAGTCGTGAGAGAAGTTGCACGAATTGAAAATTTTATGAAGTCTCTCAATAGGTTTCCAAGTGAGTTGAGCCTGATTTCCGTCCTTTTTAAACCAATCACCCAAAGCCCCATTACAACCATTTAAAGACCTGTTGATCTCCTTAGGAAACTTAATTGTAATATTTGACATGTATGTATATTGGTTTTTCCGTTCTTAACATTTGATATCTTTCATGAGATCCTTTGCTTAATCTGTGCGTTCTTTCTAATTATTGATGCATACGACACATTTTGAAATTCTTTGCTCATAAATTCCAGTCGTATGCAGTTGAAAGTGTGATAACCTAGGTTCTGAGTGCTATTGAGTGAAAACTTGCGAGCCTAGAGTCAAGGCGAATTATATCAGCAGTCTATTGATATGGAAGGTGTCACAATTATAAATGCGTTGCATGTCAGTGTCCCGTATGATATAGGATGTATTAAACTTATTGACAGCATTTCGAATTTCTAATTTTGTGCTATTCTTATACCTTTGCATTTGTGTATATATTTAATTTGATGTTGAGGTATGTATGTGTTTAGCTTAGGACGTTTGTGGGTATCGTAGCTGGTAAACCCTCACGAGACTATAACTCGTCCACTAGGGCCACCTAGGGGTTTAAAGGCTTGTGGCACGTGCTAAGTGCCATCGTTGCATCCTACGAAAATGGATATAGCTTAGTTCGTTTTTGATTTTAGTTTTAGTTATTTTTGTCTTTATTTTTTAATCGTGGTGTGTTTCGATTTGCTTGAGGACATGAGAATGAGCGTTCGACTAAACAATTAACCTAGCTGATTTCTTCCCTAGTAAAGAAGCAACGACCAACTAATGATGTTTGACGCGTTTGACCATATGTTGAGCAAATATGCAACCACCAATGCTTGCACTGCCGAAACAAGCTTCTCATCACGAACACATGAAGATGTGTTCAACCATTGATGTTCGACTGTTGATAAAGTAGTGACATCAATTATGAGTCCCTACATAGAAGGTTGACCATTTCTATATGTTTTGGTCGACCCATTAGACTATTGGTAGAATGGTCTTATTGATCAAGAATTCCTCCATGGAAGGTCAACCATTCCCATACCTCTTGCTCGACCGTTCGACTATTAGTGGAATGGTCTTGTTAATCAGAAGTTCCTCCATGAAAGTTCGACCATTCTCATACATCTCACTCGACTGTTAGACTATTGGTAGAATAGTCATGTTGACTACAAGTTCCTCCATGAAAGGTCTACCATTCTCATATATCTCGCTCGACACATTCGACTGTTGGTAAAGTAGACACACCATCAGTTATGCCTCTGCCTGGCAAGATGCTTATTTCAAACATTAAGAAAAATTTAGATAGAACATTTGACGCGATTGACTCAACGTAGCAAACTCCATAAGGTAGACTCTCTTCCTATAGGTTCGAATACACTACTGAGGAACAAAACAATGAAGAGTTAGCTAGAGAACTCGACACCATCGATAAAAGGAGAGACATAGCTCTACTACGACTCGTTATTTACCAGTAGTTGATCGCTCGACACTACAACAAGATCCTTCATTTTCTAACCTTCAAGGTCCGTAATTGGGTCTTACATCTAGTCTTCCAAAGGACTAAAGAACAGAGAGTTTGCAAACTAGGACCTATATGGGAAGGCCCTTACCAAATCACAAAGGTTGTATAATAAGATGCCTACAAACTACGTTGCATGGACGATAGAGAAATCAACAATAATTGGAACGTGGTCCATCTCAAACTGTATCATTTCTACAACCCTTGTCTTTAAATACATTATTTTTTATTTTATTATAGAATAATCAAAACTAACTTAGGTATTGTAGGGCTTTTGGCAAAACCAACGACCATCCCTAACTCTAATCTATATTGGTTGATGTTGTATGACACTTCCGCATTCAAGGAACATGTCTCGTATCAGCCACTACATTAGCTCGAAACTAGTCACTCGACTAAGCGACCTAAGCTTAAGGATCTAGTCTCTCATGCTCGGACTTGACATAAAGTTTAAGTGTGAAACCGAATGATCCACACTTCAACTGGGGCAAGAATACATGATTCTACATGGACTCGACAAGTTAGACACTTGACAATCGAGTTCATCAATAAAGTGTGAAACCAAATGATCCACACTTCAAAGAAGACATGATTCTACATAGACTCAACCAGTTCGACACTCGAGTTCATCAATAAAGTGTTCGATTTAATGGGATTTTGAATCCATGATTCTACATGGATTTGACCAGTTCGACATTCGACACTCAAGTTGATAAAAAATTTTAAGTGTTCGACTTAGTGGGATTTTTATTCCAATATCAAGCACTTTTTTACTTTACATAGTCAATATTGTTATCGACTCGACCAAGTCAAAAAGTCATCAAAGATTGTTACTCTATCAAATGGAACATACTGTTTGAGTTTTTATAAATAAAAGTTTCATTCATTGCTTATATATATATATATATATATATATATATATATATATATATATATATATATATATGCTCGACCAAGTCGAATATCATTAGTACTCTACCTAGTAGAATGTCTTGCACGTGACGGTTTCACCCTACTACTCAGTTGCCTGTCGCGTGACCAAGTTTAATTATTTCAAAATTATACCTTGTATTGGCTCGACCTCGTCAAACCTAAATTCGCTCAACCAAGTCGAACCCAAACCATAACGACTGCTTAACTACGATAAACAAACATACTCAAGATACAAAGAAGAAAGATTTCAAGAATTTTACCACTGAGTATAAAATATTCAAAGCATCCACAAGTTCTAGCCCTACATGGGTAAAAATCAAAATTAAAACATAAGTTCAGTTATTACAAACTCTAGTGGGGCAAGGTCACTCAACTGGATCTTCCTGTGAAGCCTTCTACTCGACGTGACTATTTCCTTAGGTCCCTTGACCATCACCCTCGACTGTGGGCTCCTTGATTAGCTGAGCCTCAAAACCCAGCACGTCTGACCCATCATTGGTAACTCAACACGACCTTTATCCCGACCACCTTGGCCTTCTCGACATCAGCAATCTCCTCGACGTTGTCAGCCTCTTGAACTCCATCGACCCACTCGGATGGTTGACAATCCTCACACCATTGGATGGCTCGACCACCATTATCTGTAGACCTTTGTACATAGTCCAAGGGATGTGTAACATCCCGGATTTCGGATAATTAATTTAATATATGTGAAAATAAATTTTGTGATTGGAAGGGGTGTAAATGTAATTAAAAGTATGTTTATTTTTATGATTTCTAGGTGGACCAGATGGAACGGTCCAAAAATGATGCAAGAAAAAGGAAAACTAAAGCAGAGAGCATCGCGACCTGGTCACCGCGATCACAGGTCGCGATGGCTTGCTCGCGGTGAAAAACGCGATTTCTGGCAGTGAGCATCGCGACCAGTCACCGCGACCACAGGTCGCGATGAAAATGTCAAATTCGGGCAGTGAGCAACGCGACCAAGGTACCGCGAGGTGTGCTCACGATGAAAGGCGGTGCAAACGCTCCAGTGAGTACCGCGACCTGGTGGCGCGACCACAGGTCGCGACGACGGTTGCGGCAGCCGAAAAATATAAAAAAAAAAAGCTTCTCGCAAAAGCCAGAAAACACACAGAACACAGAAAAGAGAGAGGAGAGGCCGAGAGAAAGAGCGAGAAAGGAGAAAAAGAAAAGAAGAAAGAAGAAGAGAAAGAAGAAGAAAGAAGAAAGAGAAAGAAGAAAAGAGGAAGGAAAGAGAAAAGGGAAAGGAAAAGGAAAAGAAAATCGTGGAATCACAATTTCTCGAATGAAAAACGGTATCCAGGTTGGTGTACTTTTATTTTCGGAATCTTTACGAAAAGTATTAAGTATTTCGTTTTCGTTTTCGTTTTCGTTTTCGATTTCGTTGAACTTGCTTGTTTTCGATTTTCGTATGAAAATTGTTTATTTGATATGAAAATTCGATGATTAATATACCTATTGTTGATTTTGGAATGATTTTATGATAGATCGCATTTTGATTGCGTTTTCGAATATTTCGATTTAGTTAACAATACTTGATTTAGATTTTCGTATAACTATTGATTATCTTTCGTGAAGGGAATTGTGTGACTTGTATGTTTATTGAGTAACGATTGTGAAAGTTATTGTGAATCTAATTTATCGGAAACGGCCCTAGGATACTTAGACATAGAAATGGATATAGGAGGTTGGTATACCAGCTGGGTTTACTGAGCAGTACTGCGCCGCTATTGATTGCTATTGATGATTATTATGTACCTCCTCATGGATTCGTCCAGAGGCAGGGAGACACGTACCTCCTCAGGATTCGTCCTGGGGGTTGGGAGCCACGTACCTTCCTAAGGATTCGTTCCTGGGATAGGGAGTTATGTACCTCTCTAGGTTCCGTCCCCACGGTCCTAGAGTAGGGAGATACGTACCACTCTTAGGATTCGTCCTAGGGTGGGAGTTTGACCCATATTCCAGTCCTAGTATGTTGAGTATTCTAGCGGGCCAGAATTGATTTGAATTGAAAAGTGAATTGAATATGATTTTATCTAGTGTTTTGAAATCGATTTAATACGTGTAATTCAATGTTTATATTAAATGATTAGTAAATGAGTTGCAAAAATGAATTGAGTAAGATTATTGTGTTAATTGTGGTTATGGTATGATTTGGAAGGTAAATTGATTTATAAATGACTAGAATGTGATTCGTTACTTATTAAAAGTTATTTATGATTTTTATGTACACCCACTAAGCTATATGCTTAGCGCGTTAGTTTTGTTTCTAACGCGTAGGTACCGGGGATCCCGAGGAAGCTAAAGACTGAAGAGGGAGAGATTTGCTGACAGAGTCTCAGAGTTATCACAGTTGGGTAGCTATATTGTTGTTATATGTATATATTGTGAAAGCATGCATATACAGAGGATTTGTAAATGGGTTTCGTAATATGTTTTGTAATTAAATATTTTATGATTTCTGTCTTTTATTATTATAGTGTTTGTAAATATTAAAATTCGAATCGTTTTATTTTATAAATTGTATTGGAAAGACGCACTAAACGGCATAGTGCGCAATTGTTTGAAAATGATATTGAAGTGTTGATATTGAATTTGTATTTGAATTGTTTTGTGGAAAAACAGGTTTTGGGAAAATCCGAAAAACAAACAGAACTCTGTCGAAATTTTGTAAAAAGTTTATGTATTGGGCTCACTCGAAAATGGTTTTCAAATTTATAAATTATATGTATTTAATTGATGGGCTCACAACGATTTTCGGATTATAAAATGAATTTAGAAAGTTTTGAAAAAAAAACCGTGTAGCGCTCCCTGGGTCGGTCCAGCCGGGTCGGGTCGGAGGGTGTTACAGGATGCTCTTGACATCATTCCCTACCTTAACATCGGCTACGATGACCTCGACTTCTCGACCTTTAGACTCACCTTAAGAGTTTAAAGACATGTCTACACTCTCGACATGCTTGTGACCAGAAGTATTAAGGCCACTATCCTCGTCTCGACTCGACCTTATCTTTACAAGGGCTGTCGACCAAACATAACAGTCAGTTGGTATAAGTAATAAAGTTGACCACCCTACACTCGACAAGTCGACTAAGAGGTGATCATAAAGTAACTATAAGTTAATCCTACACTTACCCACTCAATTATACAAGCACGAGACTTGGACCATGTCGTACCACCACTCGACTAGTCGAGTTAACATACTAAATGAACATCCAGTCATGTGAACACTCCTACTTGACATGGTCGTTCAACCAACGTTGAACCATGTGCATGATGATCTTTTGATAATGGCAAAAGCTTCATGCCAATCAACTCGACAGTTATCGTCTACACGACATAATCGAGTAGTAACCCCATGTGAAGAATATATACAATCTCCAAAACAAGAACTTAACTCGACACGGTCTAATGACTAAAGACATGTCTATCTACTCGACATTGAGGTGTCATACAATATACAATTCCTACTCGATATAGTCAAGTCAAATATCAGTTTAGTTGGACTTCGAGTGCCTTACATGACCCAATGCCTAAGAGCTTCCAACTTCTCCACTCGACATTGTTATGGTACATACTGATTCAAGTAGGTGTCAACATCTATATGACATGTCTACACGGCCATCTACACGACACGTTTACGTGACCGTCTACACAATATGTCTACGCGACATACTTGAACCATAAGCAACATGGCCATTCAATAAATGACATAGCATCATACTATGACTCGACAAAGCATAGACTTTGTACACGACACAGTCGAACCAACATAACAAAACTCCTTGACATGAGTACTTGGCTCAATGCAAGAAACCGTAGACTGTAGTGAACAAAATTGGTCAGGCCCAAGATGTCAAAGTCCAAACAAATGTCTAGCCCAAGTTGGCTCTATTGTATAATAAATGTCATGTGAGCCTAGAGCCCAATCACTTAGATTATTCTTCTCCAAGGCTTAAAGCTTACTAAAGCCCAATATTGATTTTGTTAAGTAAAGCCTCCCATGAAGGCCCAACGCAAGCTCTACACTTTGGTCCAAGCTTGGCCATACCTAAGCCTAGGTCTATATTGTGGTCGACCCGAGCTCATAACCATCAGACTTCTCATTTGAAGTCTGATGGACCAAATCAATGAGGTAATCAAATCCTCATTAATTTGGGCCGAGAATCAAGGAAGAGTGATCCACCCTCTAACGGGTGGATCAGACTCTATAAAAACCCAAACCTCACTTTAAGTGAGGGTACACACCTTTCAACCTCTAATTTTAATCATTTTGATACTGCATTATTCATCGTCTACCATCGTTAAACGATTTCCGACCACTTCTGATCGCTAAGATCGTCGTTCACTCGCAAAGCAGATCAATATTCTTCCAAAACTCCAATCATCAACGATCATATTCCGGTATACAGGAAGTATTTCTAAACTCACTTTACGTTCTACATGTATTTCTTCCTACAGTCTACGGATTTGATTGTCATAGCGTGTTTGGCCGGCATCACCCTGGTGTCCCAAGCGTCCTACAGGTCATGTGTACTCTTATTTTGTAGGTTATAGTGCCCCAATCATCACTCTACTGTTTTTGTGATCTACAGTTGTTATCTTAATTTTAATTTCACCTAAAACTAGATTACAAGTGTAATTGTCCATATAACAAGTTGGGTAATTTATATCATGAGAATTGTCAACTACATAGCCAGCCTAGTTGACTAGGTTGCAAAAATAATTTGACGAAGTAAAAATGAGTAATTGATTTAATCTACAACAAATATTATTTAGGCAAAAATTATTTTGATCCCTAACTTTTAATGAATTATTACTTTTTAATCGATATTTTATTTTTAGTCACATAGTCTCTAACTTTTTTAAAATCAATTAAAATAGTCATTCTATTAGTCTCTCATTAGTAAAAGTTAACTGGGCAATGTTTATTTCAGTCATTTAATATGCTAAGTACTAGATGATGACACATTTGGCGTGTGTATAAAAAAATAACTAATATAAAAATTAAATAATATTAAAGGATTTAAATATTAAAATAATCCTTTCTCAAATCCCTAACTTATCCCTATCTTAATAATCACAAAAGTCATTTTGAAATCAAATCTCACACCAGACAAGAGTCAAACACTAGATCCACACCAGACCTACAACTGTTCTCATTTGCACAGAGCTTCACAACCACCATTCTCGTTCCCACTTAGCACCACCGACTCCAAGCGTTCAAAGTCCAGTTGAATCTCCAACGATGAACGAAGCCAAACCTAACACCCACGACCATTCCCGTTCCGCATACCTCCACCACGAGTTATCGTTCCAACTTAGCACCACGACTCTAAGCGTACCAGGTTCGGCCGTATCTCCGGCGATGAACCACAAGGGCGAACTCGACTTTAAAGGCCGACCAGATGTTGATTTTGTGTTTGAGGTTTTTTTTTTTTGGGAAAATTGCACTAATATCCCCTAACTTTAAGTGTAAATGCACCATTTGACAAAAGATCTGTTAATTGCAGGAATCTCCGCTAATTTTTATTGACCAAACTGTTGACCTCTTAACAGGAGAGGTTTAAGTATAGAATGCCCCTTGCCCCAAATAATTTCTGACAAGTGATTATAAAGAATTGATGTGACATGTCAATTTAGTTGATAATGATGACGATTGTTGGAATTGGTTAAAGTAGGATAAAATAATTACTGTTATAAAATTTTAGAAAGTATAAATATATTCTAAAAATCTAACTGTTTATTTTTACAGTGATGGCAATAGTTTTTCTTTGAATTTTTTTTTTTCTTGTTGTAGTTACGGTAAGTTCTCAGAGTGGCAATATCTTGGTTAAAATTTTTGAGTTAGAAACTACCCTATTAAAGCTATAGTTCTATTGTGAGAAAAGAAGGTGTAATTACTACTCATTCTGGTTTCCAGACGAAGATGATTTCACAACACTTGACGACAATCGTAGTGTTAGAGTCAAGAATTAAGATATATGTGATGAGAATCAGTTGAATGAATTAAGAGAAGAGTTCAAACAAGTCTTTTTGTGCTTAGAGAAATAAGGCAACATAATCAGAAAATGGTTTAGAGACCCAACAAGGGTCTGGCTATAATACCGGAATAAAAAAATATGGGTATCATACCCACACTTTTTTATTCAATTATATCCGTTGGATGAGTTTTTTTTTCATCTAACTATTAAGGAAAAATAGTATTTAAAAATAAAAAATAAAAAACAAGCAGATACATAGGTTATTTACTAAACCAGTTAAAAAGAAAATTTCAATTATTTTCTCTTTCAAACACTTCACGAACTCACCTCCTCTCTTCATTCTTCATCGAAACAACGACAGTGCCCCTTCACCGACGATATTCACCGACCGACCTTTGCTGATGACAACACCGACCGACTGCCCCTTTGCCGGCGACACCCACCAGTGTTGAATCCAGTTGCCCACTTTAGCAAAGGTAATGTATGTTAATGGATGAGCTCGAGAAAACGGAAAAGAAATTGTATGCAGTTCAAGTACCTTTCCCTCGTTGGATTTGTTGAAGCAGGGCAGCTGCCAGCTGTAATGTTGCTTGCAAGCATTTTTGCAGATCTTCATCGGTCTCCTGATTACAAGTATTTTACAGCTGTTGACTCCCCTGAACTCCCGGCTGAACTTGAGGAGGCGTTGTGGCAGGCATGCTCGATGCCTGCTGCTGCAACTGTTGCACGTGAGCGAAGGGATATAACTGTGTATGATATAATATCCCTTACAATTTCATTATTGCTTTGAACATTCAATTGCAGACAAAAAAGACAACATAAATCAATATAAAATGTTAAAATTTAATCGAGCCACCACTTTTCATGTGCATGAATATCTAAAAAGGCTATTGAATCTGTATCTGTCAATGTACTTAGTGCTGACAAATACATATCTTCATGCTTTTGTTAAAGCAAAACATAAGATGGGGCCGATGGTTTTCATCTTGTTTATGCTAAAATGAACCCGAAATGAGCTTTTCGTCTTGTTCAATGTGGTGAGACAAAGATTAGAGCTTTACGTGGGAGGCCATCTCTCACGAACTGATGAGTTTGCGGGAGAACAACTAGCATGAACTGACTAGTTATGGAGAGCATTTACAATCGCGAACTTATGAGTTTGCGGGAAAACAACTAACACGAACTGGCTAGTTATGGAGAGCAATTACTATCACGAACTGATGAGTTCGCAGCTAAACAACTTGCATGCACTGACTAGTTTGCAACATAAAGTACTATTTTGAGAGCACTAACTATCGCAAACTCATCAGTTCGCGGCTGAACAACTAGTACGAATAGACTAGTTCGCGACAAAAAATATTATTTTGAGAAAAATAAAATAAATACTATTTTAAAAAGAAACAAAATAAGTTTATAATGTGACAAATCACACACATATATAATTACAATTTGTTTTAAATAAATTAAAAAATTTTATTACTAATTTTTTTTTAGTCCTTATTTTTGTTATATTAAATAAGTTTTTTTTTTCCTAATAAAAGACTAAATTAAAAATAAGTTTTTAAAGTTCGGAAATGAACTTTAACATTTACGCCGTACTTCAAAATTCCTCGCTAAGTTAAAGTTCCTCCAATGGTAATGTTAACTTCACCTCGAAAGAATTTGACAAGTAATGTTAATTTCACCACGAAGGAACTTTGACATTTGTGGTTAACGTTAAAGTTTCTCCACCAACGTCAAAGTTCTTCTGCATGTCAACTTCTTCTCGAGAGGAAGTTTAATGTTTATGCCAAACGTCAAAGTTCTTCCCCAAAGTCAAACTTCTTCTCACGAACTCATTTAGTATCACAAACTATTTTAAAATATTTTCGCGAACTAATTAAATCACTTATAGAAAAGAATATTTTCTTTATGTATTTATTTTTTATTTATTTTAATAATTATATTTATCTTTTTTATTATTAAATTACTAAATTTATTTTTAAAAAAATAGAAAATATTGCAGCAATCGGTTTTAACCGGTTGCATCAACACAAAAAAGTGTAGGTATGATACCTAAACTTTTTTGTCCCTATATTGTAGCCAATCCCGTAACAACAATATGAAACACTTACTAGTTATTAACATGTTTTGCTTTGCTATAACAAAGTTTATTGTAATTGTTGTTTTTTGCAAAATAAAAACATACATCTCAACTTAACATTGGTATTTTAAACTGCAGTGAACATTAATCTAACATTGTACTGAATACATATCATAAATAAACCATAACAATACCAACAACATATGCTGCATATGTACAAAGCCTTACATGAAGTTTAGTCCTAGCAGTGTACAAATTGCAGCATATTAGTCACCATATACAATATACATATATATATATATATATATATATATGCAAAAAATATGCAAGAAATCCTAAATATATATCAAACTAGTATGCTACAGCATTCACTTGCAAGCCCAACCTATATGCAAAATATACCCCTAGCTCTTTGCAATAAATCTGAACATGTTGTACTCATAGTTGAACAAAAAAAAAATTCATCCAATCCATACATTCCCCAATGAACCAAAAAACCCATGCACAAACTGCCACCTATATATAGCAACGCAAAACCCCACCAAAAAACTAATATCTGATATGCATATGAAGGCAAAAACAAAAAAAAAAAACAAAACCTGGGCCTAACCAATAAAGTGTCAAGTACATCCTTTCCCCAACCAACTTCACTGCACCATATGAGGCTCATCACCAATGGAGGTAAATATGAAGACCATTTACGAGAATCTTCAAGTCTTTTGTGCATTCTCTTCATCATCTTCCTCCGTATACTTTCTAACATTGTCAGTGCTGGTTCTGACCTGTACTTCTCCCCTCATCCATTGAAGCTTTCAGTGATATTATTTGTAGTGTGAGCAGCCTTGACATTTTTGTCAAATGCATGTACACACCAGTGCTTAGTTGGGATTGTCATCATCCAATCATGAGCCATAGGGTTCACTTCTTTCAACTTGCACATTTGCTCCAAAAATTTAGCTTTGTTGCTGCTATTGGCAGCACTCCAAACATATAGCCCATTTAATTGCCCCCTGAACCTCCCTTGGAGATTGGCAATCAAATGCCTCACACAGTACCTATTACTTGAATTCGGCCATCGTTTCTTAATTGCATCAAGCACTCCTTTCTGTCGGTTTGTCGTAAATGTGATCCTTCTAGATTCGTCAAGTCTAACATGCAGATACAATTGCTCTAGAAACCATCCCCAACTATCCTTACACTCAACCTCAGCAATACAAAGTGCCAAAGGGAAGACACCATTATTACTGTCAATAGCAATTGCCGCCAAAAGTAATCCAATGAATGGTCTACATCCAAACAAGAACCCATGTTTCTGGGCTTCAAAGCTTATAAAAAATCTCTGGAATCTCTCAGGAGCTCCAAGTGTTAGAGTGATCGTTTTTAAGAAACATGCGGATCCAGGGTTTCTTTCCCTTACTGCATACCCATACCTGGCAGACCAAAATTTATTGTTAAAATCTGCTGCATAAATATACAAAAGAACTAAAATACAAGTAATAATTGATATTTACCTATACAACAAGTTGTATGACTTGCATTGCTCCTTCTCAGTCTTGTCAAGAACCATGTTCTTTGTCCTATAAAGTGTATATGTAGGCAATGTAAGGCCATATATCCTTTTTATCTCTCGTCCCAAGAACTTCACCTTGATCTCAGGATTTTGTTCAATTAAAGACTTGAACCTATTAGCAACTCATACGGCTGTGGCCTCCTGGTTCTTATGCACTTAACACAACAATGTCTATCATTCAGGGTCTTGATCATAAAAGTCGTTCAGTCATCAACAGGACTAGTATGAATCCTCAAACTGCAATTAACTGCTGCACACCTAGCTGTCAATCTATCTCTCTCATTTTTTATCCGCTGTAATTCGAAACCCTCTTGGACAGCAAAGTGTCGAAGAACTTGCCTAAAGTTATGTAGGTTGTTAAAGAGTTGACCAACCTGCAGCTTCACTCTCCCATCAGGTGGTGACCTGAATGCCAAACCACTCATTTGTTGCGCATGAATGTTGTTGCCATCATCTTCTTCATCACTTGAGGCCTCAATTAGGAAGTCATGATTCCAATCAAAAGATGCAGCATCTGACAATTGATCATCCTCAAAGTTATTGTCACTGTCATCTACGTCAATATCTTGCGCATTTGATGTAGATTTTGAATCACTTTCTCTAACACTATCATCACATGGTGTGTAATCTTCATCATCCTCAATTGAAAACATTTCCTCATCACTCGATATGAACTTAAACTCTTGTGGATATATTTTCATCGATGAACCCCCATTATTGGATAAGAGAGATGTCTCTACTGGTGGCTCAGGTTCACCAGATTCCACAGGAGTAAGAGATGTTAGAGGAAGTAACTCCATGTCCATCCTGAGGGTCTCAATATCTCTAGCGTTGAACATATTAAATACTTCTTTTAATTCATTGTTATTCTTGATAAGTTTGTACTCCCCATTCCATGGAAGTCGAACCTTTACTTTGAAACTCTCATATGGGTCTGGAATTGTACTATGAACAAACATGTACACATCAGCCCAGAGAGTTGTCAATGTGTAGTTGTATGGGTATGCAATTCCAAACTCAACTTGACATCCTATAAATTTCACGCTTAAAGTAAAATAATCCATCACTTAAGCCTGCATACAAACATCAAAATATAAGTTGCAGTGGGTGAATATAAATATCTCAAAGAACTAACTAATAAATGGCACAATAACTTCACATACAATAAACCCTCCCTTAATAATTAGATGTCATTTTCTATTATAAAATCAAACTAATAAATCTTGTAAAAAGAACCCAAATAGTCAGCAAATAAAACAACATGTCTTACCCTTAATAACTGAAATCAATTACAAATTACAAAAACTATAAATACCGAAAATAATATCCATCAATACCATGTACAAATCAACATGTTTTATTCTAACATTTCATTCAGCAAATCCAAAAATGATTCTCCCTCAAACCAAAATTAGAGAGTAAAATACTTTTCCTGCAATACAAGTGCCAAAACATTATTCATCATAAAACTTAGGATACTGTGAAATCAAAGAAAACATATACGTATATCATGGACAAAAAAACATCCTATACAACCCCAAAAACATACATAAATTTCAACATGCAACAATGTTAATTCACAATATAAATATATAATTTATCAACCTTCAAAGTACTTCAAAACTTTCCTCACTGTGTGCTCGTTCCTTTTAGGGTGATAACAAAGGGTTGTGTTTGGTTAGATTGTGTTTGTAAGTGGCGAGAGAATGAGATGAAAATATAGTGAAGTGTCTGAGTTTTTTTTTCCCGCCCAGCCAAGTATATGTGTGCAAAAGAAAGAGTGTCAAAGTGGCTGTCAACTTGAATGACTACAGAAGACATCCCATTAAATGTTGAATTGTACTTTTATTATTTTAAATTAATTTATTACTTTTCTATCAAAAAAGCAATTAATTTATTTCTCCCCATTCATTGTTCATTACTGTTTTCAAGTCAGCACATTTAATGTCTCTCTTCAATTGACATTTTTACCCTTCTCCAGTTAAGAGTCAACAGTTTGGTCAATAAAAATGAGGGAGAATTCCTACAATTAACAGATATTTTGTTTAAGGGTGCATTTACACCTAAAGTTAGGGGATATTAGTGCAAGTTTCCCTTCTTTTTTTTTTTTAGTTTTGCATGGGTATAGTGGATTGTTTAAGAAATTTTTATTTTCAACATAATCTGATTTTTGTTCAAGGGGTTTTTGAAGTTAAGGGTTTGTGTATATTGTGTTGAAAAAATCGATTTTTTTTTGTTTTTTTTTTTTGGGGATTTTGCATAGTGATAGTATAATATTTGTCAATTTCGTGTGATCTATTACTTGAACTATTTTTTTTTTTTTTGCTATTTGTTTCATATTGCATGAATTTCTTTCAAGGGTATTGTTAGGAATGGCAGAAACATATATTGTGGGTGGTGTTAAGAAAAAACTCATTTACACAAGTTTTTATTTCAAAAAACAGTAAGACAAACTAACAAAGCTTGATTTTTCATCAATAAAATTATTTTCAGTAAAAAAATATTTTTGCACAGCTAATTATTCCACAAGTAATGTAACAAATATATCATCCCAAAAAATATATAAAATAAAATAAAATAAATGCAACACTTTTCACCTCTCAGCCATAATACCATCAAATTCTTGTTATTAATAGGGTTAAATTCATAATTCATCTTATATATAAAAAAAATGGTTGAACTTGTTATCTTATTAAATGATTTAGGTAAACTTGTAATTTTTTCAAGTTGAACAGGTAATATCGTAATTTTTTATAACTTAACAAGTAGTTAGGTGTAAAGTGGACTATCTACAACTTCTATTAGGGTTGACTATATTTTGCGATATAGACTATTTTTATTGATTTTGAAAACGTTAGGGACCACAGAAACTAAAAATATGAAACATCGATCAAGAAGTAATAATTTGTTAAAGAGTGATTATCAATTTGGTCCCTAACGTTTAGAGAATTATCAGTTTTTTAAAACAGTTTTGTTTATTGGTATCATTGGGCCCTAAATTTTCATAAATGTATCAATTTGGTCCATTTGACCAATTTATTAATAGTCAAACTAACTGAAAATATTAAAAAGACAGTTTTGCCCTTGAGTCTATTTAAATAAGTTAAAATTATAATTTTACTCTCAAATATTTAAAAATATTACTACTAATTAGAAGGGTAATATGATTATTTTATATTAATTTTTTAAAAATAAAAATTTTAGAATTTTTTTTAAAAAAATTTAATTGGATCTCCCATTTTAAAATATAATTTAAATTTTTTTTAAAAATATAATTTTTCAAAAAATTTAATGAGATTATGAAAAAAATTTAAATTTTAAAATTTTAATTTGAAATTTTTTTTTGAAAAATTTTTAAATTTTATTTTTATAAAATTAATATGAATGATCATATTACCCTTCTAATTATTAATAGTATTTTTAAAAATTTGAGGGTAAAATTATAATTTAAATTTATTTAAATAAAGTCAGGGCAATACTATCTTTTTAATATTTTTAGTTAGTTTGACTGTTAAAAAATTGGTTAAAGGGACAAAAGATACCAATAAACGAAACTGCTTTAAAAAATTGATAATTCTTCAAAAATTAGGGACCAAATTGATAATTACCCTTTATTAAAAGTTAGAGATCAAAATAATTTTAGCCCTATTATTTTATAAGAATTATTCTATTAGTATTTGATACTAAACATGCTTAAATAGAAAAAAAAAAATATAAATCGACTTCAACTAGGATTAGAATTCCTAATTTAACTAAATAAAGAAAAATCTTGAAATTTACCAAAAAAAAATGAAAATTTTGAGTAATTGGCATATTCTCAAAATATTCATTAAAGGAGCAAAAAGAAACAAACTACAGTATAAATGGAAATCCTTACAAAAAGTTACTGAGACTAATAAATGTTAGGATCTTAGCCAGTGCTTTAATATCATTATTAGGATCCTGTATGTGGAAGCAATATACCACAACTAAAGTAGAGATTTGAAAAAAGTGGAGAAGAACTGGACACACAATATTTATATAGTAAAATTCCCAATTAATTTGAGGGAAACATCCACGAGCAAATATAGAATGATTTTATTAGACCAAAATAATTATAACTTCTCTCTAATAATACTAGGAGAGAACAACCTCACAACAGGCTTAAGGGAGAAAAGAAGAGACTACATTTTGGGATAATTTAACAAATGAATGAAGGGGGCTATTCACGTATACAGTACTGTTTACGCGTACGGTCAACACTGCTTACGTCACTGTTCACTGTGACGTCACTGTTTACATCACCGTCACTGTAGCACATTACTATTCCACTGGGTCAAACCGATACTATTTATGGGTCAACTTAACATTGTTCACCCACTACTATGCCCACTAAGTCAGCCCAATACTATTTATATAACACTGTTCACTATTACTATTCTTATTGGATCAGCCCAATACTGTGTTCAGCCCAAACCATTCGGACCACTACCCACCCTTATCTTGAAAAATATCTTCACACTTTCTACAATAAATATTGCCAAAAATGATAAAAAAAAAAAAATACGAGTTAAATGTTTAAAAAAGCCACTGCATGCATGGCATAAACTACGTGTTATTGTTTCCCAATGAAATGATTCCAACAATATATTATACACTTAAATTCGACGTCATTTGTCCTCCCATAAGTCCTTCCAAAGTTTATCACATCACAATTGTTTAGGACAAGACTTCGAACAAAAATCATTTAAACGGTCCACCTGAAAAGTTCCTAACAAATTATTGAATATTGAATATGCAATCTTATCAAATTTAAAAAATGGACATTATAATATTAAAATTTGAATAAATAAGGAAAAAATATAAGCAGGATAATTAAACCACAGGGTCAGCTGCTAATTTATATGTGGGCCTTTATAAACTCTTGGGCCCAAACAGGCCATTCAAAACGAAACGTTATATGGGCCAGTCTGGCCCAGATCATGGTTCTAATAATAAATAAACAACTGGAGAATCCTCCAAAATTGGTTTCTCCACATAAAGAGACAATGCTCAATCCAAATAGTTTCATCAATAAGAGAAAAAGCTAAACTAGCTAAAATATGTGCAACCACCGGGTTAGCACTTTTAGGAATAAAAACAACACCAGCGAACAAAGGGTTAACTAACAAATTAAGAATATCAGAAATTATCAAACCCAGCTCTAACTCAGGAATCCAAGAAGAATAAATCAAATTGACAACAGAAAGGGCATCTGACTCTAGGCCCGTAGGAAGTAAGAGTAATTCTTCAGCTAACCGCAGACCCCTAAGAATGGCCAAGGCTTCAACAATCTGCAGGGAGCATCTAGAACGCAGCCGTGAGGAATAGCATGCCATAACTTCACCAGCTGAGTTCCTAATAACCAACCCCTAGCCAATTTCGCTAGAATGTTCTTGAATAGCAGCATCAGAATTAATGGAAACACACCTAAAACAGGTGCCTTCCACCGAGCTAGGATAGGAGCACCAGACGAAACAGGGACCTGGGCAGGGAGATCAAATGCAGCCCGAAACTCATCAATAAAGTGAAGAGACCAGCTGATCACCTCATCAACAATTAGCACACTAGAGCTATGCACACTTTTATTTCTTCGAAACCATATGCGCCACAACAGAACACAAAAAGTTTCAAAAATTTCAGAAGTTAGGCGAGCATGCAAAGAAATCATGAAATCCAAAAAAGCACAATGATCAGAATTGATGGAAACACTCCTAAAACAGATGCCTTCCATCGAGCTAGGATAGGAGCACCAGACGAAACAGGGACCTGGGCAGGGAGATCAAATGCAGCCCGAAACTCATCAATAAAGTGAAGAGACCAGCTGACCACCTCATCAACAATTAGCACAATAGAGCCATGCACAATTTTATTTCTTCGAAACCGTATGCGCCACAACAGAACACAAAAAGTTTCAAAAAATTCAGAAGTTAGGCGAGCATGCAAAGAAATCATGAAATCCAAAAAAGCACAATGAGCAGGAAACAAACATCCAGCCAACAGACCAAACTTGGAGCGCATCACTCAGACAAACCCCATAATGCATGTAAAGTAGATTTAGGAACCCCGAAGCAGATGGAACACATGACATCCACCGGGACTTTACTTTAGCAAGTTAACCCGAGTAGGAATCTTAGATTTCCAAAGAAAATTCCACCAGTTCTCAACTTGGCCTGAAACTGAACTAGAAGGTCTATGAAGAGAAAAGAAAACTACCTAATAACCACTATGAATAGAATAAATCTCATTCTGATCATAATGCCAAATCAACACATCATCCTTACCAGGTTTGCTAATGGGTATACTCAATATTACATCCGCATCTTCTTTAATAAAAATGTTATTAATAAGCACTTCATTCCAAGAACTTGAATCAGTCCGCAACTGACTAACCACCATTGAATCAGTCGAAACTATAGAAGGTCTAGGGAGCACCTATCAGAATCAACTAATACAGATTTCCCATCACCAACTCTCCACCTAGAACCCAATTCAAGAATGCTTCTACTCCAAATCAAACTCTTCCATAGAAAAGAACTTGAGCTAGAAGCTTTAGCCTGAAGAAAATTATAAGCATAGAAATAACATTGCTTTAGAACTCCAGTTGCCAAAGAATTCAAAGAACGAATAATTCTCCAAGCTTGTTTAGCCAAAAATATCTTATTAAAAACATTCAAATCATGAAAACCCATTCCACCATAATCTTTAGTCTCACAAAGTTTTGCCTAAGACGCCCAATGGAATTTTTTTTTATCACCCACACTGCCCCACCAGAACCTAACACAACATGAATGAATATCATCAATAATAGATTTCAACAAACGAAATAAGCTCATAGAATAAGTAGGGATAGCTTGAAGCACATATTTAATAAGAGTTTTCCTACCACCAATGGAAAAAAGGACTTTGCCAACCTTGAGCTTTTTGCCAAATAAGATCTTTAATTTGCTGAAAAATACTACGTTTGTCATGACTTGTAAAACTTGGTAACCCCAAATACCTTTTATGACTGGCCACCATCTAAACACCCAAAATTTGAACCAATTCCTCCTTGTCTAAATCAGAAACATGCTTACTGAAAAAACAGAACATTAAGGGTCCGTTTGTTGCATGGGATTGGATTGGATTGGATTGGACTATTTTTATGGGATTGGATTGGATTGGATTGGATTGGACTAATTAGTACTGTCATGTGTTTGGTACAGTACGGATTGGATTAAATAAAAAAAAATTACTTAAATTAAATTAAGTTAAAAATTATTTTATTAATAAAATAAATTTAATAAAAAATAATAAAACTATTTAAAAGTAATTTTAAATAAAATATATTATAAAATTATTTAAATTAAAAAAATATTTTAAATAAAATAAATTATTTAAATTATTTTTTAAAAATATATAGAACTATTAAAAATTAATTTTTATTAATATTAAAGATATATAATATTTTAATAAAATATTTTATTTAAAAAAAAAAAAGGAAGAAAGAGGTGGGACAAGTTGTAACCCACCATATTGAGAGGTTTACTTTAACCTGGTCTAATGGGTTAAAAAAAGTCAACAAAAATTTTTTATCCTTGTGTTGCATGGGCCAAACATGGGATTGGACAAAAAATTGTCCAATCCCAAGCCAAACCCATGCAACAAACGGCTCCTAACTGTTTAACCAAGCTTTAGAGTATAAAAATAGAAAATGTTTAATATTCAAACACTCAGCAACAATAGCTTTAGTGAATAACATACTATCATAAGCGAAAAATAAATAGGTAATAAGAGGACCATTTCTACTGCATCGAAATCCTGAGAATTCACCCCTATGACTAGCATTAGAGATAAGAGCATAAAGCCTCTCAACACAGATTAAGAAAAGGTAAGGTGACAACGGATCTCCTTGCCTCAAACCTCGCAAAGGTTTAACTTAACCATAAACAGACCCATTGAGTTGGAAAGAGTACGAAACAGAAGAAATACATCGCATAATTCTATCAACCCACTGCGAAGAAAAACCCAAACGTAACATCATACCCACCAAAAAGAACCACTCAACTCAATTACAAGCTTTAAACATATCTAATTTAAGTGCAAGATGACCCTCTTTATGACTAGATTTCCTTTTCAACTTATGCATACATTTAAAACCCACCAAAGCATTGTCCGTAATAAGCCTACCACGAATAAATGCATTCTGAGAATCAGAAATCACTAAGTGTAACATAGTACAGAATCTATTGGCCAGTGTCTTCGAAATTATTTTATAAAGCACGTTATATAAACTGATAGGTTTATAATCTATAATATGTTCAGCTGATTTAATTTTCGGAATTAATGCAATCAAAGTATGACTAATTCCAACCAAACTATCACCATCATTCAGATAACGCAAACAAGCGAAAGTAACGGACTCCCCTATGAGCTCCCAATGTTTCTGAAAAAATAAGGTAGGAAAACCGTCCATACCTGGAGCCTTTGTAGGAACCATTTGAAAAACAACCTTTTTGATCTCAGCTACCTCAAAAGAACGATCAAGAGAGGCACTCAAAGAAGCAGAAAGACTCAGTTTGACAACAGCTAGAATAGCTTCTATGTCATCCCGATGCGACTGTGAAGAAGTAAAAATTCTAGAAAAATAATTAGTGATAACTCCCACCAGCCAAGACTGATCAGTTTGCCACTCACCAAGCTCATCCAAAAGTCCACCAATCTCATTCCTTGCTTTTCTACTCGAAGCAACCAAATGAAAATATTTTGAGTTGCCATCCCCACTGCCCAACCAATTGACTCGAGACCGTTGTTTCCAGTAAGACTCCACCTAAGTGAGTAAATCATCAAGTTGGTTTTCTATCTCACAAATCTCCTTCCATCCACCTGGTTGAACTCTATCAGACAACAAATGAAGACACTGTTTTTTTTTTCTTAATGCTTTTTTTTTCAAAGTCCCACTATCAAGTTTAGCCGCCACCATATCAATAGAGACAGCCCGATCATTCTCCCCCCAACAGCGAGCAACACATTAATCAGCCCAGCAAGCTTCGTTAAAAAATCTTGGAGTGCAACAATAAGTAGACTGGCTGCTGACTTCATCAAAAAGCAAAACAAGTGGTCGATGATCAGATCGCCAATATTGAAGATGTGAAACCGAAGACATAGGAAAAAGATTATCCCAATTCGCAGTACAAAAGAAACAATCTAATCGTTCTTGCACAAAGTCTGCACCTCCTATTTTGTTACACCAAGTAAAAGCAGATCCAGAGTACCCCATGTCTTTAAAGCCACTAAATCAACTACTTTCCTGAACTGATTAATCAAATATTGTGGTTTCAAAGGACCGTCCATCTTCTCCGAATCTTCCAGAATGTCATTAAGATCACCTTCACAAAGCTATGGAAGAGATGAATGAGAAAGAAGGCATTTTAATAAGGTCCAGGAATGAACCCTTTATGAACAATCCAGATTGTCGTAAAAATCAGTGAACCTCCAAACTTTACAGCAATGGGAACTAACTTTATGTTAATGTGAAACCGAGAGTATGTGATAAAAGAAACATCACTCTAATAGTCACAAAACCCATACGTATACAAAGAAGCTCCATCTAAATATTATCAGAGATTGTCTTCATTAAGAAGACAATATCAGGGTTATATTCATACAGATGACTCTACAGAACTCGGAACGCTTGGGTATTCCTCAAATTCCGAACGTTTCACATGAAGAGTTTCATTGTGATCGGTGTTAGTGTATAGCTTAGACTAGTCCATCGAGCTTAGCTCATTACTTGTACTATACACATACCTAGCCTATATAAGGCTCTCTATTGTACATTGTTCTATATACATCAATATACACATTTTATATTATTAATATGGTATTGGAGCTTTTTCTTTGATTTTTTGGTTCCTGTGGACATTTTTGGCGTTTTTCCATTGCCCTCGTCTTCATCCAGTAGTCACTGTCAGAAGCGAGTTACCGCCGTCACTCACAGTCTCTGCAACTGCCGGCTCTCATCATTGCCACATCATCACTGTCATCGCTGCCCCGTTATCGGATCACCAACAGTGGGGCTTTCTATCGCCGTCACCCAAAGTATTTTATTATGCCGGCCTCACTCTCCGTCGCCGGCGTCACTGCTGCAGTCTTCCTCTCCGGTCGCTGCGCCGCGACGTGTCTCTCCAGTCCTCGCACGATCCTCCAGTAGTCATGTCTGGGCCGCCATCAGAATCGAATCACGTCGCTTCTCCTTGAACAACGACTCGCTCGTCATCTCCGGCCGAACCTCGCCGATCTTCGTGTGCCACCGAACCTTATAAGTCGCCGACTTTTGTGCACCGCAACTGTCACCTTCGAAGATCTTCTCGGCATCATTTGTGCACCGCTGTCACCGCCGAAGATCTGCTCAGTTTCTATTTGTTTGAAAAGGTAAATTACCGTTTCACTCCTCAATGGTAAATTACTGTTTCAACCCCTGCCACGTCAGCCGTTGACCGTTGACCGAATTTTTCAACAAGGTCTGTCTTGCTCGATTTTTCACGTAGATTCTGTTTTTGGGCTCATTTTCTTCATTTGAGGTCTCTAAATCCTACTTTTTGGGTCTTTTACTTCATTATAACTCAACAAAATGAACAAGATATCATTCGTCCTATCACCATTGTGTTGGATAGTCCTACTAGCTACCATGCATGGTCTCAAAATATGACTGTCTTTCTCAAGGGTCGTAAACTGTGAAGATATATGACTGGTTCAATTCCTAAGCCAGTTCCAAGCCCTAAGTCTAGCGCCACAGCTGCTGCAGATACATTGAAGATTGTTGTTCCAGTGGATGATTATGAAGAACGCCTGGAGGAATGGGAGAGTATTCAGAGTAAGATCTTGTCTTGGTTTATCAATACCTCTATTCCCTCCATTCATAATCTTCTTCCTCATCTTGAGACTGCTGCCGCTGTTTGGAAATTTCTGGTCGATCGCTATAATTGCACTAATGATTCAAGCTTGGAGTTCCACATTGAATCAAAACTTTATCAAATGCGCCAAGAGACAGGTCAGTCTATTACTGATTTTTATTCTCTGACTTCTATTATGTGTGAACAACTCTCTGCTGCAGATCCTCCACTAGTGTGTTCTAAGGACATTGAGCTCTTTGTCAAATATCAGGATCGCCGTCAATTTATGCACTTTATGATGGGTCTACGTGAGGATTTTGAGCCTACTAGAGCCTATCTGATTAACCGGTCTCCTACTCCTTCTCTTGATGCTGCAGTCAAGGAGCTCATTTCTGAGGAGAACCGTCGGCCTACTAATCACATGTCATCATCTGATTATGTATTGGCTACACCATCTTCACAGCCTCCCATTACTGCATTCACTGCTCCTCCACGAATAAACTCTTGGCGTCCCACCTCTCAGTCTTCAAAAGGTACTCACTGCGAGTTTTATCGTGCTAAAGGTCATGTCATCTCAGTTTGTCGCAAACTGCAGAAATTTATGCAAGAGCAGAATAAAGCTTCTCTTCCTCAGGCAGCTGTTGTATGTCATTCAGCTCCATCGGTTCTTACAGGTCCATCTTTGGCTTCCTCACTTACTACGGCTGATATTGAGGCAGTAATTCAACAGGTTTTATCTCGAACTTCCACTACCCTTTCTGTCATCTCAGCTAAACAACTTTGGTTTTATGATACTGCATGTTGTAACCATATGACTCCTGATGAATTCCAATTTTCTGATAAGGCACCCTTAGAACACCCTATCACTATTTACACTGCTGATGGAATTCCTATGCCTGTTAGTCATGAAAGAAAAATCTCTTCTCCTGGTTTATCTATTAGTGACACTTTTCATATTCCAAAGTTATCTCTTAATTTACTTTCTGTTGGTCAACTTTGTGAATTAGGCATAGATCTTTTATTTACTAATTACGGTGTGGATGTGCAGGATCCCCAGACGAGTTAAGTGCTTGGGACAGGCCGTAAGGTTGGTCGTATGTTTGAGGTTCATGACTTGAAGATTCATTCACAAGTTGCTTTGGCAGCTGCTACCACTGCCACCCCTTTACCTAATCTATGGCATGCTCGCCTTGGTCATCCATCCTTATCTCGTCTCCAATTGTTAGCCTCTCAAGGTCATTTAGGTTCAATTCAGTTTCAAAAATTTGATTGTACTTCCTGTCATTTTGGTAAACAAACAAAATTGCCCTTTAATAATAGTGCCTCATTTTCTTCAACACCTTTTGATCTTATACATTCTGATATTTGGGGTCCTGCACCTATTCCTACTGAGGGGGGATCTAGATATTTTATCATATTTGTGGATGATTTTTCTCGATATACTTGGATTTATCTGCTTAATCATAGGTCTGAACTTGTGTCTATTTACCAAACATTTCATAAAATGATTCAAGCACAGTTCAATCGCACTATTAAAGTCTTTTAATCAGATAATGCTCAAGAATATAACGATAAATCTTTCATATCCTTTTTAGACAGTCATGGGACCCTTATCTAGAGATCTTGTCCTTACACTTCTCAACAAAATGGTCGTACAGAACGCAAACATCGTCACATTCTTGATGTTGTCCGCACCCTTCTCATTTCTGCCTCTCTTCCTGAGTGCTTTTGGGGCGAGGCCGCACTCACTGCTGTGTACACCATTAATCATATTCCTTCACCAACTACATACAACAAATCACCATTTGAGCTTCTCTATGGTCAATCCCTTGACTACTCCTCTCTTCGGGTTTTTGGTTGTGCTTGTTTTGTCTCTCTTCCTCCTCATGAACGTACCAAGCGCCAGCCTCGTGCTCGTCTTTGTTGTTTCCTTGGTTATGGTATATCTGAAAAGGGGTTTCACTGCTATGATCCCATTTCTCTTCGTCTTCGTGTCTCCCGTCATGTTGAGTTTTGGGAACATCATCCTTTCACGAGTCTCCAGCAATTTCATATGTCCTTTTCCTCCGAGTCTCCCATTTTTACTGATCTTGTTCTCCCTCTCTATCCTGAACTTGTAAAGGATTCTTCAACATTGGCTACCTCTCTAGACGACTTATCTTCGGTTCTCTCCCCGGCATCTAACTCACCTATCTTGGATCCTGTGGCACCACCCTCTTCTGAGTCTCCTATTGGTCCTGAACTTCGTCGTTCCACTCGGGTAAGCATTCCTCCTTCTTATTTCACTGATTATCACTGCTATTTTGCTCTTGCCACCCTATATGAACCTCACACCTATTATGAGGCTCATACTGGCCCTCTTTGGCAACAAGCTATAAATGAAGAACTAGACGCCCTTCATAAGAATCACACTTGGGATATCGTTGATTTGCCTTCTGGTTAGTCTGTAGTTGGTTTTTGGTGGATTTACAAGATCAAGCCCAAGGCTGATGGATCTGTTGAACGATACAAGGCTCGCCTAGTTGCTAGAGGCTTTACTCAGGAGTATAGCATTGACTATGAGGAAACTTGTGCTCCTGGTGCTCGCCTTACATCTGACTCTTATTGTTGTGGCTGTTGTTCGCCGTTGGCCTCTTTATCAAATGGATGTAAAGAATGCTTTACTAAATGAAGATCTCCAAGAAGAAGTGTACATGCAACCACCCCCTGGCTATCCACACTCCGTCAGTCAAGTTTGTCGTCTTTGCCGTGCTCTTTATAGCCTCAAACAGGCTCCTCAAGCTTGGTTTGAAAAGTTTAGCTCAGTTGTTGCTCAGCAGGGTTTTACTTTGAGTCCTCATGACACTGCTCTCTTCGTCCGACGATCTTCTGCTGGTATCACTCTTATTCTTCTTTATGTTGATGATATGATTATTACTGGAGATGATTCTGCAGGTATCCACTTTCTTCAGCACTTCCTTAGTCAGCATTTTGAAATGAAAGATCTGGGCACTCTCAGTTATTTTCTTAGGCTTGAAGTTACCTCATCCTCCGATAGATACTATCTTTCTCAAGCTAAATATACTTCTAATCTTCTCACCAAGGCCAGTATCATCGACAATAAGACTGTTTCCATTCCCTTGGAATACAATGCAAAGCTTACACCTTTGGATGGTGAACCTATAGCAGATGCTACTCGCTATCGTCAATTAGTTGGTAGTTTGATCTATCTCACAATTACTCGTCCGGACATTTCAAATGTCATGAGTATGGTTAGTAAGTTCATGGATGCCCCTCGTTCTGTCCACTATGCTGCCGTTCTTCGGTTTCTCCGATATGTCAATGGCACACTTTATCATGGTTTACACTACTCATGTCGGTCTTCTCTCGAGCTTCATGCTTATTCAGATGTGAATTGGGCAGGTGATCCGACTGATCGATGCTCTATCACAGGTTTCTGTTTCCTGTTGAGTACTTCTCGTCTTATGGCGTAGCAAGAAGCAGGATGTTATTTCCTGTTCCAGTACTGAGGCTGAGTATCGTGCCCTTGTCGACACTACCTGCGAGCTTGTCTGCTTTGCTGGCTCTTGGTTGCCATGGATGCTCTACAGCCTACTGCCACTCCTCTTTATTGTGACAATTGTAGTGCTATATACATTTTTCATAATGATGTCTTCCATGAACGTACCAAGCACATTGAGATCGACTGCCACATCACTTGCCAGCATCTCAAGAAAGACATTCTACAGTTGTTCTCCATCTCCTCTGCTGACCAGCCCGCTGATACTTTCACCAAGTCTTACCCGCCTGGTCGTCTTCGAAATCTTATATCCAAACTCTAGTTGGCTTCCTCCTTGCCACCTCGAGTTTGAGGGGGGATGTTAGTGTATAGCTTAGACTAGTCCATTAGGCTTAGTCCATTAGAACAATACCTTTTTTTCTCTTAAATTCAAGCTGCCTTTTTCCCCTTCAACAATTAGAAGAACGTCCCTATCCCCTCGATCACTAGACGAATTAACAAAAACCTTCTTAAACTCAAAACACACTTTTTTTTGTTGGCAAAGTCAACTAATCTTCATTTCCCTCAGCTGATCCTTCTAGATGTTTACCCAAGATAATAGATGGAAGCACTTCATCTATCAAAGTTTTACCAAGTCGGGCTAATCTCTTCCATCGAGCCTATTTGATACCTGAACTATGGCCCAAGTTCTTCTCATTCAGGCGCAAATTATTCTCAATTTTTGGGCCTAAATTCTTTCCATTCTGATGGTCCACCAGCCCATTATCTGTATGTTGCCCAGCTACTACCACCTTACCCAATTTATCAGATAACACCAAATGCTTTTTAGATCATGCATCAAAGGAAGTTTGTGGCGGGAAAATAGGCAGTTTATCTTTTTGAACCCCCACATTGTCAAGATTGAGATCACTACCACGATCTTGAGCCAAAGTAGGGGATGGACTGAGAAATCGGAACAATCAATCTTCACCCTTCTGCCTATCGGCTGCATTTGGTTAAGCACCGCTAGGGTTGGCCCCGATTAGGTTAAAATCGGGCTATTTGAACAGAACCGGCGGTTTTGAGCAGGCTAACCGGAACCGAAACCCCTGGTCTTAGTTTTGGTTAGCTATAAAATGGAATCGGAATCGCCGGTTCAAGTTCAATTCCGGTTCTAATTGTTTTTTAAAATATATATATACACACACACTGTTGGGCCACATAAAAATAATTTTAAAATAAATATGAGTATATGGCCCAACACTATTGTTGGGCCACATACTACTTTGACCATGTCCCACTTTATTTTTTTCTTTTGTAAGTACTCAACCTCCTACACTACCTTTTTCTTTTCAATGTGACACTACTTACTAGGGTGCTTATCTTTTATATATATTTCATCCCCTGCACTCCTCTTTTACTTTCAATGTGGCACTAGTGTACACAATTTTTAACTATATTTTTAAATCCCACATTGAAAGTGCACAAGATTTGAATCATCTTTGTTTATATATATATATATATATATATATATATATATATATATATATATATATATATATATATATATATAGGGCGAATTGCAATGGAGCACCCTGACGTTTGACCATATTGTAATGAAATCATGAATTTAGCCTTAATTACACATTAGTACCCTCCTTTAGTTGACTTGGTCAAAAACAAAAGTTTGACCAAAATTTTTATCTAAAATAACAAAAATACCCCTAGTTAAAATAAATAATATTAATTATTAAAATTATAAAATTAAAAATTAAAAAAATTTAATTTTTTTTAAAATGGATGAATATATTTAAATTTTTTTTAATTATATAATTTTTTTTAATTTTATTAATTATTATTATTTTATTATTTTTTAACCAGGGGTATTTTTGTCATTTTAGGTAAAAAAATTTGGTCGAACTTTTATTTTTGACCAAGTCAACTAAAGGATGGTACTAATGTGCAATTAAAGCTAAACTCATGATTTCTTTACAATATGACCAAACGTCAGAGTACTCTATTGCAATTCGCACTATATATATAAGTAAAGGTAATTTCAAACATATTCACTTTTAATGTGGGATTTGAAAAAATTATTTTTTAATTATTTAATTTTTTAAAATTTTAATAATTATTATTATTTTTTTATTTTTTAACCAGGGGTATTTTTGTCATTTTAGGTAAAAATTTTGGTCAAACTTTTATTTTTGATTAAGTCAACTAAAGGAGGGTACTAATATACAATTAAGGCTAAACTTACGATTTCATTGCAATATGACCAAACGTCAGGGTACTCCATTACAATTCGCCATATATATATATATATATATATATATATATATATATATATATATATAATTTTTATTCTCCATCCAAAATGATAAAAGTCGTATTACCTTCGGTTTATTCATTTTTAAAATTTTTTCAATTTGTGTATTTTTTTTTTTTTTAGAAAAAAAAGGGGGCCGCTGTTCCGGTTCCTGGAACAGAAACAGCGATTCCTCCCCCTGTTTCGGAACCAGAACCGGAACCTCACGGTCTCGATTCCTATTCCCCTCCTAGGGGGACCGGAACTGATTATTCTAGAACCGAAAACGCAGCCACCCTTAGCAACGCCGTTCCTAACAATGAATTCCTGTGAAGACCCTTCTGTGAAGAAGACTCTCCATGAAAACCCTGCTGCGAAGAAGACTCCACATGTAGTTCTATAGTAATTATATTACCTAAAGCCTGCACAAGTTTAAAACACACATTACCCACCAAATTCACTTGAAAACAAGATCAAAAAATAAGGTAAAAGTGGTTTAAAAACATAACATAAGCATTCCGATCACCTACGCGACTATATAGGACGCTTCAATAAGGAGAAGGTCTTCATCCGTCACTATAACCCAGCAATAGCTATATCAACCTTCTGGAAGGGCTTGCTATACGCCTCAGATTTGCAAAAGGAGCTGACCAAGTCTCCATGCAAGACTATGGAGGACATCATAGTCAAGGCATGGGACCAAATCAAGTGGGAGGAAGATGAGGTGAACTACTAACCTGTCAAGTCGAGTAGAAGTGAAAATAGAGCCAGCAGTAGAGTCGAGCGATGCTTGATCGGTCATTTATTGTTATATATTTACGACTCTTGGATCGTTTATTTTGATTGTATTTTTGAGTATTTTTGGTACGTTTAATGTATTTTGTGAGTATGTGCAGATATTAGGTGAGCCCCGTGAATTAATACGAATACACGATGAGTCGAGGCAAAACCGGGCAATTCGGGACATGTATTCTTAGTATGAGGCATAAGAGCTTATCGAGGAAGCTTTGGTGGATTAAATTGAAGATGTACCGTACACGTGAACAGTGTCGTACACGTCAATAGTACATGGTAAACAGTAATGCCGCCATGAATGGGTTGTATCACATCCCTTTTCCTATCTTCTTGTTATTTCGATTATATGAGTAGCTAGTTTTGTTGTTAGGTGGTTTTCAGAACCATGAACGAATTTGGATTTTATTGATTATGAATATATTTTATATATTATTTCATGATATTGATTTTGAGCGTATTATATATTATTACTTTATGTTCAATTCTTGTGTTTTGCGATTGTGAAAGTAGATTGCATGCTCTTTGATGAGAACCGATTTGATATTTATTGTAATACATGATATTGATTTTGAGCGTATTTTATATTATTACTTTGTGTTCAATTCTTGTGTTTTGCAATTGCGAAAGTAGATTGCATGCTTTTGATGAGAACCGATTTAATAGTTATTGTAATATTATATTAGAAATCATTGAAATTTCAATAGAGCTTAATTGACTTAAGAATCAATACTAGGTTAGTTTCGATAAGAAATTACTTAATTAACCTTTGTATTAAGATTAACTATGGTTTTTAATTAATTGCACTCTAGGACCAATAGGTGTATTTGATTGAATTCACATACCATACCATTGCGGAAGCAATACAATGTGGTGTGGCCTTAGTTGAAGAAGTCTTATCATGTTAATAACGTGCTTCATAATAGTCAATATATTTCCTTATTCAGAATTGGAACCGTGTGACCACCTAGCATTATCTTCCATTTAATCCGTCTCGCTTTATTTTATCGTTTTAGTTAGTTAATTTAATTATAAAACAAAAAACCCAAAACAACTTGATTTATTTTACCGCACTAGTATAATCTCTAGTATTAGAATTAGTTCCACCACCTCCTTGTGGATTCGACTCCGTACTCACAGAAATTTTATTACTTCGACACATCCTACACTTGGGATTTATTTCACGCGTTTAAGAGTGTCAATGCTCGAATGACCGTAGACCAGAACCCTACCCTCCTACATCCTGTAAAGATAGTAGAAAAAGAGACGGACAATGACCCGCTGATCGACCAGCTTGACCATTCGACCGACCGAAGAACAGGTTGCCTGAGTGTACATAAGCATCAAATCGGAGGAGATTATAGCCGTCCTCAAGGGAATGAAAGGTTCAGTTAGATGGCCCGTGAAGATCAAGTGTCCGGCTGATCAGAGAGATGGTTCAAAATGATGCGAGTTCCACAGCGACCACGACCATAGAACAGAAGATTGTATTGCCTTTCGACTAGAAGTAGCAGAGCTTCTCAAGGGGGGGCACCTCAAAGAGTTCTTGATGGTCAAAAGAAAGAACACTATAGCTCTATGTGATGAGAGGCAACACGATGGTCGTGCGACACCTCCACCAAAGCTTCCTCGACACGAAAAGATAATTAACGTGATCTTGGGCTGGTCCAAAATAAGCGGAGTCACCTTCTCTGAAACGGATCTCAGGCGGAGGACCCAGAGATCAGACTACGTCGACCAGACGACTCGACATTCGACCATCCCCTTAGCTTCACCAGCGACGAACACACAGACTACTCAACCCATACCATAACGGAAAGACCGTCCTACCAGTCTACATGGAACGGGTCAACTTAAACACCCGGTTCATGATACTTGACTACCCCTCCTCCTACAACATCATCATAGGTCGACCGTGGATTCATGAGATGAGATCCATCTCATCAACCTATCACCAAGTGATATGTTTTCCAACCAAGTGGAGAGTTCGCGAGATTCCGGGGCAGCAGAAGATGTTGCCCGACTACTATCAGAACACCTTGAATGCTAAGCCAGCTGACTTATGGCAACTATAAAGCTTGACCTCTACAGCTAACAAAGACAAACCTAAATGGAGGAGCTCGATGAGGTACCCATACATCCGGAGTACCCGAATCACAAAGTCAACATAGGGTCCAGACTCACATCGGACCTTAGAGCCAACCTCATTGACTTTTTATCGACACGAAATGATAGCTTTGCATGGTTGCACGCTAACATGACAAGTATTGACTCGGAAGTGATGGTCCACAAACTACAAGTAGACTCGGACTACCCTCCAGTGAAGCAGAATCGACAAAAGTTCGCGCTCAATCGCAACTGAAGGGAAGAAAACTATGGTTTATCAAATAAAAGGCAGCATAATGGATTTTAAAATTTTTTCTTTTCTTTTTGAAAACTCTTTTCAAAAGGAACGAATTCCTATAAATACTCGAATAGAGATTTGTAACTACAATTACCTTTTGTTACGTTTCGATTCTCTGACTTCTCGATTCACCACCAAGCCTTCTAAGCTATAACCCGCGGTCTGATAATGCGTGTGAGCACATCACAGATGGAGAAATGAAGGTAGCAGAAGAGCGAAGAAGACAACTACTTGTCTTTTTCCCTTGGCCGGCCGCAACCCTGCAAGAGATAAATGGGTCAGAAAAAACTTTCCTTTTTTCTTCTCTCTTTTGATGTAGCCGCTCAGTTCTTTTTGCTAGTTAAGTGCATTGGTCAATTTGTCTTAGTAATATATCATATATATACTAGGCCTCTAGGGTTTTATTTGACCAAGTCAAAATAGGATTTTAAATCCTATTATTTTTGTCTCCCTAAAGTTTGAACCTTTGACCTTTAGAATATTAAATAATCCATTATTTAATTCCTTTTTTCCTTGCCATAATTTGAACCTGCAGCCTCCTATTTAAAATTTAAAGTTATTAAGTTTTAGTAAATTATTAAATATTAATTAATAATCATGTTATTTATTAATTCTCTTTAATTAAATTAGTTACTTTCGTAATACTATTAATTGGACCATCCAATTAATTTACGACCCTCGTTACCAACAACTATAAGGGCTAGCAAGGAGACCTAATGGACCCACAGTTCTGAGCTTCAATAATACTTAGTAATATTAATTAAACTCTTTAATTAATATTTCATGATTATTAACTTCAGAGTTACTCCACTAAAAAACGCGAAACTGAACTCTCAGAACTGTAGACGTTTTATACAATCTGAAGTCTCCAGTGTCCATTGATATAGCTATTACATATAGAGTGATCCTCCACAAGCAATTCATAGCTAGAGTTGGGTCATAATGTCTGTTATACCCCTCTAGTTATATCTTCTCCTTTAAGCACCATTGATTCTATAATAAACAAGTAAATCTTGTCTTCCTTGCAGAAAAAAGGAGAGGCCTCATAATTGTCTAAGCCCTAAATCAACCCTTAAAGAAACTACTCATTTACTTCAATAAAAAAGGAGTGGATTTACTATTATGTTCATACCTTCCCAGCCACAACCAAACCGCAACTCCAAGATTTGGAGGTATTAATCGAGAATATAACATCGACCGCACTCATGGTAAATCAAAGCCACGATCCAACCTAAAGGAATAGATAGACACTCAGGATTAAGATCACCTATATACAGCCATCGGTTGTCGATATATATGCATCTCATCTACTAACGGATCTTGGTGAGAGATTCATATAAATCATGGTCCAGTCCTATATGATCTCATCATATAAGATGTCTTCATTCTCATGGCAAATACATGAGCAGTCTAGGATAAGACCACTATATATTACAGAATGGACCGCAGCAGTAGATCAACCACAAACAAAGTACCCAGCTTTGTTTGCTCTCTACAGACTCTTTAGATTGCAATGTCTCAAAATGAATCTTACTGTATTTGACTTTCATATACATCATTTTGAGATTACATCTTGCAATCTTAGATGTTACTCACACAATATATAAATGTATAAACAAATATAAAACACTTTTATTGAATGATAAACGTTTAATTCTTATTTATGTCTAATAACATTTACAATTACAAGCTTTAGAGTATAAATCCCAACTGCAACAAGGTCATCAACGAAGAGATTCAGAAGCTAATAGACATCGAATCAGTGAGGGAGGTCAACTACTCCGACTGGTTGGCTAACATCGTGGTCATGAAGAAAAAGCATAGGAAATGTCGAGTTTGCATAGACTTTACTGATTTGAACAAAACATGTCCCAATGACTCGTTTTCTGTACATCACATCGACATGATGGTAGATGCCACAGCCGGACACGACTTATTGAGCTTCATGGATGCATTCTTAAGCTACAACGAGATTCTAATGCATCCGGATGAGTAAGAGAAGACTTCATTCATCACTGAGCGGGGAATCTTCTACTACAAGGTAATGTCATTCGGCCTCAAGAACGCTAGGGCAACCTACCAAAGGCTAGTCAACAAAATGTTTGCCAAGATGCGAGGATAAACCATAGAGGTCTACATTGATGACATGTTGGTTAAGTCCCTTATAGCAGTAACACATCGACCATCTACGACAGTTGTTCGACATGATCGATAAGTACAATATAAAGCTCAACCATACAAAATGTTCCTTCAGGGTCTCATCCGGAAATTCCTTGACTACCTTGTAACCAAGAGGAGCATCAAGGCTAACCCCGAGCAGATCCAGTCCAACATGGGTCTATAATCTCTTAAGTGCGTTAAAGACGTCCAAAAACTAACTGGTCAACTTGTGGCTCTTAACCGCTTCATCTCCAAGTCATCCGAACGATGTCGACCCTTCTTCGACACTCTACAGAAGAGCAAGACTTTTCAATGGACTCAACCCTATGAGGAAACCTTCCAAAGTATCAAGCAATACTTGGCCAACCCTCCGCTCATGTCGAAACCCAAGGTTGGAGAGACCTTGCTACTCTACCTAGTGGTATCCGATACAGCCCTCAGCACCGTACTGACTAGGGAAGAAGATGGAAAGCAACTACCGGTTTACTATGTCAGTAAGTCTCTACTCGATCCAGAGACACGCTGCAGTCATTTAAAGAAGTTAGCTCTTGCACTAGTCAGAGCCGCAAGGAAGCTGAGACCTTATTTCCAATGTCACAACCATCAGTGTATTGACTACCTACTCATTGAAGAATATACTTCACAAGCCCGAGCTATCCGGTAGACTAGTCAAGTAGGTCATAGAACTGAGTGAGCACGACATCAACTGCCAGCCACAAACCGCGATTAAGTCACTAGCCGACTTCATTGCTAACTTCACACCAAGTACATGCCTTCAAGCTAAGAAAGAGCTATTCACCCTGATAGATGACTCTACGGAAGGCGAATGGACCCTTACCGTCGACGGTCTTTATTATGGATATGTATTCGAACGATCCATCCAATGTGGATTTAAGATGACAAACAACGAAGTTGAATATAAAGCTCTCACAGCTGGGCTAACCCTAGCCAAAGACATAAAGATCAAGTGACTCAAGATCCAAAGTGACTCACGGTTGATAGTGACACAGTTGCAAAGGTCCTACCAAGCCAAGGACTTGAAGATGACGTCCTACCTTACACTCGTAAAGCAACTATAAGTTTCATTCGAGTCGTTCAACATTGACCAGGTCCCACGTTCGGAGATCTCACACTCTGACGCCTTGGCAAACCTGGGATCAACACTCGACATGACCAATGAACGATCCATCCCTATGGTCTTCGTCCAATGGTCAGCCTTATGGAAACAGGCAGCAATAGAGGTTACTCCCATCACGGTCAAACCAACATGGATGACCCTCATATTCAACTATCTAGTTGACAACACTCTACCGTCCGACTGGAACGAGGCACGTAGCATCAAGATTAAGGCAGCTAGGTTCTCAGTCATAGATGGGAAACTCTATAAGAGGTCATACTCTGGTCACTACCTCAGATGCGTAGACATGAACGAAGCACATCAGATACTCAAGGACCTTCATGAAGGCAAGTATGGAAACCATTCAGCTGGTAGAAGCTTAGCCAACCGAGCCCTCACAGCTGGATACCATGGGCCTACCATACGATTCGACTCGCACGACTATGTGAAGTGGTGTGACCCATGTCAACGCTTCGCTCAAGTTTTTAACCTACCACCGGAGCAACTTCACCCCATAACTTCTTCATGGCTCTTCATGAAATAAAGGATGGATAGTTGGGAAAATGCCAGTCGCGACAGAGGTAAAAGTTTTCATGCTAACCGTGACAGACTACTTTACGAATTGGGTCGAGGCCGAATCCTACCAAAAAGTCAAGGACTAAGAAGTTATCAACTTCATATCGAAGAATGTAATATGCCGCTATAGCATACCAAATGAGATCGTAACAGATTATGGACCTCAGTTCATATCCTTCGACTCCCAAGATTTTTGCGACAAATGGCGCATTAAGTTGAGCTACTCTACTTCTCAATACCCCCAAGCAAATGGCCACGCTGAGTCGACAAATAAGACCATCATCTCTACCCTCAAGAAACAGCTCGACCACTACAAGGGCAAATGGGCAAATGACCTACCGAGCGTCCTATGGTCATATCGTACAACTGCTAGAACCTCGACCAGTGAGACATCTTTCTCGTTAGCATATGGATCAGAAGCCATTATCCCCACTGCGGTAGACTTCCTTTCCTACAGGTTCAAACATGCAACTGAAGAATAAAATAACAAAGAGTTAGCCAGAGAACTCAACACTATCACGAAAAGAAAGACAAAGCCTTTCTACGACTCACGATAGAAACACTACAATAGAAACCTTCGCCTCAGAACCTTTAAGGTCGGTGATTGGGGCCTGCATCGAGTCTTTCAGGGGATAAAAATAAAGAAGCTGGCAAGCTCGGACCTACATGAAAAGAACCCTACCAAATCACAAAGATAGTTGGACAAGGTGCCTACAAACTATGATGTATGGATGATCGGGAGATCAACAACAGCTGGAACATAGTTCACCTTAAACTGTATCATTTCTAAAACCTTATCTTTATTTTTATTATTTTTAATTTATTATCTAATAAACTAAACTAACTTAGGCATCGGAGGGTCGTTCTCTATCCCTATTTTATGTAGGTTGGTACAACACGACACTCCTGTATTCAAGGAACACGTCTCGCATCAACCAATGTTGAAAGCCTAGAACTAGTCGCTCGACTATTTGACCTGTACTCAAGGTACGAAACCCCTCACGATCAAATCGACATAAAGTTCTAGTGTGAAACCAAATGATCTGCACTTCAACTGGGGGTGACAATACATGACTATATTCAACACTTGACTGATACAAAGGTCGACAAACAACCATCTCAAAAAACTTGGTCGTTTAGCCATTTTAACGTTCAACTATTCCTTACTTGA